>PRKT01000077.1:1600386-1684378 GCA_003671525.1 Saccostrea glomerata
CCCCCCCCCCCCCCCCCGAACTGCGCATGGTCTTCTTTTTTCCAAAAGCGGGGGACAAAAATTCTCTGAATTAGCTTGTTTGGATTCAGTCTCGTGAGGAAACGTTCGAACCAATGACAGGTTTTCACTTCAGTATAAGGTTATTGTAGCCATCATCATAAAATTGTTGCTTTTCATCACAATTGTTGAGAGTTTGTAAATGTATCTTCAATTTAATTTGCAGTAGTCTTTCTACTAAAACATGTTCTTATGTATCGAAATTACACAATATATATACGAATTTCTCTGGAAAAACATATAAAAATAAAACAGATTTGAATAATTATTGTTCATTATGAAATATCTTCATTTTTCTTCATTGTCAAATCGTCACATTTACATTTTCTTTTCAGTTCAACAATTACGCTTCATAAGAATAGAAAACAGGTAAGGTAAATTAAAAACTCTCTTTTTAATTTCCAAGAAATTCAATGTCCTTTAAATTTGACAGATATAATAAAAAAGAGAATGTTAAAATTCCTGACCTTGGTATTTTCTTTATGTATGCCATGTCGTACATTGAACAAAAAAATGTTTTATATGTATTTTTTCAAATCACTCTAAATCATTTTAAAAAAAAACGAATGTTTGATAAATTCAATTTAAGCTGTTCTATTTTTTGGGGTCTCATTCCTAAAAGGAAACAAAAAGATGACTAACTATCCTTTATATTGGAATAAACAAACAAATTTAGAGGGAAAAAAACACGGGACACTTAAAACATAAATATCACATGTAGGTTTAGGTGCTCTGAAAGAGTAAGCATCTCCTAATCGAAGGTTTCGATTTAAAAACAAAGTATTAATCAATGAACCTGGACTGCCCTATGTACATAACCACTATATTGTGTAGGATGATGGTATGGTTTTGTAAATTTTAACTTTTGAATTTCTTAGCATGATCGATCAGCTTGTCACAATCAAACCTCATATCATGACACCCTTGCAAATATTATATGCATTATAAATAAAAAGACATAATTTTGCAGCAGGTACCAAATTATTATGTTAACTTACGAACCTGATAGACTGTAATAAAACAATTCAAATGAAAGCATTGACTGCTGAAATTACACCTATTCATTAATCATTTAGTTTTTTTTAAAAGTATTTCAAGATTCAAAAATGATTTATTTGAAACAAATCACAGAAAATCCTCTTTAAGAGCAAAAAGTTAATTTCATTCTTCATAGATTATTCTAACAACAAGTTTAATTTGTTGTTTAGACTTTAATAAGAGTAATTATTGAAATGACGGAAAAAGAATTAAGACGAAAGGATACAATTAAATGTCACTTTCCTGATCTCCAACTAAATCACGTTACTATTGAATCGACATCAGAGACTCTGATAATTCTATGTTAATGTACCTTGGTCCAAAACTTTGTCCTAAAATATTAATACTGTTCACCGACAAAAATTCCATGAATCAAAATGAAAATCTCGGAACATTTTACTAGTGGTTAAATCTTCATCATCACGGATTGATAATAACCGCGCAAAGGATATTTGAATGATCTACTTAGAAGTTGTCTGATTATATTATCCAGCTTTTTTTAAAAATCAGAATACAAATTTGGATGCAATTGTGGAACTTAATTGGCGATTGCAATGTAAAAACAATGGCTATAAACAATGAATGCGGAATCGTATTCAAAGGTATTTTAAAACAATTTTTTTAAAAAAATCGCAATAACGTTCGTCTTGAGAGTAATTCTGTATCAACTTTCAGAGTGAACGCATATGGCTATTCTTATTTTGACATCCTGCAGCATGCGTGTATCTGAATAACGTCTTTGCACTATACAGGTATTTTCCAATTTAAGGGGGAAACTTTTGTTTTGTATATTACAAAGATTCGGTCAACCGAATTTTCCAATGTTTATATGTAGGACTCTTGTCCTTTCCGTTTTGACCGAGGGACTTTATTATTATGGGCACAAAGAGACATTTGACATTCTAACTTATACAAAGCATATAATGATAGCCAGAATGGGACAAAAGACTAAGGGTGAAAAATACTAGGGAATAATCAATGAAGAAGAAAAAAAAACATGATATTTGTTGACTTTGAAATTTAAAGTAGAAATGACTTTAACTTTTCTATCGTCAACTTCCATTACTTATGCAGCAATATACTTTCCTCACCTGCATACGGGGTGTATATATCTCATTTGATTCGATACACAAGAGCATGCTTTACGAACGAACAATTTCTATAACGAGGTAAATTATTGACAAGCAGGTTGAAGAAACAAGAATATCAGCAGTCTCGTTTAAAGTCATCATTTCGGAAGCAAGTAAAATTCATCATTGAGTCAAAATTAATTCTGATTGACGTTTTTCATACCAATTGCTAGTCAATTATTTATACACTGAATTGACGACGGATATTCCGTAATCTCTCGATCATGACAATGAGCACACGGCGGGTGTGACCGGTCAGCAGGGGATGCTCACTCCCCCATGGCACCTGATTCCACCTCTGATGTCTTGGAGGTCCGTGTTTGCTCTGCATCTATTTTATATTGTTTTATGGAATTTGATCTGGAATACTGTTCGTTATCTCCACATCCTTCATGTAAACAGTGCTTTTGATCGTATGTGACCGGTCGGCGGGGGATGTTCACTCCTCCATGATCCCACCTCTAATGTTTTAGAGGTCCGTATTTGCTCTGCTCCTGTTTTGTATTGTTTTATTGACTTTGATTTTGAACACTGTTCGTTATCTACATATCCTTCATTTTAATCTTTATAATTATAAATGTATTTGTATGTATGTGTGCGTGTAGGGGAACGCGATTATTATTGACTCTTCATTGATCTTTTAAAAAATATATGAAATTGTAAATTGAATTTAATTCAGAGGAACTCGCTAGTGTGTAATTATACACTTACAGTGTGACTCATTACAAACCTGAATTACTATTGCATGTAAAACTTTGTTTTTAATATGCTCAAATGGTTTTAACTCATTAAGAAAACAAATCATTGAGAGAGGATTGTTATAAATAAATAATTATTTCCATGAACTATGTGTGTATTTCCCATCATTTTCTCATATATGACTAGATAAAACATCGGTGTATTGTCAGTTTATTACCTATTTCATTGCTAAATGTCCGATAGTAATGAAATGAAAACGAATATTTAATTTTTCGTTGTCTCTGGGGCATGCAAGTATATATAACATATGCAAATAACCTTGAAAATATAGGATAGCGATTATAAATGTTATGTTCAGCATTTTAAATGCTACTTAGGGAAGTCATTAAATGTAACACTGACATGCAAAGATAAAGCCTAACGTCATCGTTTGTCAGGGTTCTTTATGCAAATAAACAGAAAGTTCATAAATCACAACCTCATTGAAAAAGAAATCAATCTATTATTAAAATTATTCATAGAAAATTTAAAAAGCATTTTTTGATTACTTTTTTTAATGTCCCTTTTTGAGTTTTTCAGTCATATTGAGACGCCAACACTTGTTGATGGAAGGCTGCAAATTATCCAAATGTTCCTTGAAATTTTTAAGTATCCACATCTGATTTACATGACTTGAAGGTTCTCCTTCACTACTTGATCGGGTTTCCTGTCGGGAAGATGGGACATGCTTCCTTTGTCGTTTAAATAAATACACTAATGTCAACATAATCATTAAAAAAAATATTAAGAATATAAATGTACATACATTTACCTTCACCGCCTTGTTTACTGGCAGATTAATCAGTATTGAATGAACAGATAAATGTTCGAAGTCCCAACACGAATCATTTAGTTACACTCTTTCCTATAAACATGATTAACATTTGTCAGGACTAATCCACTCTCAAAAACTTAAGTTCACATCTTTCAAAATATATTTCTTAATAGTATTGATAAAAGAAATCTGTCATTGTTTACGTTTAATTTTTTTGTAAATAACTGGAGGGTCACTAGCTGTGACATGGGCTTATGTCACGGTGTACTACCCTACACCCCTTATTGTTAAAACAACATTCCTACGGATTGGGCAGTTGGGGGTTAGCCTTTAATTGTTTCGTTTGAGAAAACCTAAAGTACCATATCCCCTGTGTTTTATTTTTTTTTTTATAAGTTAACACTGTTTCTTTCCTATTCAAAGGCTTATTATTATATCTAATAGATCTCTGCATTTCATTTCCTGAATTTAACATTGCATTTTCCGACAATTTTTGTTATTATTTCGGAATCCGACAATTTTATTTTAATTTCCGACATTATTTTTTTTCTTTTTTTTTCACATTTTCGAATTTTTTAGGATACCTTTACGGCAATTTAAGTTTAACACATATATATATATAACAAAGATGGAAATTAGAATTTTAACGGGATATTGTATATATGCATTGTATAATATTATTTATTTCAAATCACGTTTTTTCTAATCATTACATACACTCTGTAAACAATATTAAGACTAGTTAATAAGTAAAGGAAATAGTTAAGTGAAACTTCACAATCACAATACATGTACCTACATCTGTTCCAGGATAAAATCAATTAAGTTTCTTTGGTAGCTAAGAGCAAAGTCTTTTATTTGAATAAATTATCTAAAATATTTTACCTTAAGAATTTTTATAACGGATATATGAATTCTTTTTTCATTGACGAAAAAGTACTGACATGAATTTGACAAATGTCGGAGATGAAACTTCTAAAATGTAAAAACTTAAAAATGTCGGAAATGAAAAGTTCAGAAAATTCCGGAAATGAAATGCGGCCTACTAAATATTACTCCGGGACAAGGTAAATGTGCATTAATTCGCGAAATCAAACCAAATTAAGTCGATAAATTGCTGGATTTATAAACGCCTTTATTTTTCATATTTAATATACATATGCATGTCGCTCATATAAAATCTCTGCGCACTACATGTATGTTATATTATTTATACTTATATCTCTCGGTTTCAATAAAACTCCGAACATTTTATACCCCCCTCCTAAATGTTTTTATTGGGGGGGGGGGGGCGTACTGAAGTGTGGTAAAAAAAGTTTAAAGTTTTAAAGTATACCGATATTGTACAAATAAAGAGCTTGAGTTAAAGACGCACATGAATATATCTGAAATACAGAGGGCGGACCTAGCTTTTCTGATAACTGCGTTTTAAGGTCCGCCCTGTCTCTTTCTCTAGTTTTTTAAGCTACGAAAATAAACCTGTCCAAAAATTTCTCTTTATAACATAAAAATATCTTAAATACAGAGGGCGGACCTTTTCCGATAACTGCGTTTTAAGGTCCGCCCTGTCCATTTCTCTTGTTTTTAAGCTACGAAAATAAATCCTGTCCAAAAATTTCCCTTTATTACATAAAGATATCTGAAATAGAGAGGGCGGACCTTATCTGATAACAGCGTTTTAAGGTCCGCCCTGTCTATTTTTCTAGTTTTCAAACAACGAAAATAAACCTGTCCAAAAATTTCCCTTTATGACATGAATATATCTGAAATACAGAGGGCGGACCTTTTCTGATAACTGCGTTTTAAGGTCCGCCCTGTCTCTTTCTCTTGTTTTTAAGCTACGAAAATAAACCTGTCCAAAAATTTCCCTATCTAACATAAAAATATCTGAAATACAGAGGACGGACCTTTTCTGATAACAGCGTTTTAAGGTCCGCCTTGTCTCTTTCTCTTGTTTTTAAGCTACGAAAATAAACCCTGTCCAAAAATTTCCCTTCATAACATAAAAATATTTGAAATACAGAGGGCGGACCTTTTCCGATAACTTCGTTTTAAGGTCCGCCCTGTCCCTTTCTCTTGTTTTTAAGCTACGAAAATAAACCCTGTCTAAAAATTTCCCTTTATAACATAAAAATATCTGAAATACAGAGGGCGGACCTTTTCCGATAACTGCGTTTTAAGGTCCGCCCTATTTCTTTTTTTATGCTTCAGTAAAGAAGCATATCTAAAAATTCCATTTTTAAACATGAAGACATCCGGAAAAATAAAGAGGGCATACCTTTTCTGATAACTGCGTTTTAAGGTCCGTCCTATTTCCCTTTTTATGCTTCAGTAAAGAAGCATATCTAAAAATTCCATTTTTAAACATGAAGACATCCGGAAAAACACAGAGGGCGGACCTTTTCTTGTAACTGCGTTTTAAGGTCCGCTCTATTCCCTTTTTAGGTCACCTGAGTCACTCAGGTGACCTATTGCTATCCGTTTTCGCCCGTCGTCGTGCGTCGTGTGTCAAGTGATCCCATGATGGATCTAACTGTAAACACGTGTATGCTTTATTTTTTTTTTCTTCTATTTTTGGGTATATGGACGAGTACATGTACTTAAAAACTTTTCCCCCAGGCTTATTCTTTTCATACAGGCGTGAGATAAAGGTTTTATGTCGGTTATAAAAGAAAATAATTTATCGTTATGGTTACTGAAAAAGAGTTCAAAATATAATCGTTATTGCAAAACAAGATCATCCTGTATTCTGCAACTGTCACAATGAAAAATGTAATAATTTCTTTTTTTCCACAAAAATATATAAATATATTTATGTGCATATATCGTTATGTACAAGAATGGATTAGATCAAAACCATTAAAGTCTAATGCGGATGTATACTGTAGTTATGTTTTCTTCCTTTAGTCTTTAACGGACCGCAACATTACAATCATGTATTTTGTTTTGTAGTAAATGTAAATAAAGATCGAATTCAAGGTTAGGTTATATTTTACACAATCAACAAATAAAGGACCAAAATATGATGATAAACGGGAAAAGGGTATACTTGTGACGACTACTAACTCCTGTAAACCAGAGAATTACGTCATGTACTCTTTACCGGTATGAAACTCTACACTTGGATGAGAAATTTCTGTAAAGTCATATAGGGTGGGTTTTTTTTTTATAAGTTCAGAGAAACTATTATTAAAAAGATCTTTCTGTTTGTTTTCGTACTTTATACGAGGGCCGTTCAAAAATTACGCGGACTGTGCTATTATTTACTCTTACAGACGTCATATGGTTATGAAATTTCACAGAATTATGTATCTTAAAGATTCCAATAAAATTTGTGCAAAATTTCTGTATTTTAATTTTTTATTACTAAAATTATAGGTACGTTGATATCGCTGATGTAGAGGTACGGCGCACGACAAAAAAATTGAAGCAAAAACATGTGGAATCCAAAATTAAACTCATATATTTTCTATAATACGCGATATTTTTGGACAATTTTCTCAAATGTATCTTTAAATTGTTTTGCATTTAGATTTCTGACGTGATATTTGAAGAACTAACAGAAATATAGTAATTTTTCTCTTATGTGATTCCCGTAAAAACGACTGTGAAAATGACGTCTCCTGAATTCACGGCGCACCACACTTTTGTTAAATTATGTGTAATGCTCAAGATATCGCCATCATAGATCCAAAAAATGCATAATAAAACATATACTAAACTAGGGTATTCGTGACAATCGTCCACAAAAGCAAATTGAAATTTTAGACCGTTGAACCTCTGTAAAAAGGTTATACGGGAGAACGGGAAGAAGATTATCGACGAAAACTTTATCCAGACTGTTAAGAACGTGATAAAGAGTTACCAATATCACACTATATCTCATAAATACCTGCAGCTTTTGGTTTTAAAACAAAAAAAGAATATTCTTTACTTGTTTGATAGATTTTAAACTCGACAATAAGAAATGGTGTTTGAATGTTGAGTAGATAAGGTAACTCAAACTGTACAGGTACTCTTGGGAAAATGTTGAGAAAATGAAAGCTCAATAACATATTTTTCATAATGCCTGTGACGTCGAAGATTTTGCTGCTCCGTGACTTAAAGATATGTCCTGAAAAATCACTCAAAATTGATACCAATTTACAACATTTTGATATGAAATTTTGAAGGCGATATAAGTAAAGATTCTTTTATATTATGTGTGACATTTTGCCCGACTATGTCGTCAAATATTTTTTTCTGTGCAACAAGTCCGCGTAATTTTTGAACGGCCCTCGTATAATGAAATGACCGCTGCATTTCATTCCGGAATCGGCATAGCATTTCCTATATTTTTTTAATTTCATTTCCGACAAATTCTCTTTTCTTGGCCGACATTTATTATTTCTTTTCATTTCCGGAATTTCTGCTAGGTGTCTCTCCGACAATTTAATGTTTACCAAGTATGTATGAATGGAATTTTGAAAGATCATATTGCACACAACTTTTTTAAGATACTAACAAAATAAACTAAGTATTACAAAATCTGTGTATTTATACAATACAACATGTAGCACTAAATCTAGTTAAAAGAGTTCAAAGAGCATGTAATTTTTTAATCATATTTCATGTTCACTAAATAAAACGTCAAAGACTGCATCGAAATTATGTCCAAGACATTTAATATACTAAACAGAGTGTAATTTATTCTTTAAAATTATCAATTACTGAAAAGCACTTCCTGAAAAATGTCGGAGATGAAAACTTTAAAATGTCGGAACTAAAAGCTAGAAATGTTAAAAATAAAAATTGAAATTTTTAAAATCCGGAAAAAGAATAATGAAATAAAAAATATAATAAATAATAATGACAGGATAATGAAAATAATACATCTTAATGATAATCAATCGCATTTCATAGATATCAAAGATTAAAAACAATGAACGATTTTTATCGACTCGGTATTTAAATATCAGACACAGTTAAAAGTCAATTTACAAGTAACTATAGAAACAAGGGGATATATAAGTTCATAATCGAATTGAAATTTTATTTTGAACTTAAATATCAAATCTCATGTAAATCTACGCTCATTCAATTCGTATTCTTATTTTTTAGCTCAGATACGCCACATTTAGTTAGCTTTGAATATTCAAAAAAGACAATATATAACTATGATTATTATAAATGTCACAGGTTTGAAGTGTACGCATGAATATTTTCTTGACATTATTTATGAATAAAAAAATCCAAACTTATTGATATGTCATGGTAAGTCATGACCATTATGTTCTCAAACCATTCAATTGCCATCTGTCGCGGGCTCTACCTGCAGGTACCTGTCAGGTAAACAAATACGTCACACCCCCATTGTTTTATTAGCTATACACACTGAGAGATTTCACACCTTTAAACGAACTAATTTACACAAGGCATATTCTAGAGAAAAACAAACACTTGCACAATAATTGTGCCATTATTTTATTTTTAATCATGGTATTAGATAAACAGCAATGCTTAAAGCAAACTGAACGAGGAGCAGATTCTGTCCTAGAGATATGTTGTACAAAACATAAAACACAACAGGGTAAACCCTTCTTTCATTATATATATAGTTTAAACAAAATCGCTTTAATTTCATATAATTAAGTCAAAATTAAAACGTTTTTTCACCACCCGGACCATAAAACGTAGGCGGACCATTCCTTATACGGGCCGGACCATTTCTTATAAAAGGCGGACCAAATATGTTATCGTATTTGGTCCGGCCGGACCTTTAAACGAGGCGGACCAAATATTATGCGACACCGGTCAAACCCGCCGTGTGCTCTTCCCATGATCAGGAAATAACGGGGGAAAAATCTGTCGTCAATTCAGTGTATAAATAATGGACTTACAATTAATATGAAAAACGTCAGTCGGCATTTGACGCAATGATAAATTGTACAATTCAACGCACTTTTTAAACTCACATGGTTATTCGCACAAATTCAGGTCACATTGTTATAATGCAAAATTGTGTAACGTGACAATAAATATATTTTAAAAATCATTTATAACTTAATTTTGATCATTACTTTAAACAAATTCACACATAATAATTCATAGAAATTTCAAAGTTTCAGACCATAAATGTAAAAGAATTTTCTTTTCAATACTTACAATTTACTATGTTGACAGAAAAACAATAATTTATTATCCTATCGTCTGATATGATTTCTTCATGCAGTTTTGTCATTTTTCGGCGCTGTATTTCGACATAACCAAACTAAGTATGGAAAATCTGCAAAGTACCTAGAAAAACACTCATCTTTAAGAAGTCAATTTTTAACATTTCAACCAAATACATGTAGTATCAAAGAAAGTTCGATTAATTAATTTGTAAATACATATGATAAAATCTATTAAATTTATAAACAAGTTCCGTTTTAGAACATTGACTATCAAAACATATGATATGATAAAATCTATTAAATTTATAAACAAGTTCCGTTTTAGAACATTGACTATCAAAACTTAAGATAATGATTTTAGAGAATATGCATCTTTAACATGAAAAAGTTAAAAATGTAAGGGATATATCTCATACTGAAACTCGATAATTTCATGGTTTATTGCAAGAAAATGTGCCTTTAATTTGTGTAAAAAACCATGTGTTTTAAAAGTGCGTTCAGCTGTATTTGCTGACAAGGTCATTGTATCGACTTCAGAACTTAGAAATGATGACTTTAAACGAGACAGTTGAAATTCTTGTTTCATTAACTTGTTTGTAAAAAATTTACCTCATTTTAGAGAAATTATTCATATAAAGAGCATGCTCTTGTGTATCGAAACAACTGAGATAAATAAACGCCGAATGCGATGACGAAGGTATATTGCTGCATAAGTAATGGAAGTTGACGATAGAAAAGTTAAAGTCAACACGTTCATCAAAGAGCTTGGTTGTTAGATTACTTTTAACGTCTTTTTTCAAGTAAAAAATCCAAATATGAAACAGATGTGTCAGACTCTGTGGTATCTTTTATCTCAAGCTCATTAGGATATATCGTATCGACATAAGAATGGAAATTACCATTGTAAATTGACGATACGTCGTCAATATATCTAAAAGAATGGAAAACCACAGCAAGTGTTTTCTTCTTTTCACGCATAAGATTTTGCACAAATTCTGCTTCATATGAATACAAAAATAGTTCTGCTAAAAACGGGACGCAACTAAAACTCATGGGAATTCCAATAGATTGTTGGAAGACCTGGTATCCAAAACAAAATAGATATTGTCACTCAGAAACTCAGGTTTATTCTTAATATCAACTTCAGAGTACTGAATGTGTGTGAATGGTTTTTAACAAAATAATTTTGCAAATGACCAGTGACATGGTATGTAAAATTACGAGTTCCATTTTATTGAAAAATAGCTGTAAATGATATCGAAAAGCCTGGCCTGTATTGAGAACATAAAGAAATACCTGAAATGTTTTGTATACGTTAACCTTTGTTTTTATATGGGTGTTTTTCTTCATTAGTTTTTGAGAGAGAAAAATTCTATAAAGATGATCATATTTATATAGAAATAAAAAGTGTTAATATTTGGTATTTGCATATTAAACAACCTGATAAACATCTCACTTTCATATATTTTAAGTTTTAAAAGGAGGAATTATATTATAATTATTATGTTAATCAATGAATTGTTCTGAGTAGCACACCAAAAAAAAAGAGAAAAATAACCATGTCCTTTAATAAGTAATTTGAATCTGAGTTATGTCATCATCCTTATTAATACACAGGTCACGTGTCTAGTGTCACTGGTTGATGTTTACTCCTCCTATAGGTCACGTGTCTAGTGTCACTGGTTGATGTTTACTCCTCCTATAGGTCCCGTGTCTAGTGTCACTGGTTGATGTTTACTCCTCCTATAGGTCCCGTGTCTAGTGTCACTGGTTGATGTTTACTCCTCCTATAGGTCACGTGTCTAGTGTCACTGGTTGATGTTTAAGCTCCATTTCAGTGTAACTCATGATGCTTGTCGCGAAGAATGGGATGTCCTAAAACTACGACGAATATTACTTTCTCGTTTCTAAAAATATGGGCGTGTCATTATGTTATAATTGACCTTCAAAACATGACTCAGAACTTTTCATCCAAACGGAGAATTTTACCACTTCAATGCGCTTCATTGTATGTTTTCTTTCCTGATTGGTACTTTTGCATTTTTTTTAATCGAACACAATTCGTTATCTTCGCATGAAATTTCCCTTTGAAGAAGTGTCCTTCGATGTGAAATTTTAATTTCTGTAATGATTTAAATCAATAAAGCAAATTTTTATGAATGTCTGTTGATTATCTCAGTTAAATCAACCGGATATTTCTGGTGTACCATAAAATGTTGAAATCTTTGAAAGAGATTTTAATTTTGTTTTAAACATTGGAAATAGGAATGAACCTGTAGAAATTCAATTCAATGTTAAAACAGAACAGGAGTGTTTTTAATTTCTCATAAAACAATGTCTTATTTCAAAGATATTACCTATAGCTACTAATAGTAAATATATTTCAGAAAAAAAAATAATCAAAGTGTAAAGTGGATTCCTGATATACACGTAGTAGTTGCTTTGTCATGAAAAAAAATTGAGAATTACATGATATATGGAATTCTTATGAAATATTAAAAACCTGCCTTTAAAATCGTTAAATTGCAGACAAGTTCTTCCAGTAGCATTAAAATATTGAAGAATAGCAAAATTAAGAAAGCCAGGACAAAATAGATTTTCTCAAACAATTGATTACATTGCATTGTAAATACAAAATATTTATTGGCGAGTTCGACAATGTTTCAATATTGTATTACAAACAGTGGCGAAATATGTCAAATACATTATGTTTATCGTCTCATAAATATCCAATACCCACTGAATACATGTAAACACTCAAAGAGTGTCGATTGTAAGGATAATCGAACACGTTTAGAAATGATCTTTTAAAACTCAACATAGATAGAACATGACGGAGATCGATCCACCTGTACGTCGATGTGGTTGCCAAGCAACAAGAGGCGAACTGAATCAATGGATTCTACCTCACTATTAAATATATGAATAGCAGGTTCGTACCAGCAGAGGATATATTAATTCTGAGAGAAAGACGTTGAGCAAACATATTGGATTTTTTTGTCTTTGGTCCAAGGAAGCTAACGTTCACGAACTTCATCCTAAAAATGTCGGTGATTTTAACAGCTTGTAGAAAAAGTAAGCAAAATGCCATAGAGAAGGCGCTCAAGAAGAAAGCGGCTGATAAGTAAGTTCTATTTTTGTTTGAAAATATGAAACATTCGCCCGTTAGCAAAATACATGCATGTTCATAATGTATGATATTTTTAAAACGACTTCACATGCCCAGCCACTGCATGCCTAGATTAATTTCTTTTTCCACCTTTGTTACTTATTAGAGCAAAGTCGACTTCTGTTTTTGTAATTATTTAACCTATTTATTCTGTAACGAATAATCCTTAGGCGTGAGGTATTTTGCGGCCCATGTGAAACTATGCAGAGAGCGGGGAACCGATGCGAACTGTTTAAAAACACATTTTTGTGTAAATTCAAGGATTCAATTTCACTTTGAATAATATCATAGGAAAGGTGGTACTTATGATTGTGAACTTAGGGTTATACGACGCCGACAACTTTTTGTTTTTGTGTCTTAGAATACAGTACATGCAGTAGGTTATATCATAAATAAATTGATACCAGACACAGCAGAGTATTATAACAGGAAAATAGACAACTGTGGTATCTTTTGACGCAGTTCAGAGAGACACAGATCAATTAGTGACAAAGCGTTTCATCATTAAGCTTTGTGTGGCATACTTTGTACATGCACCAGAAGTCCAGACCTTCCCTCCTCGTGCAAGTGTCTGCTGAACTCATACTTACTCGATCTGATTTAAGGTAATGAAGAATTATGTAATATTAAAATATCACTGAATTGTCCAAGTTCAAGACAAAATGAGAGGAGGCATATATCTCTAAAGAATTTGAGCATTATTCAAGGCCTATCCTTTCCCTATTTTTTGCTTTCATTACAGGATATAGAAAAGTCGTACATTTCATAGGTGGCAGCATGGGTTTTTTTTGGTTGATATTTTTAATAGTCTCATATGGCTTAAAATCATTTAAAATTAAAATTACACAATATCTTACTTTGTAAGCTTTATTGCAACCTTTGAAATTTCCCCACATTTCATTAAAATAAAGTTAAACTTTCAACTCAGTAAAAGACAATACTTGTATCCCTTACCAAAAACGGACCTTTATCTGTACATGTATGATTGGAGATGGTTTGCAGTAATGAGATTGATCTAGAAACGCCCTTGTCTTTGGGATGAAATGACAGAAAAAACCACTACAACATGATATAGCTGCTAGCCTTCTGTCATGTTTTGTGAGTTTTCTGTGGATGATTTCCAGTATGAGTAAAGACTATAGTTATCTTTTCTGTATTTTAATGTATCAATAAAAAGTCTCTCTGGGTTATTTCTTGATTTTATTTTTACCTGTATTTTAATGTATCAATGAGAACTCACCTGGAGTTAATTCATAAACCATTTATCATCAAAACATTGAAAAATCTTTTAAAACCAAACAATGATTATTTTATTCTGGAATATTTTATATTCCATCGTCGCAAACAACGGCCAAAATGTACAATCCTCACCCATTCTGGAGAGAGCTATATGCGGACCCCGGACCGTGGCTTGAGACGATGGGTATATCCTTTTTGCCTATAAAATCAATCCAAAAACATGTATATAAAGATTTTAAACATATTCCTCAGTGTAAATGAAAAATAGGGTATAAAAAATAGTTATCAAGCTCAAAAGACAATTGAAACAATACACTTCTAAATCATAAGAAATGGTATCAGGTGCAAAAATACGGGATCAGGAGAAAGCATCCTTCTCGACCGATCACACCCATGCACCGTGTGCTCCTTGTCATGATCGGATAAAAAGGATATTCAAAACAGTGTGAAAATAATGCCTTACAATTCGTAGAAAAAGCATGGGACAGATTTCTACTTAATAATAGTTTGTATTTACTGACAATGTCATTGTATCGACCAGGAAATTTGCATAATGATAACTTTAAACAAGACTGTTCAGATCCTTGTTTTATTGGATTGTTTGACAATAGCTCGTCTCGTTTTAAAAATTGTTTGAAGGTTAGTTAATTCCCTTCACTTATTTTTTGCAACAAATATGCATTCCTAATGTTTAAATCAAACAAACTAAAAATGCAAAGTTCTTCAAAGAGTGAACATGAAAGAAAAAATTTAAAAATACTAATCAACGAAAGTCTAGTCTACTTATATGATTGATGTCTGTCAACTTTTAAAATTTGTATTCAGTCTCTATTAATATCTAGGAGTATAAAAATACCACAGAATGGATACAAAAGCATTTAACCTATTGCTTACAGCCCGCAACACCTTAATACTGTTCTTTACGCCTTTGGTCCTGTATTAAGTTGGCAGCCCATAAATTACATATTTGATACCCCCCCCCCCTCCCCGAATTAATATCTTTTTTGAAATTACTTTTTTGTTCTTATGAAAATGAAAATTACAATTAATACTGACACTGATTTAAAGTCTATGTTTACAGACTTTATACTGAAACCGCGTAAATAAGATCGGTAAAGTAGTAACAATAATTAAAATGCCTTTAAAAGTAAGTAATATGGTGGTAAAATAGAATAACATGCAAAAGCTCGGCTAAGTGATGGTAAAACTGAAAATGTCAAAGGTCTATAAAAGAATGCATGTAAAAAAATCAGAAAACTGGTGGTAAAATTGAAAAGTGCATGTTAAGGGTCGATAAAGTAGTGGCTATGTCAAACTGCATGTGAAAGATCAGTAAACTGGTGTTAAAATTGAAACTGTGTGTTAAAGCTCGGTAAAATGGTGGTAATATTATCTATACTCTAAAGCTTAATAGGGCTACAGTAAAGGCTAGGTAATGTTGTGGTAATATTAGAACTGTTGAAATGCAAGATCGTTAATAAGGTGGTTATATTGAAACAGCATGTTAATACTCAGTAAAATGGTGGCGATAAAAGCTGCCTGTGAAACTCGTTAAATGGTAAAATTATTAGAACTTCTTGTAAAAGCTCTGTAATATTCTGCATGATAATGTTAAGCTTGATAAAGTGATAATTTAAACTGCATTTTTAAGGTCTGAAATGTGGCGTTTTTATAAAACTGCATGTAAAAGCTCTGAAAAGTGGCGTTATTATTAAACTGTATGTTTAAGCTATGAAAAGCGGAGTTATTATTTAACTCCATGTTTAAGCTCTGAAAAGTGGTCGTTGTTATTAAACTGTATGTAAAAGCTCTAAAAATGGGCGTTATTATTGAATTGCATGTTAAAGCTCTCAAAAGGGGCATTATTATTAAACTGCATGTTTAAGCTATGAAAAGTGGTGTTATTATTAAATTCCATTTTAAGGTCTGAAAAAGGGGGGTTATTATTAAACTGCATGTTTAAGCTCTGAAAAGTGGCATTATCATTGATTGCATGCTTAAGCTCTGAAAAGTAGCGTTATTATTTAACTCCATGTTTCAGCTCTGAAAAGTGGCGTTATTATTTAACGGTATGTAAAGGCTCTGTAAAGTGGCATTATTATTAAATTCCATTTTAAGGCCTGAAAAGTGGTGTTATATTATTAAACTGCATTTCTAAGCTCTTAAAAGATGCATTATTATTCCATTTATAGTCTGAAAAGTGGCTTTATTATCAAACACAATGTTTAAGCTCTGAAAAGTGGCATTATTATTTAATTGCATGCTTAAGCTCTGAAAAGTGACATTATTATTAAACTGTATTTGTAAGCTCTGAAAAGTGGCATTATTGTTAAATACCATTTAAATCTCTGAAAAGTGGCGTTTTTGTTTAACTCCATGTTTAAGCTCTGACAAGTGACATTATTATTTAACTGCATTTTTAAGCTCTGAAAAGTGGCATTATTGTTAAATTCCATTTAAATCTCTGAAAAGTGGCGTTTTTATTTAACTCCATGTTTAAGTCTTAAAAGTAGCAGTATTATTTGATTGCATGCTTAAGCTCTGAAAAGTGGCATTATTATTAAACTGTAGGTAAAAGCACGGTTTCATGGATTGATTTAATGCAACATAATCGTGTAAGTTTTGACAAAGATAAGGAATGTCTAAGCTAGCCTACTTCTGAAAAATGATAATTTGTTCTTTTTGATTTTTTTTCAGTACCTTTCATGTTTCTAATGACAACATATTATTATCATATTATTACCGGTTTTCATCCAGGTTTCTTTACCTAATATAAAAATGCTCTTTGTAATGAGTCTGCAAAATTCAGGCTGGAATAATTGTCTCCCAAAGAATAAACCAACATGTACAACCGATGAAAGCAAGGATTTGCATAAAATCATATCACAATGCAAACACTTATCAAAGGAAATTTTTGGAGGTTCCCGGAATTCGGTGGTCAATGACGTCAGAGTCGGAATAGAAACTTGAAGTTAATAAGCTTATCAAGAATTTTGCTTTTAGCAAACGAAGAATCGTTAGAGAATTGTTCCACCGATTGCAGTTAATATCAAATTATACTGGCATGCTATTCTCACTGCACTAGATAACATTGTGCAGCATCGGCAGTCTGATGCCCAACGTGTGTAGCGCTAGGTTCAGGTGATGTGTATCCTCCAAAGTTTGCAGGATCATTATTTGGATTAAACACAAGTACAGCGAATCATTAATAAAAGAAATGAATACATAGAGGACTTATCATGTCATTTAACCAGATTATTTGTCATGACGTGTTATACACTTAATATCCGCTTATTTCCTGAAAGGTGAAGGTCATGGTAAAATCAATTAAATCCAGAGTCCGGTATCATTTATTTATGTAAAGTAACAGTCTTATCACCAATCAGATATTGATGACAATCGTGTATTAGCAGGTAACGAGGCGCTGGTTATTGATGTTCATGTTCATATTAACACGATGTGTATATGAAAATAAATTATGCATATGTTATGCTTGCAAATCTTGCTCTCTCATTCACTCTCTCTCCCTCTCTCTCTCCGTATGACTGTGTGAGTGTGTTTGATTCTTTAACTTCTTGACTTTCTCATTGAAAGAGTAATAAGACCCCAAAATACTCGTAAAAATTACTCATTGAAATTTACTTTTGCGTTGTCAGAAAACTGACCGAGAAACATTGGCTTTAATATCGAAGCAAAATTTCTTAAAATTCCTTTTAATGATCAAGATCACCGCATACCCTTTTTTATTATATACACTAATGTAGATCTTGTATCACATGTTGAAACATAAATACTTGAATGCAAATCCATGATCGTTTAGACAAATGCAATCACACAAACGAATTAAATACAAAATGCACATACATCTTATACATTATCAACGTTTCAATGGTGCATTCTGCTAAAATAATAAAGCAAAACATTTCATTCTCTCTTCCATTTTTTTTCTTCAGAAAAGCCAAGCGTGAAGCAAAAGAAGCTCGAATGCTGGCCTACCAAGCGGACCAAGGAATGCCATCGATGCATACCGAATGTCATGACACAACCGTCTGGAACTTCATGATATCTGAGGAAACTTACAATATTTCGTTTAGTAAGAGTTTAAATCTTTCCAAACTCACATATTCATTATCACCCAATTTCCAACATACCTTCTGTTTTTTTTTGTTTTTTGTTTTGCTAACTGTGGTCTTATTTATTGTCTGTCGTTTTTTTTTTTAACTATTTTGTCACATGTTTGTCTTTTATTTAATTTTTATTTAGCATAGAGTGTAACAATAACTTTATTGGCAGGATTGTAGCATTCAGTAATTTTCTGTCACTTTACTGGTGTCGATTCGTAATATTTACAGGATCTGTTTGTTATCGTCATATTTATTGCTTTGTTAGAGAGTAGATCTATTAAACACTCATTTCTTATAATTCACTTTTAATATTTCTTTCAGAAATATCGGGATGGCACTTTAAAAAAGGGTTTAAAATGTAATTTTTATCAATGGTGATTGGAAGGTTTACATTAAATAATAATAAATTATCGTAATTTTTTTTTATTCTATTCAACAGATTTTTAAAAATAATTTTTAATCAGAGTTACGTAGTATTATACGGAAGCCCTGAGGGGACATTGAATTGTTATGGCATTTGTTATAACTTGTTTGTTTGAATTATTTGTTGCTAGTTAAAACTAAGTGTAACGTAGCTATGTATAGAACGGAACGTGTAGCTGGCATTAAATGATATGCTTAGATCTAGTTTAACTATAGTTTTTTTTATTAATTAATTAATTGTAGTTTAATATCTAATACAAATGTGACTACTTTATTCCGTAGTATTGTAAGAATTTTTATAAAAAAACCAATTAACTTTATTTGAAAAAAAAGATGACAAAATAGAGTTTTAGACCATGATAAAGAATATCTCTAACCATAACATTTCCCGTTAAGATTGTTCTTAATCACTTTGATGAAATTAACAAGCATGGCCTTGGCTTTTAGTAATTGGTGTAAAGTGTAAGTAAGAATCATAATATAATTAAACTGTGTAATAATTCTTTCTTTAACAATCAAAATTATTGTTACGTTGCAGCACATAAACTAACATAAAGGTCACAAGCTCGTTTAATATCGAAATATCATCAAAACATAGATGTTTTTGTCATCTTTAAAGAATTTTTCTTTCTTTAAAAAGTACAGAACTCAATTTAAGACATCACATGCAACTTGAAAAAGGTTTGGTAAAGTTCTACACTATCTGATATCAATCGTACTAAAATGTTGGCAAAAACCTCAAAAATTAGCACAGTCGGTAAACTGAACTTAGTTTATTGCCTTTTTGTACCTTTTTGCATGCAATCAATACTGACTTTTTACCAGGTATTTTTTGTGTTCTTAATCACTAACATTCATATTTTGACATTGTTTTGCTTAATATTTAAATAAAAGGCCAAATATATTTAACATTAATCGAAGCAGGTCCTTGAAAATGATTCAAATCGCACTGATTGGCCATTAAATCCAACAAAACAGAAACAGAGGGATATAAAATAACATAGAAATAACAGATTTACAGGTATAAAAGAAATAACATCGAAATTAAAGAAGAAATAACATAGAAATAACAGATTTACAGGTATAAAAGAACTAACATCGAAATTAAAGAAGAAATAACATAGAAATAACAGAAATACATACCGGTATACTGTGGTTTCATCATATTTCGTTGGCATCAATTTTCGTGAATTTTGTAAATCAGATTTCTTAAATCAATGAACATTTGAATTCGTGGATCTGCTCAACAACAAAATCCTCAAAAATTGGTGCTCAACGAATATTGATGAAACCACAGTCTGATATTTTGTTGATAGTAAGAGAGTATGACCTTAAACTGACCTTCAAGCAAATAACACCCAATAACATACATTTTTGTGATCTGTGTATTTCTTAGAAAAAAGCGTAGATATTACGTTAATGACAAAATAATAAGAAATATCAAACATGTTTTTTATATGTAGAATGTATATTTTGTGAAAGGTATAAAGATTTTTCCAATTTTTTTTAATTTTTACTTTTTTTTTTTTACTGAATTAGAAAATCAAAATATGTTTCCTATTTGTTTCAAATTGATAGATTTTTCCTAGTGTAGACCGAAGAACATGGAAAATGATAAATGAAATTAGCATTCAAGTCATCAAGGTTGGAATTAATTAGATAATGCTCGAAAACAATATAAAATATTAAAGAGATACTATTTGCAGTGTTTTAAAATTTACCTTTTGAGGAAACAGACATGCAAATTAATTCCGCCCTCAACAAACTTGGTCTATATTTGGATCATGTGAAATCATGTTTGTGAAGCAGGTGTTACAAATTATAAAATACTCTTTTCTGTTTTAACAAACTATGTGAACTGCACTTGATATCAATAAAAATGTAATTACCTAACAGCATTGCGAATTACTGGAACGTAAACCATGCATATTTATTAATAAATTTATTTTTTTTCTTTTTTAATGCAAATATCCATAAATTATAATTGAACCCTTTTATGATAAAAGTATATAATTGTTACATGACATTATAAAAATCTTTTGTTCCTTTTTTCTTATCTTCAAAACATGCATTGCATGAATGATGGTTACAGTTTAAATAATATGTTCATTCGTATTGAAAAAAAACCCCAAGATTTCACAAGTTAGTGAAATTTCACTTTCACTTTGCACGCAGACTTTGCATTAATGGTTTGCTAATATCATCGATTATTTGAAAACTATGGTCTAGATACTCTAATTGGATTCTTAAAGTAAATCATTTAAAGTTCTTTAATTAACTCCAGCGTTAAGATCCTACGACCGAATAACCTTGAAAACAGCTTGTGTCCTGTGTAATTGACTTGATGCTAAAAATTGTGTAATTTTAAATGCTTATTGTTGTTTAAGAAAAAAAACCTGAATAGAATTTAGAGTTTATTTTATGTCAATTATTTAATGCTGACTTCACAATGTTTAGAGTTGATGTGGAAAACGACAATGCGCAGTGGTTATAACGTACCTCATTCTTAAGAATACTAGTAGAAAAACTAAAAAAGTTTTTATCTTTAGCATTGCAGCCTACACTGGAATGGAAATTACCAACAGTAATTATCAAACAAAGCTGTATTCTTAACTTTTTGATAAGAATTAACCAGAGCATTGTTTTCATTACTGTAATTCAAAAGACATCTAGCATATTTGGAGGAAAACATCTGGAAACAGTAACCAGATAATAACTGGGCAGACTTATTGTTGGTATACATATATCCGAAAATAAAAATGGCTTCATTGCATGTAAAGTTCGAATTAATTGCTCCTATATTACGTTTGTTAAATCATCATTTAATTTTAAAATTTATAAACATTTGCAAGTTTTTTTTTCATTGATTTCATAGAAAAAACCATATGAAATAACAAAGTTTCAGAATTCCTTGATTACCGTATGTTGCCATTTATATAAGCTGAGTCAAATGTTCAAAATTTACTTGCATCATAATTAAAGTTAAGAAATTTATGAGGATTAACATCAATGGATGATTATAACCCATTTTATTCTAAAGATGTTAAAAATATCAAGTGGGAATACAATCTACAGGAATTATACACCAAAATATGGCATTTCTATCAATTGTTTTGATTTCCAAAATTATCTCTCATGCGTAAGGAGAAGTAACGATGAAGGGCTATTTTAGGAACAGATTTTTGAACGATACCGTGTAAGCACAAAATGCTGATCGATACAGTTCATTGTATAAACAGAAGGCTTAATGTAAAATGTATTACTGGCAGGCTGAGTGATTACAATCAGAGGCTAGGATATTGGAATTCCTTCATCTATTTACGCGGACAGTGATGCCATTCTCGTTGCCATTGTTTGCAGATGCAAAGATACCGTATTTATGTCTGAACTGGATCATTATCCAGATTTGGACAAACAGAAAATCCTTTTTAATGATTTTACAGGCCGTGCGTTTTTTGCCATAAATTTTTGTAGAGGAAAATCGAATCATATAATTTTGTTCATTGGCTTCCTGTACGTACATGTGATATACGGGATTTTTTTTATTTCGAATAAAATTATTGAATTTTTTCCTTTTGAAATTAAGCTTTGGTAAATTGAAGCATTCAGAATAAAATAGACGGTTTCTTTTTTGTCTGAACGCCGGCAACATTGATCTTTGAGATGAATCGTATCAACTAAGTTTTTTTTAACAAAATAAAGTTTTATAACTGAGTATATAAATACTATGGTGATGACAATGATTTAATTTGATTTGAAAAACTATATACCCGACTGTTTGTGCTAAGAATATTAATACTTTTTTTCGTAGTCATGTTTTAATAAAATATGGACTGATTTTTTAAAAATAAAAATGATTACAATCTTCTGCAATGGATTTTAATTTTATTAAAAAAATCTGAAGTAGAAAAAAACATAGGAGAACTTTTATGATTATCTTAGAGTGACAATATCGATTCAACGTCGTTAAATATGACGTTAAATTATTAATTGTGCAATTTTGCTCATGAGACATATTAAAAATTGACATGCCCCGCTCTCCCTCCAAAAAAAAACGTCATCATAATTGAAAATATATTTAAGAGCCAAATCATCCTCATAATTGTTCATTTCCTAATGAAAAGCACTGTTACATTATATTTTGACTGATTCTATGCTTAACTGTATTTGAGCTCATGAAGTAGAGTTTTAATATTTTCAAACGCTAAAAAGATACATTTTCTTTTTTGTTCACAATGGGTTAAGTATTCAAAGTATAAGGATTTCTTGGTGGACGTGAGCTTCATAACACGATCAATGATTAACATATAATCACAATGAAAGCGAACAGGGAGGGGGTCAATTATTGATTTTCACAACTAAAAAAACAATGTTTCTGTGACCTTTTTAAAAATATAGACGCCTTTTAGTCTAGTATTCCATTTTCATGCTGTGTTTAAGCAGGCAAATATTTGAATATATCTAACTTCTGAAAAAAATAACAAAAGTAAAGAAGTATTATTGAAATTTTGAATAGCTCTTGTTACTAAAGAATATAAGTTCGAACTATAAAAGGGTAACTTTACAGCATTCTTGAAATCACAGAGTATTTCTTTATGTAAAAACTGAAAATAAGTAAGAGATTACTTATACAGAAAAGAGAAAGATCAACAAACGTGCTCTTTTTAAAAGAAAATAGATTCAAAGTCTAATAATGACCAAAGTGTGACAATTTAAACTTTTTTTAATGTTAAGTAGATTTACAACAAATGAAGTCGATAGAAAATAGACATATTTCATATTTATGAAGATTGGAAGTCATATTCCAATACCAATAAGAAGTATCAAGAGTAAAGAAACCGATGACCTTATATACATATGAAGATAACGAACATATGACTCAGAAGTCAAATTTAATAAAAACGATTTGGAGAAGAGCAAAAAAAACCCGACCTTTGATAATTTTAGAGAAGGGGTCAGATGCCATGCATTGAGGAGTAAGCATTCCCTGTCGGTCACGCTAGTACTCACATTTTTGCGCCTTGTCATGATTGGTCAAACGGAAAAATCTGTAGACAATTTTTTAACATGATCTTCCAAAATATTATTAAAAATGTCAGTCAATATTCGCCCTTATGATAAATTTTCGCCTTGGCACTTTTAAGGGCTAGGCATTGTTTTTTTTTTTTTTTGGGGGGGTTACTAAAGCATTTAAAATTTGACTTTTTAAGGTTATGCCAACTATATATATCAACAATTTTTTTAAAGCATTTTTCTGTAACTTCAACTACATTTGTACATTGAGAGTTAAAACTACATGCGTAGTTAAAACTCTCAGACTCTATAAAGCATTGACAAATGCAATTGCCACTAGAATTTTGAATATAATTTTAAAGAATTATATTGATTTATCGTAATTTAATGAAAGAAAAATACCTGGTATGTTTGAAAAAAAAGGAAAATCAATACACACCGATAATCAGATAATTTTTTTTGAAGGGGTCAAAATCGGATAAAAATGTTTAAAAAAAGAGGTTTCACTTTATACATTACAACAGTAACATATTGTCATGATAAAATGAAGAAACTAAATTATGATATGTAGAAATGAATTTTTGAACAATATATATAGGTGATTATAAAACACTTTTTAACAGAGTTTGACTGGAAGCGGAAATATTCACAATCCTGCTTAAATTAGACAACTTGATAGAGTGTATGACGTTTGATTGAAGTTATCCAATCATACTGTGTTTTGCTCTTGAATTGAATGCAATATGAAAAGCAAACAATGATGGCTGATGATTATTTTTTATTTGAGGTTTTCCTTGTTTGAGAGTTATCGTTTATTGATTAAGTAATTGTTTAAAAAGCAACATTTGGTTTTGTCGATATCCCCCCAAGACATCACAATGTTAAAGCAAATGCCTCTTCATATGAGGCAAATTTAATATAAACGAGCTTTAAATGTATTTCATTATTTTTTTTTCTTTCAGAAAAATAAGTTTGATGATCAATTAATCGAGTGATTACGAACAAGTCACAGAACTATGAACCTGTCCAATGCAAGACGAAATCAGAAATGAAACCAAACAAAATGCATTATTGTTTTGTTTCATTATCGTTAAAGTTTGCTTCATTATCGTTTTGCATTTTCAGAGTTTGATACATCTGTTTCTTATTTGGTAACCTAACAACTAAGCTTTTAATTAACGTGATAACTTTTCAATCCCCAACTACCCCCTCATATGCAGCAATAGACCCTTGTCACCTGCATACGGAGTTTATTTCTCTCAGTTGATTCGATATGCAAGAACATGCTCTACGTAAGAACAATTTCTAAATGAGGTAAAATATTGATAAACAATATGATGAAACAAGAATATCAAGTCTTTTTTAAAGTCATCATTTTTCAAGTCATATGGTCTATACAATGACCTTGTCAGAAAATAAAATCTATCACTTGAATGCTAACAAACGTTTTTCAAAGTCATTGTGAGGCTATTATTTATACACGTAATTGTCTACGGGATTTCTCGTTATTTTCCGATTATGATAAACAATGGGTGTAACAATTCGGTAGAGATGTTTATATTTCTATGACACCTGATCCCACCTATGATATTTTAGAGGTCCAAATTAGCTGTGCTCCTGATTTGTATTGTTTCAATGGGATTTTGAGCTAAAATAATGTTCGTTATCTTATATATTTCATTTCACAGGTACCCAGAAAACTTGATTCAAATGTTAAAACAATATAAGTAAGAAACTTCTTGCTGTAGGAAAACAAGATGGACTGTTTGGAAAAGGGATGACATTAGCCTTGAAGTTTGACCTCGAAGTTATAATTGAGGCATCTATGTCTAGAATTCAGATAATTAAACTGAAATATATCTGAAAAGTAAACACATTTGGGTGATGGATTACACCACTCAAATTATTTCATACGCTAAAAATGTCTTAGTTGTACTTGTAACAAACATTGCTCAGTGATGTGAACAAATTTCCCACAGATATCTTAAAATTTACATTACCGTATTTCGATAAGAACGATTAATGAAATTGAAAAATCATGTTTATTTTCCTAATATAATTCACATTTTCATAATCCCTTCATAAAATAATCAATATGGCTAACACAAAAAACCCACAGATTATACACTATTTTCTTACAAGCCAAATAATTCTGAAATTCAAAAATTGAAAGACCCCTCCCCCCCCAAAAAAAAAAAAAAAAAATTATTTTAATAAAAAAAAAATTTCGAAATTTTTTCTTTATACACTGTATCTTGACTAGTTTAATATTCATTGTTTAATCTAATGAGAAAATATTTATATTTTTAGGAATGTACACAGGCGAAGTTTACTGCAACGGGGAAAAACAAGACGCCATGGTGAGTTTGAATTGTACTTTCGTATTATAGGATGCAATGTGATACTGAGTCACATAGAATCGAATTTGTAGTTTGAGAAATGTTCAAATGGGCTATATATCACTGTTTTAACAAACAGCATTCATGTGTCTAAAAATCTATACGCTCTTCAATAATGAATGTTTCAGCTATTATCACGATCACCGACAGAAAGTCAATAGTAATTAAAGTATTATTGAGCTTCGGTGTTACAGGAAAAAGCATTGTATTAGGGGACTAATTGCATTCTAGTAAGCCCCAGATATGACTTCCTTATTTGAGGACTTCGAGGTAGAAAGTTAATAATAGATTACATAACAGTTATTATTGTTATTGTAAACAAGGCAAAGATAACGAACAATGACAGTCTTAAACTTGCTTTTATGAGAAAAAAAATGTAATTTAAAATAATAATTATAAAAAATAAAAAGACATTAACAATATATAGATATACACGTACCACTATATACATGTATAAGACACGGGATCAAGTTTCTAGGAGGAATAAGCATCCTCTGTCACAGCCGCCATTATTCCTATAAATAGATCGATGTCATTCATAGTCAAATAGCATTAGAATTTAAAAAAAACATTTAGGGTACGATTGTAGAATTTTCAAAATTCTGACTTGAAACAAAGTTGTTGAAATTCCTGAAACATCAATTTATATGTCAACTCTTTTTTAATTTAAAAAAAATGTCTTTCATTTTTATTTGTATTCAATTTGAGTTCGGATTTAGTTGTTAGAAAGGAATGTATTCTAATAGCTGATGTGATTCTTCTTATAAACTGCATGTCTTTTTCCTTTTTGGTGATCATTTAGCAAAAGTCGTTCATAAGCAAATTTGGACCGCTTTTTTGTCGGATGTCATGTAAAGGAGATGGGCGAACTTAGCGTGCAGAATGCCCACTAGCTTGATATATAAAAGTCAATTTCAACTTGTGAATTTAGTAATTATAGTGAAGTGCTCATTATTGATATTTATGAAATCATGATGAGGAAATTAAATTTTTTCGTTTAAATTTATTCTCGTATAAAAAAAATATAATGTGGTATAGTGGGTCAAGCTCCATAATTTTGGAAACCAGAATACAGATTTATCAGATAAATTTCTAGGTTAAGTTCTGTTTTGGGTACGATCGCACCATTTTTTGACAGAGTTATGCCCCTTAGATTAAGAAAAAATCCAATTATTTGCAGTTTTCGTTCATTTTCTTCGCAGAGGTAACACATACTTAGATGAAATTTAGTATACAGATTATCAGATGAAATTCTAGGTCAACTTGTGTTTAGAGTATTTTTGACAGATTTATGCCCCTTGGACCTGGAAAAAATTCCAATTTGGAGGAGGGGGGCATAAAGAAGATATACTATTGAATAGCGAAATTTAACGAAAGAAAAAATGTTGATATCCTTATATCGTTTTGAAATTGTATGTCTAAAATGCTCAATCAAAAGGAATTGTCTTGGCAATATAAATACCATAAGGGGTATATCACTGTATACGAATAGTTGACAACAATTGACAAAAGAACGGTTAAAACATCATAATGTTTAGTTGTTTGGTTTGTCATCAATGCCTTTCTCTAGTAAAAATGTGCCCAAATCTCTGAAGTAACAAGTGTTTAATAATTGTTCTACCTCCATTCCACAGGAAACATTCAGTGAAGAAGACTGCAGCTGTACATACGACTTTGCCATGAATGGACATAAAGGCCGTATCGTCACACGTGATGGCGCTCCTAATACCCTGACCGTGGATGGAATGTTGGTACCCAATTGATGAAAAAAATATCTTCCAATCAGGGAGCATCAGTGGGCGTTTTAACTTTTTTCCCGCCATCTGTGATAAATACAAAATAAAGAATAATAAAATATTTCGTGTTAACTTTTTAAAAATGAAAATCTGTAATTTTTATAAGAAATTTTTGGTACATTGGAGGTATGAATAAGGTCGCTTACACTGATTTACTTAAACTAACTTTTACGGGGACCATACTGTTGATTATGTTGTATATACGTGATACTAGTTTGAACAAAGTCAGAAGATTTAACATGACTTTCTGATATACTACTGATATGTACAAACTTTTGTTGATGTTGGATTTCTTGTGAAGATAATTTCACTTTTAATTTACACATTTCCGACTAGTTTGAATGTTTAGCTTTATAAATACGTCATTATTTGCAAACGCTGCATCGAATAAGCACTGTAGTGTTATTATATTTTTGAAGCATTATGTAATGAAACATTTGCCTGTTGTGCATTTTATCATTTCTCGTACTATATTTTATCTTTTGATTATAATATCTATAATAAGATCTGTGTTTTATCTAAAATATATTCACCGTTATTTTAAATTTTATTTTGAAATGTTTGAATGTTTATTCTAAGTAGATACTTTTTTATGTTATTGTTATGTTTGTGTAATTATTTAAAATGCAAATTGTTATAATTCATTTTGAACTTCAAAGAGCAGTCTAAATTGATTGAAACATTTGATTTGTGCTTTAAAAGAAAGTATGAATGTGCCTTTCCTTCATAAAGAAGATTTCTTTAAAAAAAAAACCGACCTCATTCGGTTTATTAGCGTATTTGTGGTTGTACCTTTATAAAGTTAGAAACAATTAAAAGAAAATTTAAAGGCAAATGATTACACGTTTTTTTTTTAAGTTTTATAATCAGTAAAATATTCATATACAAGTATTGTATATTTGTGATATTGAATGAACTCATATACTTTATTTTGCGTATAGGCTAAAAAAGAACAAAGAAAATGTTATCTAATAATAAAGAAGACATCCTTTTTGGTTATATAAAGTAGTATTTTATAAAATATTAACTGAAAAAAAAATTCAATAAAAAAAAAATAGATATTTCTTTTTTAGATGTTAATAAGTGCTAAATTATTTTTCTGAATTGTGTTAGAATATTTTTTTTACAATAAGGGTTACTATATTTGTTAATACATTTCTTTTATATCATTGTTAGACTTCATAATATTGTAAAGAACTGCTGTGGAACTCTTTTCATGCATTCTTTATTTTCGCATAAAATAGATGAAGGTCGATTAAACTCGGCCTTTTACACAACTCAAGTTTGTATTCTTTTTGATTCCAAAGTGCCAAGGTACGGATATATAATACGTATGCGATAATAAAGCTTACATGATAAATGTTCTACGTCAGACTCCCATTCACTCGTACGATCCCAGTACATAATGTACGCGGGCTAGATGAACTTGTTTTTGTAACTGTTACGTAAATAAAGAGATATTGCATTAGCATGTATGTTGTTATATTTCTTGGCAGTTGTTTAAACAAATGAGTAAACAATCGGTTGTCAATCTGTGAATCTTTACATTTGTTGAAAGAGAAAAGCTGTTGCTAACTTTAAAACCCACAAGACAGGTATTAAAAGAGTAATTATTTTTTTTTTAGATTTTATTTAACAGAATAGTTTTTAGGGGAAAATAGCAAACGATGTATTTCGATTGGCCTCAGCTAAAATATTGTATTATTGACAAATATCAGAAACTCATTTAATGACCATGCAACCCACATTAATTACAGGCGCGCGTCATGGCACCTTGCCTTCAATGGTAATCGATAGCAAGGCGTAACAAGGGTGCTCCTTAGTGAGTCAATTAAGCTATCAATGTAATTACCACCATACCGAGTAAGGCAGTGTACTCCATAGCACACTTGTATTGGCTTCTTGGGTACCCAAAGCAAGCCACCACATGCTCTAAACGCAAAGTCTTGTAATCTGATTTAGAAAGAAAACGATATTCATATTCGAGTAATAATTCATGTTCTTTAACTTTATATTTTTTTTCTAGAATTAATACATATTTGAAAATTTATGAATGATACACAATTATTGTGATTATTTTATCAACAAGAATAGCAGAGCCTCGTTAAAAGTCATAATTTCTTAAGTTGGATGGTCGATAGAATGACCTTGTCAGTAATTACAATCTACCATTAAGTCAAATGCCGTCTGACCTTTTTTATATGAACTGTTTACAAACTTAATTGTCAACGGATTAATGGGGTTATTTCTTGATCATGACGAGGAGCAAACGGCGGGTCTAAACGATCTGCAGTGGATTTTCACTCTTCTATGGTACCTGGTCTCACCTCTGAAGTTTAGAAGTTTTTCAGCGTGAACCCTATTCGTTATCGCTATAAATTTCAATCAAAAGTTGGTGTTTATTCTAGAACTTATTGATATCAAAAACAGTGATTCATATTCCAGTACAATACCAAGATGATTTAAAGGCGCGTCATATACTGGGGCGAATCCTGGAATTTTTGGAGGTGGGTTAAATTCTTTTCGAAGGCAATAGGTTGCTCGGGGGACTTGAAATGTTCGGTTAGTCCTAGAAGAACCCTGGTTTGGGTTTAGGGGTCAAAGGTCCGAAATCTCAGGAACTTCGGTGATATTTAGGGTAATTTTACTTATATTTATCATAAACAAAAACGACAACATGTAGGGTAGAAAGATATGGAGATAACGAAGATTATTCAATCTCAAAGTCCATAAAACAATACAAAATAGGAGCAGAGCAGTTTAAATATTTTACAAATATTTCTTGTTTTAATCGTTCTAATTAAGTTAGAAGAACAAGCAATACATGTCAAAGATCCGAGTATAAATTGGAGTTATTCCTCCTGAACTGTAATTATCTTATATATACAGAAAATGTAGTTTCAAGGGAATCTAAAAGTGTATCATATGGAGATAACGAACAGTATTCAAGATCAAAAGTCCATAAAACAATACAAAGTAGGAGCAGAACAAACACAGACCTCCAAAACATCAGAGGTGGGATCAGGTGCCATGGAGGAGTGGACATAACCTGCCGACCGGTCACACCCGCCGTGTGCTACTTGTCATGATCGGGATATAACGGAAAATCTGTCGTCAATTCCATGTATAAATAATGGACTAACAATTAGTATGAGAAATGTCATCAATGATGAAGGATATGGAGATCTAACGAACATTATTCAATACCAAAGTCCATAAATGATAAATTGTATTTGCTGACAAGGTCTTTGTATCAACCAAAGAACTTACGAAATTATGACTTTAAACGAGACTGCTCATATTCTTGTTTCATCAACTTCTAAATAAAAAAAAATCACGAGAATTATGTTTATTCATAAATTTTCACATATGTATTTATTCTAGAAAAAAATAAGTTTAAAGACCATAGATTATAACTCGAATATGAATGTCGTTTTCTTTATAATTCAGATTACAAGATTTTGCGTTTAGAGCATGTGGTGGCTTTGCTTTGGGTACCCAAGAAGCCAATACAAGTGTGCTATGGAGTACACTGCCTTACTCGGTATAGCGGTAATTACATTGATATCTTAGTTGACTGACTAATATACTATATCGTATCGACATAAGAATGGAAATAACCATTCATTGAAAATACGTCGTCGATAATGTAGAATTGAAAGCCTTACACAAATTCTGCTACATATGAATACAGGAGCTGGGTCAGATGTGAAAAAAAAGACGTTGACACTTTGTCAGAATGGATTATATGTATCAGACACATGTTAAAATCGCGTATTAAAAGATTGAGGGACAATATGAAAACCATCTATCCTTCTGTATTCAATAATCCAGAAGTGAAAAAAGAATTAGATAGATGACATGATCAGTACGAACTGCCGACAAAGCAGGCTACAACATGGTCTTCGTTTGTTATGCCCATAATATAAATTGTATTTTAGAAAAACTTGGATTTAATTCTACGAGTGGTAATCCAACGTATGCTTATAGTTCCCTTTCTTAGGAAGAAGTTCTTCAAAATTATAAGTCAGTTTTGAATATTTGAATATTTTTTATATCCCAAGGAACCAAAATGAATTTGAACTACCATATATATGTATTGGATTCCTTAACTTCATTAGAATCCTTACAAACAAAGATACATAGCGGGTTTCAGTACATGTTCAACCAAGCCTCTTTCGTTACTCTTCACTAAGATACTGACAGTTGTGAAGGAAAAACTTCAAGGGTACTGTGCAACAATATATTTAAGAAGTGGTGTGAATCAGATGTGGATACTCAAAAATTCCAAAGAACTTTTGGACAACTTTAAATCACAAGATTTTACAAAAATTAACAGCTTAAAACCTTACGTCTTTTCGACTAAAAGTTAGGCACTGCCACTTTCCATCTGATCCCTCTCCTAAGTCTCCTCTTCTGTCTCGAGTCTCCTCCTCTCCCTTCTTTTTTTCTCTGTCCGTTTCTTCCTCCCCCATCCCTGTCCTTGGCATACCTAAGCCATTCTTTGATTGTGTTCTCAATGTCTTCTAAGAATTTCCAGTAACACTAGAATTGTAGTATTTGGTACTAAATACATGTGTTACTTTTCTCAGTAAAGAGGAAACATACGATTAAATTTACAAGTATATCACTATATGTTTAAGCTGTCAATTAAGGAATAACCGTCTTTTTTTTCATGGTGTGATTAAGCGATAAGCTTGCGCAATATATCGGACCAACATTGGGCCAATGAGCAAAATGACACTGGGCCAACGTCATTAATATTTGCCAGCATTGGCCCAATGTCGCATTCATTGGGCCAATGTTGGCGCAACGTTTGGCCAATATCTGTAGAAATAACACTCTACATTGGGCCAACCTTGGCCCAACATATTGGGCCGACATTGGGCCGATGAGCAAACGTTGGCCAAATATTAGTATGCTATATGAAACAGTGTTGACCCAACTGCACCAGGCCTCTGCACCTCCCTGTGTCTGATTTACAAAGATTCGTATACGATAGCGTTTCAACTATAAATGTTAATTAAGCTGTGTCGAAGCAAACATATTATAGATACTTACAATTAAAGTGGATGCAGATATCCAAGGTATCAGTCACATTAAGCTCGTGTCAGATTAAAAATGGCGCGGATATAACAAGTAGCCCGGATGTTGTGTACGCATGATGCTCAGCCAGATTCATGGTATATTGGGCCAACTTGGGGCCGATGTCAATCCCCCACAAATATTTTCTCTCATGATAATAGTTTTATGATATAACGCCAACAGTTCCCCCAACATTGGCCCCATTATACATAACCAACTACCAATATTCCATGTTGGACCACCGTTGGTCCAATTAAGGTAACCAAACAGCGATAATACAACCATAATGTAAGATTGGGCTAACGATGTTCTGCTATCTGTGAAGGAGCACAAGGAGCAGGGTGTGCCCTGTTGGCAGGTTATGTTCACTCCTCCATGGTACCTGATCCCAACTCTGATATTTTTGAGGTCCGAATTTTCTCTGCTCCTTCTTTGTATTGTTTTATGGACTTTGGATCTTGAATAACGTTCGTTAACTCCATATGTTTCATCTGTCAGTAAGTAACGTCGTTGTAAAAAATCATGGCACGCCAAATTCACAAAAATTAAATAGAATGTTCTATCGTTAAAATAATAAATGTCCTACGGACCCGGTTCGGCGAGGACTTGTCCCGAGACACCGTTAGATTATTCTAACTACACAAAATGAGCTAAACAATGTTTCACAGTCGATAAACTGGGTCTATCGGTTGTAAATTATAGTTTACGGACTGTAAACTATAGTAAATAACGTTGATCTATATCTTACATCTGTACACCATAGTTAACGCGGTAATCTAAGTTTCAGAACCGTAAACTATACTCAACACTAAAAACAATCATTTACTATTGCAAAACATAGATTATCTGATAAATACAATTTCACAATTTGTAAACTATCGTTTACAGCTCTTAACTATAGTTAACAATCTGAAAGATATAGTTTCATAATCTGTTAAACTATGATTAACAACTCTTAACTATAGTTCACGATTGTTGATTATAGTTTACAGACGTGAATCTATGATTATCAACAAAATCTATTGTTTTATATTTGCATATCCACTACTCTCTCCCACTATGAACCTGCAGGCTTCAACTGCGTTCATAGCACTATATTTACATTTGCAAATGTTTTCCTTTACATAACACTACTGAAGGCAAGCGTTTTTATAACTGTGTAAATACAGGTTTGGGGTCAAGAGGTCATAGATGTGCGTTTGGATAAACGTTCCACGTAATTTCTCTGTGACGTCATAAAGGGTCGACGCGCGTTTAGTGGATTACATACATGCCGTTGGGTTTGAAAAATTAACGCATTTCACACGTTAAAAGTAACAATCAGGCAAATATAAAGTATGAATAAGTCACAAATGTAAATATAAGTAATAAGGTATCATTTTTTGAGTTTTATTGAGATGTAAAACGGGTTGACACATGATCAAATCTTCCATAAAGCCCTTTATGGGATTTGATCACGTGACCAACCCGTTTTACATCTCAATAAAACTCAAAAAATGATACCTTATATCTTAAATAGACGCAATTGCTCCTGCTATGAGTGCAATTGCTCTTTAGTACAAGCTCTACTATACTTTTACAATGTGTTGAGAAGTATATATATGAAGTGTTTCGTTAAAGGAATAAATGTAAGTTTTTAATAATAATTTTTGGAAAAAAAAAGAAATTCAGAACAATTTAAAATTGCTGATTTATATCTTTAAAAATTTAATAATTCAATGTATTTAATTGTATAATAAAAATTTTTAAACATTGAAGAAAATTGCCATATTTTTATCTTTTCTTATCATATTTTCGCATATTTGTACAAAGAACGATAACTCTTCACACTAGGGTGATAAAACATTCAGAAAAAGCAAAATTTCTTTAAGTTAATAGTATGCCTATTTCAAAAACGGTTTCAGCTCTTAAAAATGGATAGGAAAAAATAAAAAAAAAACATATAGAAAAGCATTCTGGAGTTATAATGATTATTAAGCATTCTCTTTTCATCAAACGGTTGTATTATTGACTTTGTCAGAGGGTTTCAATAACGTTGATCGATGACGTCACATCTGCATCAAAACATAAATTAAGAGAATGTAGCGACGGCGCAGCTTGTATCCAGATAACTGTGTTTTAATAGAGGCTAATACTTTATAAATTGTTTGTGATTTATTAGAGAAAAGGTGCAATGATCAGGTATACTAATTTTAAAGCCGTGTGTTTTTCTTTACTGAAAACAACAAGCCACATCCTTGTGTAAGCCAGGATTTCCTCTGATATTCTTGACAACATCAAAAGAATGCAAATATAAGTAATAAACAACGATTATTTAGTGAACATGGCGTTATGAATAGCAATCGCTCTGCTGGCATATTTTCCATGATGCGCTAGCGCGCATCATGGAATATGCCAGCAGAGTAATTGCTATTCATAACGCCATGTTCAGTAAATACCGTTGTTTATTTCTTAAATAGCAGACATATAAACTTAGATTAGCATTCGTAAACTATAGTTAACAACCGTTAAACATAATTTTACAGATGAAAACTAAAGCTAACGAATTGTTAACTATAGTTCATGGTTTGTAAACTATATAGTTTACAGTCGATAAACCTAGTTTATCAACTGTGAGACTATGTTTAGCTCATTTTTGTTAATTTGGTGTGCCATAAAAAAAATGACTCGAATTAAGAGAATGCTCTTGAGCATCAAAATATTTGGGAAAATAAACACCATATGTAGATAAAACCGGAATATTACTATATTGATAAAAAATAAGATTGGAAAGTTAACGATGGAAAATGTAATCATCTCGTTTGTCATCAACTCTAGTTTTTAATTGGTCTTTATCCTCTTTCATCAGTTACGTCTCTGTATTAGTGAAAAGTTCTCGAATGGGACGTAAAACGACAATCAATCAATCTTTCATCGGGTTTACATAAAACAATAGCAGGTATGGTTAACTCTTTGATACTCGGGTATATATTTTATTTCGAGTTTAGGATTATCAATTGAAGTTATTTCTGTTAATTGATGAATTATTGGTATATTGTATGTTGGTTTAAAAGCTATCATTGTAAGACATCATAGATCCCTTTTTATTTCATTTCATGCTAATGAACATTGGTTTCTAAGGCTTGATCAAAGAGAAACAATGTTTATTAGCATGATATGAAATAAAAAGTGATCTATGAAAGACCTTAAATTGAAAATAATAACAATATGTTATAGCAAATTTAAAAATATTTTTCTTTGGTCCTTAATGAACTAACGTAAGAAGTAGCATTAGATATAATAGTTCTGAGTTAGACAAGTGAGGAGAAGTATAAATTTTGAGAAATGATTCTAAGACATACATTATGGACATAAAAAAATATGAAATCAAATGGAAAATCATCTTCGCTAGTCAAGAAAATCTGATACGCTACTTTCCTTGTGAGGAGATTAGCTTATCAGAAACCGCAACCCTTTGCTAGCGAAGATGAGGGAAAATAAGAATAAAAGAATTCAATGCAAAATTAAGAAATAGATTGTAACAGAGTTAAAAGCAGAGCTAAAACTTAATTTTGTAATAAGAAAACCGATTTATGGGATACAATATTGTATCTAGCATGAATAAAATTTCTTATAAATGCACTTTGGGATATTTTATTTCCCCATCTGCCCGAGTAAATGATGGAATATTAGGAGATAACTGTAAAAAAAAATTTTTTTATTTTCCTGTTGTAATTTATGCATGAATTAAAACACAGAAGTATTTAAAGTAATTTTTTTATTTAAAGTGAACACATTTGCACAAAAAATTATGCATTTACAAAGAAATTAGAAAATGTCTTATCGTTCTAGAGGTAGGGTCCGATGCCAAGGAGGAGTAACCATTCCCTGTCGACCGATCACATCCGCATACATGAGGATCCTTCCACATGAGTTTCATCTTTCCTGGCCAAGTGGTTCTGAAGAAAAAGATTTTTAAAGATTTTTCCTATATATTCCTACGTTAAACTTTGATCAGCCATTGTGGCTCCGCCATACCCCCGGGGGTCATGATTTGAACAAAATTGAATTTACACTACCTAAGAATGCTTCCACATGAATTTCTTTCCTGGCCCAGTGGTTCTGGAGAGGAAGATTTTTAAAAGATGCCATTATTTTTGTCATTAATTCATAATTATCTCCCCTTGGAGGAGGGTGTGGCCCTTCATTTGAACAAACTTGAATCCCCTTCTACCAAGGATACTAGTACTTTTTGGCAAGTTTGGTTGAAATTGGCCCAGTGGCTCTTGAGAAGAAGATGACAATGTGAAAGTTTACGACGACAAAAACGACAACAACGACAGACAACGGACAAATTTAATAGTTTACGACGACAAAAACGACAACGACAACAACGACAGACAACGGACAAATTCTAATCAGAAAAGCTCACTTGAGCCTTCGGCTCAGGTTAGCTAAAAAGCATACACATTGGTTTATTTAAAACATCATCTTATGAACTAATCTATCAGAATCCAGCTTTGGTTTAAAACTCCTTTTTAGAACATGCTCTTGTGTAACGAATAAGATGGGAGATGGTAGCAAATACAGTTGATACTGGAATAAGGAAAGATGACGAGGAAAAGATGAGGTCGTCTCGATTGTCATACAGCTTAGTTGTAAGTTGGCCCTTATCATCTTCATTGTTTATTTCTTGTTACTTTCCTAAATCCATATTTCTGAAGGAATTAAATAATATTTCTCAAAAAATTATTCATTATTTTCTATCATAAAATGTACAAAATACAGGTAAATATAGCAGGGGGTGTAATTAGTCTGATTATTTTAAAACAAATTAACTACTAGTATCTAAACATCTTTTGGTATTTGCAATATGTAGTATTGAGATTTTAAAAAAAATAGGAATAGGTAGAAGACATCATCTTCATGATATTTCTTAGTTAGACTTCCAAATATGAAACAGATGTAGAAAACAATTTGGTGGACGTCTTTTATTTCAAGGTTATAAAAAAAATAATCCATCATGAAAACCTTAAAACACTGTAAAAGAATTTTGTTCGGTAAAAACCAATATTTGCCCCCCAAATCAAACTTTGATGGAGAAATATTTAATTATGTTCTTAAACAGAGGGGTATATGCTGACTTCAAAACACTGAATATTTTCATAAGTAATGGCGTCATATGTACGAAATGACGTCACAAACATGACGTAAATTTCAGTTTTTTTTATGAATTCTACGGAAAAATACTTAGTCGATATTTTTTAGTTAAAGTCACCGAGCGCATGTGTGTTCAGGCTCAATATTTCGATATAATGTGTAGAATGATAATATCAATGAAATATGTAAATATTGTTCCTGAACAAACGTGCGCTCTATAAATTTTAAAGCTAAAATTGTTGAAATTTTGTCCATTTTGTCCTCTTTCTAAAAAAGGATGTAAGCTCGGACTAGTTTGTGACGTCATAAAAACAAAATTGTGAATTAACTACTTTGAAACTAAAATATGTTCTGTTAATTAATATTTCTCATACAGTTAATTGAATTCAGCACATTTCAGGAAGTTTACAAAATTTGACTTTTGTGGGGGCAAATATATGCAATATACCGCATATAGTTCTTTTACTTGTAATTTGAAAAATAACTAAGTTTATCTTATATAATGGCGATATGTTGTTGATTTTCGATACACACATGTAATTATTTCATTATCATAACATCCTCCTGGCTTTAATCTTTGATATTGGAAAATGACCTTTGGATATCATACATTTGAATTTTCTGATGTCCCAAAATCAAAAGAAATATTAATTATTCTTAAATATCCCTTATATTTTAATATCAAAAAGCGTCTATTTACTGATCAATGTGAAAAAAATTTATTACTTGTAATTAAAACCTTTGATATCGAAATATGATTATTTTAATATCAAAAAGCATTTTCTAGCATCAAAATATTTTTTAGTTTCGACCGAAAACAGAGCCACGTATAATTGGCGTGCTGGATTTCTTTCTGACGTCATTGTGATTCTGCAAATTTTAATGTATCGTCCTTCTAATTACCTTCACAGATGCTTGAAGACGTAGTATAATATAAGAAAGCATTGAATGACAATTATACTACTCTCTTAAATCTAAGGATCTGTATCATGTTATGATATCTATATTTCATCAAAAATTGTTTAAACTCCCAAGATAAAATGGTTCTGGAGGAAAAATACTTAATTTACATTATCCTTAATCTAATTAAATAATTTCATTTAATTTTAATCTATATTTTTTATGATATTGACAAATTGCACCATGCAGTGCTTTGAGAGCAACTGCATTCGCTTTTCCAATTCAGATTTATAAAACTCCTGCAAACATCGCGACAGCGTTCAGTTCCAGTTGAAACTTCATGACAACAGCGCATATGCTTCAGAGCTCCAATATCTATTTTTATCTTTAACGACAGAAAAGATCATGGAGGCCGCTTTGATAAACGGACCAAGTTCATCAAAATGGAACACGCTTCAGTACGCCATGGTATCCTGCTACTCTATAGGACTGCACGCCAGCATCTCACTTCCATTTTATATTGTGAAATATTCAGGTATGTTATCAAATGAATTAATTCGACGGCAAATAATTTTTTTTTTGCAAGTAATTGTATAGCGATTAATAATGAATCTGTTGTTTCAGAAACCCAAGTCTTAGTCATCGCTGAATCATTTCTTGTCTCCAAATCGATATGGAATTAATTCGTTTTCTGAACTCGCTATTGAGTTACCCTTGCTTCGAAATCGTCTCTTTAAGATGTTGATTTGATTAAATCAAAACAAACTTTCTATGGTTAATTTGTTAGTTTATCTATACTATAGATATCTATCCATTTATCAATATCATAAAAAGTTGCTTTAGTTTTAATAAAATAAACATATTTATATATTAGTATTAAATAAAAATTGTGCGCTTTTTAAAACAAAAAGAAGCCGTGAATCAAATAGAGAAAAAAATTAGTTCGGACACCAGATAATTATAATAATTGGAAACAATTATTAGATTGACTGATGATTTTTTGCATGCATGCTTAATTATTTAAGAAATCACATTTAATGGATATGAGATATTATTAGATGGGAAAATCGGGTTACAACAGAAAGTTTCTTGAATTTTCAATGCTTAAAACCAAATAATAAAAAAACGAAATTCAAGTTTAAATGTGTGAAAAGTATATGTTTATTTCGAATTTTTTTTTTAGACCTGTGATTTTTTTAATGAAGTTCGATATTTATTTATAGAGAGTGCATATTTAAAGTCATTTTATTAATGACAAGCCCGGAAACATCCTGGATACTATCTATTCAAGCAGGTTTCTGACTAATAAGTTGATTTTACAAGGGTATCAACAATCTCGTTAAAAATCAGCATTCTGTAAATTTATCACGAGTATAGGAAATTGTTCATTAAAAATTGCTTTTAGTTTTGGCCAAGTATGTATAAAATTAAACGATTATTATCAACTGAATTGTTAGAAAATTGAGTTAGATAGATAAATTTCTACGGAAAAAATTAAGATATTTAAAATTTTAATAATTATTTACAAAATTATATTATAGACAAAGTCATTTCATGTTTTTGCAATTATTATAATACAAAACATTTTATATTTCGCAATTACTGAAGGAATCACTGTCTAGTTTGTTGTGTATGCCAGGGCATCAACGATAGTTGTAAACGTTGGGAAATAGCATAACCGACGAAACCTTTCTCACATTAGATTTTTTCAGACCTCCGCGTTTGCCCTGCTCTCAATTCGTATTTTACACTTGGAATTTGAATATGATAGTCGTTCCTTATCTCCACATTTCACCAATAATTTGGTTAAATGCATTATTTTCCAACAAAACTAAATTCAACAAACACACAAGACACAAATCCATGCAATAATATTAGCATTTTTCCTTTCTAGTGACGTTTTTGCTGGCTCACTACATCATGTTGTTGTCCTTCTGTGTGCCTGTCTGTTACGTTCAGATGAAGCTGGGTGCTATTTATCGACAGAACATTTTTGGAATCTTCAGCCTGTTAGTGCCTATCCTTAAAGGTAAATTAACGGTCACGACATGAAATTCCTTAATACTGTAAGTCAGTGGTGTATGTGTATTTGAAACAAACAAAAAATAACTACAAGTGTGCCTTCTTCATTGTTGCGACTTATTTGTAAGCGGATTTAAAACATTTTTGTGACGTCATCTTTTGTTAAACCTGGTTCAATAAATTTGTTATTGTCCTGCACCCCGTCCAATAAGTTACCTGTAGGTGTCCAATAAGATTCAACTTATTGGACAGGTACAGGTAACGTTAAAATGAGAACAAAGGGCGAGGCAAATAAGGAAGCACCACGTAATAGGCAATGACAAATCAAACAATTTAATACGAACAATGTAGGAAATTAGTAGCGTTAAATGTTAATATTTCACAAAAAATCCTATTGAAAATGGCACAAATAATCCAGTGAATTGAATGTCTCAGATTCATTATTGTAAACGCATCCGTGGCTCCGATTATAAATTTCCTAAATTCACCGTTCATTGCTATATAATAGATTCATTTCACAATGATTGATCCACGGAACATATATAGAATCCAGTGGACACAAAAGATGAATGAGAAGCATGTGTTTTCTGGCACACAACATTGGGCTTTTTGTTTATTGAAATATCCATTTTTTCCGCATTTAGCACAAAATTTAGCTCACGAAATTCGAACGGAATCTGTAATTTCGTCCGGTGATATATGACCATTTGTCCAACTAGGCCTGCGTCGTTTAATCGAGTATCTGTCGTTTTAAGGAGTGGCTGGTGTAAAATCCTTCTGTGTTCGAAGCCTGCTCACAAAAGAGAATTGCATTTTTAAAAAATACATCAGGAATAATCTCCAAATTTCATAGAAAATGCTTTAATAAACAGTTGTTTGAGTAAAATCCTTCAAATCCAATTGCTTTACAAAAATTACCTTTTAACGGAAACTGTTTCTTGCAAATCCCGAAACATAAGAATATATATCCGGATTTCACAGTAAAAACCTGAACTTAGGCATCTTGGTGTAATCAATAAATGGCATCTTCAAAACACCCGATTCTGAAGGTCTTTTTTTCAAAATTAAAATGTACTTCTTCATCCGTGGTCATTGCGTTGTAAAATGAATAAATTGTAAAGAATTTAGTAGAACTGACTTTTACGCATGCGTAGTATATAAAAAAAATGTCGCAATGCGGATAAATAAGACTAAACAAAGTTAATTTTCATATTCATCGATATAAAACACCTTTCGATGATTCCTACTATTGATAAAGACAGAAGAAAAACCAAAACTGGTTTTCTTTGGCCTAACTTGATGAACAGTGCCAGGTAGTCATCCAAGCAGAACGAGACCTTACCTGTGACTGTCCAATAAGTTAACAATGGAAGTGTTCGACAATGGTGAAATGTTTTAAGTAAGTTATAAGCCTCAAACTGACCATTAACGCGCCTCGGATCGTCTAATATCTGACATAATGGACAGTTTTCGGCTTATAACCATTACTTAAATTCTTTTGAAGATTTAAAACTTCTACATGTGAAGAACTCTTTAATATAACATTTCATGATATCGACGAAGTTTCATCGATGAACAATTGTAATTTTCATTTATATAAACTTTATATATCCCAGTAAGCTCCAAAAACGAATATCGCAGATCTGCATTTTACTGACTCTAGATGTTAATTACTAATAATATACATGTATGACAAAAAGATGACCAGGTATTTCATATTCAACATAATTTCCCCTATATGTAGGGATATTACAGAGTCATTTGTATACTACGTTGATAACTGATTTAAGAACATGTTCTGAGAAGGACCATTTTATTCCAATCAACAGATAAAGACAAGCTACTGACAAATAAGAGGATATCATAGGGGTTTTCTCGTTTGCTGTTAGCTCTTGAAAATGCTATTGCCTTTAACTTATCTTGTTTGCAAAAACAACTTACAAATACAACTTACAACAGAGTCGTTATATGACTTTTATGATTTGCGCCAATATTGTTATGTCTTTTTTTTCATTATAATAATTTTTGCCTACGGATTACTTTTTTAAACTGATCAGTAAAGAAGGATCAGGTAAATGTTACTGTCTGTCAAATGATACGCAGTTTAAATTGGCACATATATCACAGGGTTGCAAAGGATTTAGCTGACCTATTTTTGTATTCATATGAAGCAGAATTTGTCAAAATCTTTATGTGAATAGAAAGAAACACTTGATGTGGCAGACAGCTCAACTTTAAGAAAGATACCAAGGAGTCTGACAAATCTGTTTCATATTTAGATATTTTAATTGAAAAAGACGTTCATGGAAATCTAACAACCAAACCTTATGATAAACGTAATGACTTAAGCTTCTCAATCTTCATATCCCCTTACTTATGAAACAATATACCTTCATCGCCTGCATTTGTAGTTTATATCTCGATTCGATACGCAAGAGCATCCTACGAAAGACGAATAGGGCCACATAAAAAATATTTTTATCTCGTAATTACGAGATATTTTCTCGTAATTACGAGATAATTATCTCGTTATTACGAGAAAATATATCGTAATTACGAGAAAAGATCCCGTTATCACGAGATAATTATCTCGTAATAACGAGAAAAGATCTCGTTATTACGAGTTAATTATCTCGTTATTACGAGAAAAGATCTCGTAATAACGAGAAAAGATCTCGTTATAACGAGTTAATTATCTCGTAATTACGAGAAAAGATCTCGTTATTACGAGTTAATCATCTCGTTATTACGAGAAGAGATCTCGTTATAACGAGAAAAGATCTCGTTATTACGAGTTAATTTTCTCGTTATAACGAGAAAAGATCTCGTAATTTCGAGTTAATTATCTCGTTATAACGAGAAAAGATATCGTAATTACGAGATGATTATAAATATATATTAAAGCCATTATCTTGGAATTTTTTCTTTAATAAAAATGTGTGAAGAGGACGAAGTTATTAAATTGTGCTTCGATCTGGGATTAAGTAACATTGAGATCCTGCAATGTTTATTAAGCTGTACAGGCATATCAAAAAGTGTCAGGACATTAAAGAGAAAAATGACCCTCTTCTGATATTTCTTTTACTAATCTTATGAATTCCGAAGGTTCATCCATTTTACATCAAGAGAGAGTAGAACAATGAAACGCACCATTTTTATAGATCTTTTCTCGTAATAACGAGATCTTTTCTCGTAATTACGAGATAATTAACTCGTAATAACGAAATCTTTTCTCGTTATAACGATATAATTAACTCGTAATAACGAGATCTTTTCTCGATATTACAAGATAATTAACTCGTAATAACGAGATCTTTTCTCGATATTACAAGATAATTAACTCGTTATAACGAGATCTTTTCTCGTAATAACGAGATCTTTTCTTGTAATAACGAGATCATTAACTCGTAATAACGAGATAATTAACTCGTAATTACGAGATAATTAACTCGTAATAACGAGATCTTTTCTCGTTATTACGAGATCTTTTCTTGTAATAACGAGATAATTAACTCGTAATAACGAGATCTTTTCTCGTAATTACGAGATAATTTTTTTTTATGTGGCCCTATTCGTCTTTCGTAGCATCCTCTACGTATGAACAATTTTTAAAATTACCCTGTCAGTAAATACAATCTATCATTAAGTCAAATTAAATGCTGACGTTTTTCATAATTATTGTTCAACCATGAATTGTCGACGGATTTTTCTGTTATTTACCGATCATGACAAGGAGCACACAGCGGGTGTGACCAGTTGGCAGGGGATGCTCACTCCTAATTGGCCTCTGATCCCACCTTTGATCTTTGAAGGTCCGTGTTTGTCCAATTTTGTATTGTTTAATGGCCTTGTGAACTTGAATACTTTTCTTTATCTCCATATATTTCAATAAGATCTTATTCATTAACTGAACAAGAAATAAAACTTTAGTTTAACAAGATTCTGCTTAAAATACCGAACCCAATTATAAACCAGAAAATATCTCATTATATTGTGTTATGTTAATATAAATGATTCATGAATTGAATTTGGTTAAATTAATACCATTTTAGCTAGCCAAGGGTTTCCGATCCGAAATCTACTTTATAACCCTAGAGTAGATTTCGGATCAGAAACCCTTGGCTAGCGAAGATGAAATTAGTACATGTATCTTTTGTATCAACAATTTCCACAACCAGATAGAATTATTGTCATTTATTGTTTACTTTTGAGCAAAATTTAAGATGTTTTGAAACTATATTTATTTTTATTTTTTTTTGTCTTCCTGTCTACTAATTTATAATATTATCAACAAATATAATTCTTAAACATTTTCTTCAGGATTGAACAATAAGAAAAAAATAATTTTTATCTGCATTGAGTGGATTCTAAACATTTAAGAAAAATTCCATTCAGGCAAACAATCATTTGTATGCAGTTGGATGCTCACTTAATTAAGTTTTAAAATGTGCTATTGATTTTTATGCGCTTATGTCGGGATCCTGCTTTCACATTAGTAAATCAAAACCTGCTAAAATCAATGAAATAATTAAATAATGACTTGCCTTTAGTCATTTAACCGCACTTCTGAGGTTCGACAGATCCATACTTAATGAGTACAGTGGCGCTTCAGCCTTGATGACATAATATTAAATCGTTTATGATTTTTTATTTCTTTGCATCATAATCATTAAAATTGTATTTTGTTCTAAAGATTTTTCTCATGCACTTATCTATTAGCTAGAATTTTCCCCATAAATAGTTATTTAACAAGAGGCCCAGGGGCCACAGCGCTCACCTGAGCACATCAGCTAGGAAAATACACATATCAGATCAGAACTGAAAGTTAACTTAAGTTGGGGGGGGGGAGGCTTGAATTTTAACCCCCAAGGGGATCATAATTTGAACGAACTAGAATCTACATTACCTGAGGATGATTCCATACAAATATAACTAATCCTGGCTTTGAAGTACTTGAAAAGTAGATTTAAAAAGGTTTCCCGATATATTTCTATGTAAAACTTTGGTCGGCCATTTTGGCCACGCCCTACAAATTTAAATCTACATTACCTGAGGATGATTCCACATGAGTTTCATCTTTCCTGGCCCAGTGGTTCTTGAGAAGAAGATTTTTAAAGATTTTTCCTATATATTCCTATGTAAAATTTTGATCAGCCATTTTGGCCACGTCCTACCCCCGGGGGTCATGACTTGAACAAACTTGAATCTACACTACCTGAGGATGATTCCACATGAGTTTCATCTTTCCTGGCCCAGTGGTTCTTGAGAAGAAGATTTTTTAAAAATGCCAATAATTTTTCTCTAATTCATGATTATCTCCCCTTGGAAAAGGGCGTGGCCCTTCATTTGAACAAACTTGAATCCCCTTCACCCAAGAATACTTTGTGCCAAGTTTGGTTGAAATTGGCCCAGTGGTTCTTGAGAAGAAGATGAAAATGTGAAAAGTTTACGACGACAACGACAACGACAACAACAACGACAACGACGACAGACAACGGACAAATTTTGATCAGAAAAGCTCACTTGAGCCTTCGGCTCAGGTGAGCTAAAAAGATGAACAAAGTTTTTTTTTATTATTTTTATTATTGGTTGTATTCATTCTGTAAAGAGTTATCAAACTATCAAACTGCAAATTGTATTATATATATAGCATATAAAGGATTGTCACCCGAACTAAGAAGCGTGATCATATCTCCGAAGTCCTGATATCTCTTCACTGGCTACCAGTTAAATTTAGAGCATATTATAAGATCCTTTTATACACTTTCAAAGTACTCCAGGGGACATCACCATCATACCTAAAGGAACTCATAACAGTCTATCAACTGTCAAGAACTCTACGCTCGTATGACTCCAAACAACTTGTGAAACCTCGTGTTCGCACGGAGACATACGGAACGCGTCGATTTGACCATGCAGCAGCAACTTTGTGGAACGGTTTACCGGATGCTCTCCGGTTCCGGACGTCACTTTTAGCTTTTAAACGGGATCTTACGACTGATCTTTTTAAGATAGCATACGACGTGTAATTTTTTATTTTGAACAAGTTATCGAGTTTTATTGTCCTCAGACTATTCATTCGGGCACAACCTGTAATGTGTGAAATTTTTAAGTTGATCTAAAGTTGATCTTATTCTAGCAGATTATAATTTTAGTTTACTCTTATGTTAGTAACGATCAATGATTTTAGGTTTTTATGATTATTGTGTTGTATTTAACTACTTGTATTTCTGAAACACTGTCTGTTCAGCGCCTTAGAGTAATTTATTTTAAAAAGGGCGCTATACAAATGTTATTAATATTATTATTGTTATTATTATTATCATTATTATTATTATTATATATATATATATTTTTTTAATATATATATATATATAGATATATAATAATAATAATATTAATAACATTATATATATAAACAACTCATCATATTCCTTTAAAATTATATTCTTGCTAGTAAAACTATAAAATCAAAAACAAAAGCTTAATTTTAGGATAGTTTTTCGAATTGACTTTTGATAATTTTTATGAAAAATAAAGATAAGTTATAATTATGATTATATTATCAAAGTATTATACATGCAAATTTTCGAAAAAATTATTACATCTTAATTTTCGACTAATGCCTTCTTGTCCTGATGTTGAGAAATGTTTTATTTTTTTTTAATGTTCACGAGGTACTGAGAATCACAAGCTTGCCTATTGATTACACTTCTATGTTACCGATGCGTTTGTGTTTTTGTCCAGTTCAAGTTAATTGTAGTGATTACATGATTTTTGAGATAATTCATTATCTTCTTTTTTTAATTGACAGGTTGTGCCATTGCGATACTGATTTTTTCCTACATCAGGTGTCTGACTGGAAGTCTAGAACTCAGTTACTGCCTGTACTACGCCTTCGTATCCTTTGTATTCCCCTACGACGAAGCCACTCATCCTAATCACTGGGAGAGGTTTGTTTAAAGGCAACAACTGACTTACATGTAGTTTAAAATATTTCCAAAGATAATGGTTCCTCAGTGATACCTTATAGAGCCAATAGCAGTGTGTGGGCATAAAAATTGTTGAATATACTGGCTTAAAATACATTTATTTTCATCTTGAATGAATTGCTATCGAGTTGCAGGAATCAAAGACAGTAGAATATTATCTAGATACTCGAGTGCTTTTATTTATACAAAGTTTTTAAACGTGTCTTTTTTTCAACATGATTTATTTTTATTTTGATTCAGGTCCGGTCATCAAATGCCCATAGTATTTTTCAAGTAAGATTTGAATGATGAGATTAATCGAATTCTCAGTATAAACCCTTAATAACAAAAAGCCCCTGTTCTAAGCTTTTTCCATTTTCTCAGGCAGAAATTTCTACAGATTTCTGACGGTCTCTCTGACGGAGGCCATTTGGTGTGGTATATAGCCCTGGCTCTACTGGTCACGTGGTGTTTAGTGTACCTGTTAACAATAAAGGAACCATCTTTTATTGCAAAGGTGAAATTACCTAACTAAATCTAAACCATTGATTTATCTTGAAGTGTTAAGGATATACTAGTAGGGTAACAAAAAATCTAAATTAATTACAATCAAAAAATGTTACTGGAATTTTAAAGGACCATGAAGAATTATTATTGCAAATATTTTTGGGGGTTTTATATAAATAAAAAAATATGCATTTTATGTACGTTGTTTGAAATATAAGGCTCTCTATTTTCGTATTATATATTCATTATAGCTAGCCTGTGTCATAGCGCCTACAGCACTGTCTCTATTACTGGTAACCCTTATCTATGGCTGGGTGGTCCCCCTCCCTGGTGCCCCCTCAGAGAAATTCAGTAGACTCGAAATCATAAACGGAACCTTGACATACCACGAGAGAGACCTGAATGAGGTGGAAGAAGAAAAAGACCTTCCTGTCTGGAACATTTCTCTCAGCAAACTCTACTCACCTCAGGCAAGGAACCAAAGAAAAAAAGCACTACAATAGAATCGAAAACGTCATGTATCACTTCTTTAAACACTCTAGTCATATTTTGTACAAATGAAAAGAAACTAACTCAAACTACGTGCATTCTAGAGGTACCAATGAGATCATCGAGCAAGTCACAAAACAGCAGCTTGCGGATATTTATGTTCGCAAAAAGGCTAAAGAATTTAAAAAGTGAAATATGAAATATGGCTTGCTTGTATTATTTTTTTATTGTAAGTTGATAATTATGTAAATACTTAACCTTTCAATTTAATTTTCTCAGCCTTGGATGAATTCTCTGCTTCTTCATATTTATTCACTGGGACTTTGGTCTGGAGTCCTACCAACCTTTGGTGCTCATCTATACAACAAAAAAGACACCATTGTACGGTGAGAAAATTATATATTATTGCTTTTTTTTTAAGAATTGAGTAAAAAAACATGAAATAATTCCCAATTCCCATTGTTTTTTCAGTGCCAACGTGGTTTTATTAGTTGTATATGGTTTGTTGCCTGTGGTATTTGGTATAGCATCTATTCCTTACATTTCAACCAATTCAGGTTATGGCATGTTTGAGTATGGAGAGAGAGTGAAGCCAGGTATAAATCCCAGTTATACTTTATCATATCATTCATATGATACACACGGATTTCCTTTTAAATAGATTGTGCTAGCACTGATTTAAAATTGTTGAGGTGATTAATTTCTTTGAGGAAAAGGTTCTTAAAGAAGTACACAAAGCAAAATTTGTTTTAGAAACTATACATAATTGATAGTCTTTTTTTTTACATCAAGCCATTACGCACGGCTATGAAAACTATCATTAACATGAAAGATATTTTTGGTCGTTTAGACGAACTGCTCATACTCTAATTTAGATGCGACATCTGAGGGGAAAAAAACTAGTGTTCACTATATTTGCTGCTAGTTTTACCATGAAATTGGTTTTAGCAAACGGCCTCAAGAGGGAATATGAAGAATTAAAGAAAGTGGCAATTAAACAAAGTTCAAGTTTGTGTTTTTAAGAAATTTTTAAATATATATTCCCTTTTAGGATTGAGTAAGTACATATTGTATTAACTTTAATGCTTACTTTTAAAACATCCTAAAGGGTTTTTTTTTCAACAAACAAATTAATTAAAATAATCGCTTATTGTTTCTTCTTTGATATTTTGAAGGTCTTGATCTCCTTCTTCTTGGAATGTTTGGTAAGATCCGCCACGTGCCTGGAATTGCTTTATGTTGGTATCTTGGAATCTATCTGTTTGGAATACTTCACATGGTACGAAAGAATTATCGTAAATGTCATATCAACATTTTTAATAATATATCTGTTATAAAAAGTTAATTAAAGATAACGAACAGTAACCAGGTGCCCGAAGGATTAAGCATGCCCAATTGAGCCCCATTTATTGATTAGATAAACGACATATTCCGTATACAGATTTAGAATGAAAGCAAACCCAACGATGAAATGAAAAAGGTCAGTCAAATTATTTCCCAAATACAGACTTTAGGTGCTAAAAACTTCGTTACAATGCCCATAGAATAAAGGAAATGCTGACTTTAAACGACAATGTTGAAATCCCTTTAGCATCAACTTATCTTTCAGTGCTGTACTTTTGTTTAGAAATTGGTCGTTCTCAGAGCATGCTCTTGAGTTCTGAATAAACACCAGAATCAGGTAAAAGTGCAATACATGTATTATTATAAAATTTAAAAAAGAATGATGATGGAAATGCTAACATCGTATGCTTTTTATACAATTTAGTTGAATAAGTTATCTTCTATAATCAGTAAAACACCCAATTACGAAACAGCATAAGAGACTCTGAGATGTCTTTAATTTCCAGTTCACTGGGATATTTCACGTCGAAATATGAATGGTTAGAATGTTTGATTGTAATGCTGTTATACATCATATTCTTTGATTATTTCATACATATAGAGACGTTATACATAATAATATGAATGAAAAAAAAATGTTGGTTAAGAACATCAACTGTTTCTGTGAGTCGAGTTGAAGGCCATATCAAGTGTTTTCCTTTCATGGTGACGTTTTGAATAAATTCTGCTTCATAGGAATATATCAACGGGTCAGCTAAAAAAGGAGCACAACTGGTGTTCATCAAAAATCAAATAATTTGTTGGAGGACCTCCAAAGACTACATACATATAGATGTTCATGAGAACTCAAAAATCAGTTTTGCATCAACTTCAGAGTATTTATGTGTAGAATTAGAATGATCATCAAAGTAATTTTGTTTATGGCTGAGTTTATGAGAATCCATATTTTTTTTTCATCTGCACCGTATGTCCGAAGGTTTTCTTTTACAGCAGTAAATATTTTTGTGAGTAGTAAAGGTAGAGTTTGTTAAGGTATCTTGCTGGATCCACCAATGTATCATTGTGACATCTTGTTTAATTGACTATAGGCTGTAAGGGTCAACAAACAGCTAAAGTGTACATAACAAACGAGATGACTTAACTTTTACACCATTAACTTTCCTTATTTTTTATAGTAATATCCTGCTATCTCGCTTATTCGATACTCTTTAGATTGCTTCAAGAACAATCCATTTTTAAACCGAGGAAGCCTGCTGACAGATACGTTGATTTTAAAGGATTTCGACAATCCCATTTAAAGTCTGTATTTCGTCAATTCTATGGACTTTATAATGACCTTAATACTAGTAACAAAAAAAAACTTGTCATTGGGTCGTATTTTAGCCTAGTTGTTTGATATTTATTGTTAGATACCCGTTTTTTATATACTAAATTCGACTACAGAATATCCGAACACCTGATCAATGCATAGGGCTCATGCCGAGTATGTTCAAACAACGGGGATGCTTACTCCTCCTAGGCACCTGGTCCCACTTCTGTAATGTTCAGGGATCCGTGTGTTATGCCCTCCTTTACAGATTTATTGAAATTGGTCATCTTGATCTTCACCCTTTTTATTTTTAAGGATTTTTAAAAATAAAATCTATTAATATTATAAAAATAGAGAAGATTAAAAATTTTTTTAAATGCATATTTATGTCGGCAAAAATAAAATTGCAAAATATTCCAATTGCATGTCTCTGTATAATTGCACATTGCAATTGGAATCGTAAAATATGCAAATGCATTCTTTGTAATACTGAGTATTTCCTTAGAGAAATCAGCTTGCAAGAAATTCATGACTACAAAAGTACAATGATGCATGTTACGGTATTTGGAGTGTTTTATTTCTTCTCTCGTTTATGCGTGGATATAATTTCGTTCACTCATTCCTAGCTGATACATGCATTTCCTTATTTAGACGTTACATCTGCTGGTTGTGTGGGATGCCCTTTTGACGTCACTCCCTGCATTTCTCCTGCAGTTCTTCAGGAAGAGGTCTATTTTGGTGGCAATATTATGTTTTCTCTCCTTTATGTTCTGTATTCCCTACTGCTTTCAGGTATTGACTTATTGTATTTACCGAATATGAACAATAGAAGTAGTAGACCTATTTAGAGATTATTCAATTCCATTAAACTCTTTACTCACGAATTGTTAACTAAAAGTTATATGCAAGTACATGGATATAATATTTGAAAGTCTTTAAGCTTGGCTTAAAATTCATACATGTACATGTGAAAAAAGTATATAAAACAAAACCAAAGTAACCGATAGTTCCTTTGAGAGATTTCCTGAATATTGTTTAACCAGAGCGGTGTGTACCTGTACATGTTGGTCAACAGTTACCTGGATCGTCTGATCTTCACCGTTATCATCGTCAGCATCGTCCCTACAGTCATCGGATACAGTGAGTGACGATCATTCTTTTAAACACAATGAAATCACTCAACTTACCAAACACTGTTTAGTTTTTATTATACTAGATTGGCTTTCCATGTTTCTTTCGCTTTGTACAGTTAAGCAGAATATGGTGTACTTGCTGTTGGAGCGGGCGTTGATGAGTCTTTGGCATGGATTGTCTTCCTTGGTCATAGCGGTATGTAAACCTGTGTACAAACAGTCATAGTTACATGTACACCTGGTATAGAGTAGTCGAATTAGTGCTATGGTTTCATTTGAATTGAAGATCCTAGCAGCTGAAATAAATAATAAAGAGTTTTGAGTGTTTATTGTCAATTTTAAAATTTTAATATCATTCTTTAAATCCATAAGAGTTTTGATTACCAATTTGCTTGGTAACAAGCATCTCGGTTTTGTGTTTTCCGATTTATAAAGATTTTGTTGTTTGGTTGTTGTTTTCTCATTCAGTTTACATCTATTTCAATTTCAATAAATTTTAAAAAAGAAGAGTAAATGTTTTCTTCTGAAAAAAAATCTTTTGCTTAATTACCTGACTTTTTAAAATCCTGATTAGTATTCAAATCGTGAATCTGCTTTTTCAAACCTGTTTTGTAGGCTATGCTGATATTTGTAGGCTAAGTTGGTGTACTATATAGATGTTTTGTAGGCTATGTTGATATCTGTATGCTATGTTGGTTTAATATATCGATGTTATGTAGCCTATGTTGGTTTAATATATAGATGTTTTGTTGGCTATGTTGATATTTTAGGCTATGTAGGTTTACTATATAGATGTTTTGTGGGCTATGTTGATTTACTATATATTAGTAAATGTTTTGTAGGCTTTGTTGGTTCACGATATCGATGTTTTGTAGGTTTTCTTGATATCTGTAGGTTATATATGTTGTTTTACTATATCGAAGTTTTGTAGGCTATGTTGATATTTGTAGGCTATGTTGGTTTACTATGTCGATGTTTTGTAGGCTTTGTTGATTTGTAGGCTATGTTAGTTTACTATTTCGTTGTTTTGTATGCTATGTTGATTTACTATTTCGATGTTTTGCAGGCTATGTTGATTTACTATTTCGCTGTTTACGTGTACCCTTTCCCGGCCACCACAAGTGACCCACGATCAGACAATAAGTCGGATGAGGGTGGACAGTGTTTGGGATGGTTCATAGCTGTCGGACCAATCGTCCTAGGTTTCATTATTGGTGCTTTTCATGCTGTCTACACCGAAAAAGGATCATTCAGAGAAGTAACTTAAAGCTTTTTGAAAGTATTTCGTATATTATATCAAATTAGTTCGAAAGTGTAATTGTCAATAACTGAGTTTATTTCGAATGAGTATATAATTGTCACACAAGTTTATTTTTCCCTCCGTTTTGACAAAATAGACTCATAAAAAACTGTTTTATGATATCAAAATAAATTAATATAATTAAGATCTCATTATATTGCGTAAGCATTCAGTAAATCGAAGTACATTGTACTAAAAGTACCGAGAGCCGACTCCTGAAAAAAATTTGAAACTGTAGAGCCCATTCGATAAAAAGTTATATACGGTGTATATAAAAAAATATACTTATGTGAGTTTTGAAAGTCGACATTCTTTACAGGAATACATAAATTAAAATATGCACAGAACAAATGAAAAATTCAAGCGACACGCGGGTTGACCGTCAGATACGTGAAGTTGGAAAGGGGTTTACGTGCGTGCATGAAATAACATACCCTATCGTCGGTAATCCGCGGGTGATCTCGTCTTTACTCATCCTGCACCCGGGAAATTTTTGATTTAAACATATTTTATTGAACACAATCAATGGGATTGGACACAAGTTATGCCAACTTAGATTGTCCTCTCCAACACAAACAAAAATAACAAGAATATATACACGTGATGTACAAGCAACAAATATACAATATAAAAAAGAGGAAGAAGAAGAAAGGGGGTGCAGAGAGATAAAAAAGGGAGGGGATGGGAGTGCAAGGAGAGAAGAAATAAAAGAGGGGATTATAAAGGATACAAAATGGTTACGCTGGTTATTCATAAAATCTTTTTGATTTTTTAATATATTTATGTACAGCTTTAACAATATTGATATTATTTTGTTGACCCAATTCTGGGTCACCAAATAAGATAATGTCAAGGTCTATTGTTCCATTGTTATTCTGTATAGTGTGGAATAATTCCGTTCTGATTTCGGCATAATTTTTACAGTACAAGAAGAAGTGTTCAGTATTTTCATATATATATCCACAAGAACACCGAGTGTTATCTGAAAGTTTAACTTTAAATAAATCAGACTTGAGGATACTTACATTGTGTCTTAATCTTGTTAAAGTTGAGTTTGTTTTTTTGTCACCATAAGAAAAATATTTTGGGGGACGTTCACCTTTAAAGAGTCTTTTTTTGAAAGCATTCACAGTATCGATGTTTCTAATCCCTATAGGCAAAGCATTCCATAGTGATATTGTAGATGGAAAGAATGAATTTTGTAATAAGTTTGTTTTACATTGAGGAATAGAAATATTGTTGAAATTGCGTAAATCATAATGGGTAGTTTGTGAAACATCAGGAGGTAATAAATTTAATAAATATTCTGGTGCGATACCATGTTTTATTTTATACATTAAACATAATTTTCTCTTTTCCCGTCTATAGGCTAGTGTTTCCCACCCTGTTTCGTAATAAAGAGACTTGCGAGAAGCATAAATAGGTAGGCCAGTGACAATGCGCGCAGCTTCTAATTGTAATTTCTCCAGCCTGTCACAGTCAGCTGCGGAAATATTGTCCCATACTTCTGATGCATATTCAAAAAGTGGCCTAATAAATGTAATATACATCTTAGTTAAAAAGTCTCGATTCAATGATAATTTCAATTTACGGAGAACTGCAATTTCTTTTGAGGTCTTTTTAATAATATTATCGATATGATTTGTCCATTTACCAGAATTTGAGAACGTAAGTCCAAGATGACAGTGAGTAGAAGATGGGACTATCTCTTGATTGTCAAACTTAAAATGTAAATTAGATACCTCATTTTCTTTACAACCAAACATTAATATTTTGGTCTTACTAGGATTAAATTTTACAAGCCAGTTTTTTGACCATTCATTAATTTTTTCTAAATCATAATTAGTAAATCTTTCTAAGTCCTGTATATTTTTGGAAGTATTTGACACAGATGTATCATCTGCAAATAGTCTAGAGAGACCGTGGAGTCCACATGGCAGATCATTTATATAAACTAGAAAAAGTAAAGGCCCCAGAACAGAACCCTGGGGAACTCCTGCTTTGGTTCTTCCAACAGAAGAACTTGATGATTTTATTTTAACCTGTTGTGATCGACTTGTAAGATAATCATTTAACCATGCAAGAACTTCTCCAACAAACCCATATTTTTCTAATTTGTATTTTAAACCTTTCAACCAAACCGTGTCAAATGCTTTACTTATATTACAAAAAGCAAAGCACGTGACTTCTTTATTGTCTAGAGCAATACAGATATTGTGATAAATTTCTATTAATTGGGTCACCGTTGAATGGTTACGCATAAATCCAGCTTGTAGGTTATATAATAGTTTGTGTGATACTAAATGATTATAAATGTATTTAAACATTACTCTTTCAAAAACCTTTCCAATACAGCTTAACAAGGAAATTGGTCTGTAATTGGATGGGTTTGATTTTTCGCCTTTTTTGAAAACAGGAACTACACTTGCATGTTTCCAAATACATGGAAATTTCCCAGTTTTCAAGGATTTATTAAATAGTACTTCTAGTGGGACAGCAATTTCTTTCCTTATTTCTTTTATTAAAATATGACTGAAGTTGTCGGGCCCGGAGGCTTTTTTAGGATCTAAAATTTCGATAATATCGACAATTTCATTTTCATTTATAGTAACATTTTCAAGTCTAGCCTCTGTCCTTGATTCGAATTCGGGAAGCTCTTTATCTGTATTGTCATTAGAGGAAACTTTACAAAAATATGCATTCAATAATTCACATTTTTCGTCATCTGTATATACATAGGCACTATCTTCAAGATCTTTTAATGGAGGAATCGAGTGTGATGGTTTCGAACCTTTCAATAATCTGCGGACTATTTGCCAATAAAATTTTGCGTTTGTACAATTCAAATGATTCAATGATTCATTCAAATTTATTAAGTAATCTTCTTCTAGTTTCTTTTTAAAATTGTTGACTTTGTTTCTTTGTTTCCGATATTTTTCATTATCTATTTCATGTTTTGATTTTCTGTAGGCTTTTCTATATTTTTCGCGCAAGTTTATTTCTTTACGAATGGCAGAATTAAACCAAGGTTTGTCGTCCGGTCTCATTACTACATCTTTTTGTGGTATGTGTTCATTGACAATATCCGAAAGTTTTTCGTTAAACTTTACTACATCGACGTCGACATCTTCGCTATTTAATATTTCACCCCAATTTGTTTCACCCGGGTAATGAGTAAAGACGAGATCACCCTTGGGTATTCGACGATGAACATACCTATGTATCACGCGAACCTCGACTTTTTTTACGAGTGGAAATAAGTGATGCTTTTTAGATACTTAGAAGTCGTTTCTATATATGAGCGACTATATATGGCGTAAAAAATTCAGACAATCTCATTTATTTTTACGGACTTTTATATGTACTTAAAACATTGTTACAAATTACAGTAATTTTTTGCATTCAATTCTTAGTATCTGTTAAACCCAAACCAAATAACATAATTATATAATTATGCAAGCATGATCCAACTTTTCTTCAGTGCATTACAAGGCAATATGTTTTAATCAAAGTTATACTTCGACATTTGCTTTTTTCAGAGGTGCATAAGGGCACTGAAGTCGGAGAGTCTCCAGTCAGCAGACAGTAGTGATGATTATGACATGTCTGGGAAAACACGGTCACCGCACACGTCAACTACAAAGTCTAACAGTGACGCACACCTGTCAAAAATAGACACGGAAGTTGTGGTGAATACCCCTGATATGACTTCTGAGTTAGCCAAAGTGTGATAACCCCCTCGTTTTGATGCCACCCTTACATAATCAAAGGATATAGTTAAATTAATTACCCCCCCTTTTTTTTTTTACTTTTCAAGCTTCTCGTCATCAACATAATGTAACTTTGTCAAATATGCGATCAAACTTTCAGTTTTCAGTCTGTTTTCATCTAGTGATTTTATTCAATTCTCAAAAACTATTTATAATTTCCTTTTACTAAAAAGACATTTTAATTTTTTTGGCTACGTACACTTTTTAAAATAATACCTCTGAAAACAAATTAAAAAGTTTTTATTTTATTTATACGGGTCGTAAATGCACATGCACTTTTACGGGTACTTGTTTCATATTATCGAAAGGTTTATTAATTAAGATGAGGTCTTCTAGAGGATAAGAACATTTTTTTCAGTTCAAGATCTACAGCTGAGCGTTATCGGAGGATCCCTGTGTCCGGGAACCTTACGTGTAATCTGCAGTCATTTTTTTTTATTTATTGCAATCTGCAGTCACTTTTTTTTTTATTATAAATTATCTGAAAGCAATATTGTCTGAAATACTTATGAATAAATATGTTTTTCATTTTGTTTGTTCTGAATATCTCAACAAGATACAGAGTGGACTTCATTCTTGCAGAGTCAGTTACATGTACCTATATAAGATCATTAGTAGTTTGTTCATCCATTTTTCAGTGTGTACTGATTATTATACCCCCGCTTGAAAAGTTGGAGGGTTTAAAGTAATCAGGATGTTCGTACATCTGTCAGTCTGTTATGCTTTTGGGTACATGTACCCATCTCTCCTCCGCAACTCCTCTTATACCACTGAATGAAATTCAATGAGACTTTCACGGGATCTTAGTTACATAGTGCCATTTCGCACCTCCTATAAATCTAGTCTGTATTTGACTTCAATCCCGATGCAAATTACTTGATTTTTGTTTCGTCCAATGCAAACTTACTCACAAAGGAACACACCAAGTTCTCTTACTATAATGCCTCCAAATCTGATGCGAGGGGATAAAAATCTATCAAGGTTGGTGTTCAATTTTTTTTTTTTAGATCTTATTTTTTAAATTAAAAGGCCCAAGGTTATTTTTGAAATTAAATAACCTAAGATCAGTGGTCCTTCCCAAGAGATCCTATAAACTAAACAAGGTGCAGTTATGAAAGGTCCCTTACATCCCAAAGGCCCTAAGTGCTGAGTACAGCTAAAGTTTGCAGCCTTTCACTAGAAAGATGTGAATTCTCAATATGAGTGAAAAAATCCCCAAAGGGATGTTATACAATCACAAGATCTAATTTAATTCCTTACTCAGCTACTCAAAAGTAAATGCTACAACCAATAATAAGCCATGCAGTTTAAAATAGTAATTGCTCTTTTCCCTGATTAAGATATTTCATCATCTCTTTCATATTTTTTATAATTACAATTTGATTTCTTTGACACTTATCAAAAAAATGCAACTAACAACAAATGCATTTTAGTTTTATTTGTTTCCAAAGAAAAGGATCAGAATGGCAGTCAAAAAATCTCAAGATATTTTCTACTTGGTATTGTGTTATTTCTGGGAAAATATAAGCACAATGAAAATGTAAGATGATGGGGTGGCACTAAATAATGTAATAATGAGAACAATTGATACAAAATGATCCATAACAGTAATAATGATAATTTCACCAGAACCATCAGCACTACTGTAGGAAAGTATTTGAATACCTTTATATATAATTGTTAATTAATGATTTTTTTTGCTCAAAAGTAAATAACAATTCTGATAATTCCATAAATCATAAAAATAAATATCTGTTGATAGCAGACAGGAATAGGAACATACAATGTATATTAATGAAATAACCAGAGACTGAATAAAAAAATTATAACTGGTGACAAACAGAGTGGTTATTAATGGCACAATGGTTAGAAACATTCCGAATTAGAAAAATGCCATTTACATGAATATGTATTAAAGGTACTTGGACACAGATTTGAAGTTATTATTTTTTTCTATAATATTACGACTTATATATTTTAATAGCATTTCACACAAAAATTAATTAAAAATCTTATTTCGTTCAAAAGATATTGAAATTTCAAATTTTTTCGGCGTGTTTGATTGACATATCCTTGCTCTCTCACAAATTTAATTTTATTCTTAATCCTTAGGAAAATTGGCAATCTCGTTTTGTATAAATGAAAAATATTAATACTATAATCCAGAAAATTCAGAGTAGACACGTTCAAAAGCAAAACAAACACACAATATATTGTCAGTCCGTGCAGTTGAGGTAAGCAGACTGTGACGATTGAACGCACCCGGTGAATTCTAAATATAAACAATAACAGAACTCGAGCCCTGTTTACAAAAACTGTGTACATAACAGTGTGCTCGATTTGCTAAACTCTGTACGCATCTCTTAGTTCGGAATGACGATACTTGTGAAGGTGTTTTGCTTTCTAACATTTCTACTCTGAATAAAATTATTTTTCTTGATAAAAGTTTAAATATTTCTCATTAAAACACATCAAAATTGTCACTTTTCCTAAGGATTAAGAATAAAGTTAAAATTTGTGAAAGTGCAAGGATGTGTCAATCAAATCCGCCAAAAAATTTAAAGTTTTAATAACTTTTAAATGAAATAAGATTTTTAATTAATTTTTGTGTGAAATGCTATCAAAATATATAATTCGTGATATTAAACAGAAAAAATGAGAAAATATTAACTTCAAATCTGTGTCCAAGTACCTTTAACACAAATCACAGGATATATATGAAATAAAATTGCAATTACTTCTTATGGCAACAAACAAAATCTGGTGAAGCATTCATATCCAAAGAACAAAACATGTCAAAAAAATAAATCAAAGACTGAAACTTGCAATGGATGAAGTTACAAAACACAGTTTTGAAAAATGTATAAATAACGTTCACTTATGTAAATACTTATAAAAGGAACAAAATCAAAAACATTGCGACACTTTTTGTTGATTAAGTTGTATTTACAAAACATTCTATATAATTTTTTTTTCTCAGAGTCAAAACAGCACTGTCAGTACATTCATTTAGAAACATGACATAACATACTGAGCAGAGGTAAGGCTTATGACTTCAAAAATACTATAATTGTACTTCATCATAAATGCATTGAAATTTGGTGATCATCAGAGGAGAGAAACATTAAATTATAGAATGAAAAATACTGTCATTCAAGTCACTTAGGGATCAAGAAAAAATAATCAGAGACCCAATAACATTAATATTCAAGACTTTATATCGAAATCAAATGAGTTATTAAGCATAAAAAAAACAAGTATTGGCATTTCATAAATGTGGTATGGCCCTACATTACACATACGTGTATCAGAGATACAATGTATATAGTTTAACCAAAAAAAATTATTTTTTATATTTATGCAGTGATTTCTTCCTTCATGCGTAATTATTCTTCAAATTTAATTTTATCCGTCTTTGATGAATTTTTACAACCACGTTGACATTACCAAGACTACAATCTAGCACCAACCTACATGTATGAATGAAAACTGTATTTGTCACTATTTGCAGTAGAATACAACTGAATAAAACAACTGAATAATGTTTAGGTTGAATGTAATATATATGATATTTTGGAGATGCACAATTAGTTACAGACCATGCAAGTGTCAAGTTTTACAGAAAATCATTATTGATCTCAAACACTTAAATCTGACACTTAATAATAATTTGCATCACAAAATTGGAGCAAGCACTATTTCAAATCAGTAAGTTTCTAAAATTGGGGATGAACAATTTGCAAATGGGCGACTTCTCAGTCACCTTGCATCTTGAAAACTTAGCAGTGTAAAGGAATAAAAAGATACAAACAACAATATTCTTAACCTGATGCAAAACAAATGATATGTACATGTATTTCCCACTCTTACCAAATAATGTCAACTGACAAAAATTTCCCCCTCTATTCCATAAGTCAAAAAATAACAAAGTCAACCAAAATGAATAAGAACTAAATCCTCTTCATATCCAGAAAATTTATCTGATGCAAACAAGTGTTATGTACATGCAATTCCCACTATTACCAAATACTGTCAACTGACAAAAATTTCCCCCTTTATTCCATAAGTCATAGAATAACGGACTCAACCAAAATAAATCTACAAAACTATACCCTCTTCATTACCAGAAAATTTGTTGATCATTTAGCCAGATTGTATCTATACAAGACCTAAGCCACACATTTACAATACCAGATTCATAAACATTGAAGATGTCTTTGAGACACAGTGTTTAACACCAAAACATGAAAATTCTTATTCTGAACACAATAAGTCCTATTAACTTGCTAATTTACTGTTTGCATATATGAAAGACGTGGTTTCCTGATGAGGTGACTCTGGTATCATACAGCTTTTTTCTTCTTTTCCTCGGCTAATTTCCGTGCTTGTTGTAGAAGTGAATCAAAGTCCAAAGGATCACTCTTCCTGACAAGGGGGTAATACTCTTCAATCACCTCATTTTTCCCATCTGTAATTAAAACACATTTATTATTCAATTACTTACATCTGAGCAAATGTCTTTTCTTGAGGAAACATTATCGATGTATTTCAATGAAGTTCGATTTTCCTAGATTTTTATGGGTACCTCTTGATCATGAATTTACAACCTCAAGAAATATTTTTCAGGAGATGATTAGAAAAGAAATGAAAATTCCCATCATAGTTAGACACTTATGAATTAATATAATTTCACTGATTATCTGAGCAATTAATATTTTTGCCTCCTTCAGTACCTAAATCAGCATATTCCACTTCACAAAACTGTCGTCTGCCTCCAAAACAAAGGTCAAATTCTAGTGCTCCAGGGACCTGGTTACCTTCTACAAAAACAGAGCAAAAGGACATTAAATATAGTAGCAAATCAAGTGGTTTCTTTTGCATTCAGTCACCTTTTTAAATAAATCTTATAAGATTGTGTACATTTTCACTTACTTTCCACTGCTGCATATGCATCACATGTATAGGCAAAGGTCACAAAGCCATAGTTATCCCTGAGGGAAAAAAGAATATTTAAATGTAAATGTTTTCTTTCAAAGAAAAGCTTCACATTCAATCACATGTAATCACTAATTTTTGTGGAGGAGTTCACAGAAATTCTTATATTTTTTGAGGTCATAATATCCATGAAGTGATTAAGTTACAATCAAAACTACTCTAAACTCTTTTGAACTTTAAAATTATTCCCATATATCCTAAATCATGAGTATTAATGAGTTTATAGTATATCCTCACAATTTTTCAAAAAGTCCCAGAGCTCCATATTTGAGCTTTCTCTAAATCAACACTGATTTGCTAATTTTCCTGAATGTTGATCATGAAAATGCATATCAATAATATTGACAAATATCATGGTTCTGGATCAAATGAGCAGTGAGTATCAGCTAGGAACGAAAGACATTTGTAAAGTCTTCATATGAATCTGCTGAACTATGATCTCATCACATACATCACTGCTTCATATGAAAACAAGTTGAGCAAAATCAGTAAAACCTTAAATGAACTCACCCACACTCCCTGAAATGGACACTGACTTCTTCTATTTCTCCAAAACACTCAAATCTTTTCCTCAGCTGTCTTTTAGAGTAGTTGTTTGGAATTTTTCCCACATAAATGATTCTTCTGTCTTTCTGTATAGAAAACATAATCATTTGAGTGAGTTTTGAGAACTTAACAAAACTTCACAATTTAAAGTTTTTTTGTCACATAATTTCTCAAGCAATATATTATTTAGATATTCTACAAATAAATTCAAGAAATTTAAGAGGGTTATTAAAAAAACAACAAAAAACAAGCAACTGTGAAATTTAACAAATGAACATATGAAGTAAAACTTGCATCCTTTAACATGCAAGTTCTTTTATACATAGATTTCTTAGTTTTATTATTTTTTTCTGCCTCACCATTTTTTGCGCCCTCTCCTCCTCTCTACGTTTCTGGCGTTCTGCCAGATGTCTCTCATGTGACAAGCTTCGACTTCTACTTCTGTATCCACTATGTCTACTGTAGCTTCTACTCCGACTTCTAGACCTGTCATATATAATAAAAGAATAAAATGTCAATGTAACAAAAATCAAACGGTCTCACCTTTTTTTCTGATATTTCATAATAATTATTCCCATACAATGTATTTTTTGCCACTTCAGAGTAATGGTGATTATTATGAAATAATTTAAGTCTGAAAACTTTAAAATGTCCAGATTTCCATTGCCTAACCTTAAAATTAAACTCACCTGCTGGAAACAGATGAAGACCTAGATCTTGAGCTGTATGACCTAGATCTTGACCGAGAATATGACCGAGATCTTGAACGAGATGACCTACAATTGGTAAAAATACAAACATTATTTATATCGAGTTGAGTTCTTCTTTTGTTGTAATCTTAATGAGCAGTGAGTATCAGCTAGGAACGAAAGACATTTGTAAAGTCTTCACATGAATCTGATGAACTATGATCTCATCACATACCCCACTGTTAGTATTCAGTTATTTGAAAGTTTAAAAATTCAATTTCTCCTTTTCATATCAAATAACTATCAGAAAAAAAGAAGTTAATAAAGGACCTCAACTTTACCTTGAGTATGAAGATCCATATGACCTGGATCGAGATCTGAATACAATGGAATCATAAGTACCACTTCTCCTCCTCCTTCTTCCTCTCCTGTTACGATCCCTTGACCTTGATCTACTTGAATTTCTACTCACTGACCTTGAACTTGACCTTTGGCTCATTAAGGGAGACCGACTTCTACTTGAGTATCCACTGCTCGACTTGCTCTCCAAGGAGATGTCGTTGTTGTCATACTTGGTACTGTTTGTGAAACAGCTATGATAAGCTGGAAGTCTACTGTAAACTGAGCTGTCTCCCTGAGGCATGGGATTTGGCTCAAAGAAGTCCTGAATAGTAATGCCCCCTCCATTGCTATCTTCTTTTGGAGCGATGTTTTCCTTTTTAGATTTGGACTGTTTGATGCCATTCAGTGACAAGGCTGTGTAGTAGGATGGAATTTTATCAAAGAATTTATCATCTTCCTTACCCACTGGACTCTCGTCTCTCTTTCTATAGTTCCTGCCACTAAACTTCTGTCCTTTCTGTTGTGAATCACTTGATTTATTTGAGACATTATCCTTAGCAAGGGCTAGATTTTGTATATTTTTGAAACCATCAGATGTGGAATTTGCCGAGTTTTTATCTTTTTCGTTCTCCACATCATCAAATTCGTCTATAATCTCTCCATCTTCCAAGTCCAGAACATCACCTGGATGACAATTTAAGTTTGACTGTGATTTGTTGCTCTCTAATCTGGGGACATTCTGACAATAGTCATGATCCAAGATGTCTCTGTAGTAATTTTTATTCACAGAAGTCTTCTCTTCTGCCAGAATGTCAGAAGCGGTACATATGGGCTGTTTCTTGGGAGAATACTTTTCCATGGACTCCAGTATAGATTGACTAACTTCTGCGGACGACTTCTGTAGTATTCGTTGCAGTCTGGGAGTGGTACTGGTAGGCTTTAATGCAATAGCCTGGCCACGCCCCCTTTTTGACGGCATCCCCATTGGCAAAAGGATTACAGATTTCCTTTTATTTAAAGCTTTGATCTTGTTTAGGGCATCCTTGCTATTAGATTTCTCTGGGATTATTGACACTGCTAATTTTTCAATGGTTTTTGTTTCACTACAAATACATTTTTTTTTCCTTTAAACCAAATGCATGAATGTGATTTTAATGGCATCAACATTAAACTTATTACTCAAGGCCCATGGGCCACAATGCTCAAAATTTAATTTCATATTAAGGCCCAAACGTAGCTATAACTGGCTTTATAATAATTGACCTTGAATGCAGTGTTTGAATGCTTCAATATTGATATGACTATTTTACTATTTATAATTCTTAAAAGAATTTTAACTTACGTGCTCATTTTAAGATCTTCAAATCCAGATAAAGAATTCGATGCTGAAATGAGGATAAAACATACATAAAAGTTGAACAAACTGGAGAAGATGTGAATAATTGGAAAATAGATTTATAAAATGGTTATGGTTAAAACCTTCTTCAAACTGTTCCAATAGACTTCCTACATCAGCAGCTTCTATACCAACTGAATCATTATCTAAAAGAGATAATTAAAAATTCATACAGACATGACTGATAGACTGAAGAGGAATCAATGCACTATTTTTTTTAAAGCACATCAATATAAAAACCATCCTCTGAACATCCATATATACTTACAAGGTGTTAGGTCAGGCATATCAAAATTAAGTGGTAACTCTGCAGGGTTAAACTCCTCAAACTCTGCCAATGACACAACAGAGGTTATGTCTGGATCTAGATCCATCTTGAAGGTGAACTGTTGTCAATTATCTAAAAAGACATGGACAGCTTATGAATTTTTCAATAAAAAATTATCAAAATGCATTTGACTTAAGTTTCCTATCTCTGGGGTCACAATTTGGAATAATTTGTTTGATGACTGGTTCAACCTATTCTCATCTAAGATACAGACAGCTTGGACTAACGCTTTCACATTCAGAATCTCACGATAGTGTTTCATGTATGTCTGGAAATTTACACCGGCTTTTCCTGACAGATTTAGCTATTGATATACACCTTGGGGACACTGCTGATCACATCAAAAATGTTCTTTCAAAGCTGCGATGCTTCATCTAAACAGATACAATTTCCAAAATCCAAAACTAAAACATTTAATGAAAGCTTCCACAAAGTATCATTTTTTGGATCTCTTTCATATTTTTATTTTAATATGGTCTGTTATTTGCACTAAGACTATATACAAAATCTCTATTCAAGACACCTAAAAAAGACAAACTATTGGATTTCTTCAAATGGGGGTATATAAATTAGTGTATTCTCTACCAATGAAAATAATATAGATTCCTTGATTTGTAAAAGAGTATCATTTATGCATTAGGCCCATATATAAGTGTTTAACTTTAAGGTTCAATTTAAGATTGTCTTTTGTTTCTATAACTTTCTTCTAATTAGGGCCCTAAATCTTAAAACAATGGACGAGGCCACCACGTGGACCATAAATAAAACTTCTATTATTCTGCTGATAAACAAATAGACTTAGCATGCTTCCACTTAAAACAAAGGGCGAGGCCACCACGTGGACCTCGTGTCACGTTATGTGGGGCATCTTTTTGACATTTTATAAATGAATTATGATTTATAACAGCATTAAAAATTAATAAATACCTATAACTACTTCATTTTGGAGTGTTTTATTAGAATGACAAGACACAAATCAAATAACATCATTCTATGTTTCTTTCCACGTGGTTGAATGAAACATACAATGTTTAACGTAACTGACGTCAAATGTACAATTAAACAAATTACCATCAGTAATAATAGCTAATTAAAAAATTACCACATCACGTTATAGATATTTTCTACAATAACATATAGGCCTATGTCATTATCATTCTTCGACTCTTTTCTTTCACCTACCGTTCACCCAGTTCCCGAGAAAATGACGTCAATTATCTCGTGCAGTCTCGCAAATTTCGTGATCTCTCCAGTAGCAACATGGGACGCTAATATATATTCATACGCAAAAAACAATAGTCCTCAAAATATTTGTCAAGCGGTATTGACATATTTTATAGTCTTATTATAAATATTTGCTAAATTCTTGATATATTGTATGCCCTAAAAGTTAAAACAATAAGGATCTTTCATTTATTTCTGTTTCTGTTTTATGCAGCGTAATAACATCCTTATGAGTTCCAAGGCACCAAATTTTAGATATCGAGAGATGGTATTGCGAATTTTTCGAATTTAGTGCCTTTATTTGTGTTTTTAAATTATTGACAATGACTGATCCCGTTTCTCTAAGCTTACCAGCTTTGTCATCAACAAACAGTTTAGTACGATATAAAGGGATTCCTAGGAGATACGAGGAAACAAGGCCAGTCTTTATCCAAGGAAACACTCATCGAAAGATTATAGGTTCATGATATTGACATTTCTTTACTTTTTTAAGAAATACTAAGAGACAAACGTTTCTAACTATTTGAGAGGTATTTTTCAGAATGCCGTAATTATTTCATCCCTGATTTATTTTTGCTCATTTTGATTTGATTGCAAGCACAGGGACTTGCACCATGCGTGTAATCATTATATTTATTTAAAAAAAATCTTATGTGGTATTGATAAAACTACACAAGGGGGGATGCTCTTTTGGACCTCTTCCTCGCTTCAACCCTTGTTTTCATTATTCTTTGCCGTATTTTACTAGCTCACTGTCACAGATCTACATGTCAAGTAATGATTCTAGCTTCTAAGACCCTATGCTTGAATTTTCCCCTTGGAGCCTCTACAATACACATTTCAGACTAAAAATAATCCAAACGCACTTGATAAGGACAGTTGATTATAATGGACAGAATAGGAAAACACAATTGTAAACCTCAGGATTTTTCTACTATTTAACGTTTAAAACAACTGTTTAATGTTATGAATTTGAACAAAAACGCGTTCTTATTCCGTATTCGAATGTAAAACCCCAAGGTTACTTTCGCTTTCTGTCCATTTTTACCATTTCAATTGATAAAAATGTCGCTTAGATATCAAATATTGTTGTAAGGTTGACAGAGATTCTGTTCATAAATATCAATCCTTTGCCTGTAACAATTGATCTTCAACCCTTTACTTTGAAATAAAGGGAAAACACTGCAATATCGATGAAAAGAGATTATCACTCCACATTCTGATGCAAGTCTTGCAATATTTTAAAATTTGTGAAATGAAAACAAACCTCGACAGTATGATAAAATGATTTCATCAGATTGTTTTTTTTTATTTTAAATGAATCATTAAAATGATGTTAGTAAGTACTAATGGTATGATTCTATTGATAAGTTGTGAGTTTGACATTTTATTCGGTTTGCAATAATCAAGAGTCCACCGGCAATGCCGCCTTTTGATGGACATGGCCAATTCCCAGTTTTGTAATGGAGCCATTCTGATAATTTCCTGGCACATTAAATATCCATTCATCATCAATTTGATATTATGCAGCACATATGAAATACCGGTATTACTTTCCTTTCACACAGGACTTGGGCGGGATTTGGAAAAAAGAGTACAAGAAAAATATGAACAAGAGAAACAGAAGGCAATCAGGGATGCTGAACAAGCAGTGTGGGCAGAAGCCGAGCAACTAAAGTCAGCAGCACTGCTGAAGGCGAGAGAAGACTCCTCAATAGACCTAGAGAGGGCCGTCAAAAAAATTAACAGACAGCATGAAAAGTCACTGAAGGTAAATATAAAACTAAGATTTGGTGAACATGATTACTCTAATATTTACACCCACTGAATGATATGTTGTTAACAGTTTTTTTTACTAATATTAAAACCATGGTTATTTATCAATACTTTAACGGTGCTTAAATTAAGATTTAATTAACAATTAAGACACATGTATAGAGGAGTTTCTCTTTCAATGAAACATGCAGGTTAAACCTACTTAATATAAATATTTATACAGTTAAAAATATAAACAATAAAATGTCTCTTCTTTGTTACCATTAGTTTGTAAAAGAAGAAAATTTGATCATGCATGGAGATAACAAGAATTTGATACAAAAAAAGAGTACCCCTGTCTCTGATATTGTTTATATGGACCTAGAAGTTAAATTAGCTAGTCACATCACCATATTCAAGAATAAGAAAGGACCCTGACTTTGTCAAGAAAAATTTTCAATATTTCTGTACAGTCTATAAGGGATTGGGTAATTTTGTTAAGGACAGTTTTATTAAATGGGTTCAATTGTTATAAGCAGGGTGTGCTTTAGCCCAACAGGCCACAGAATGTCCCTGCCTATAAGGAGAATAATTTTCTCTGGTTATTCTAGCATTGCTTCCTCAACCCCCACTTTTAAAGAGAGGAACCAAGAGCACCCTTCTACTTTTAAAATGGATCTACATGTATATCTATTTTAATTTTTATGAACAACTTTTTGTTCAACAATATTTTTAATGGTCTGGCTATTCCAATATTTATGTACTCAATCTTGTCCATCAAATACCTTTGAAATATTTTAAACAACAGGGTAGCCATTATCACTACTGTCAAGTTTAAATCTGCAGTTACCTATAGATAAGTTAATATTTACCCTGCAGAAAGTTTGGTGATTCTCTTTAAATCATATTGCATAATCCACAGTCCCTGTTTGTAGAGGTGTCCAGCTGCCGCGCTGATGATCATTGTCAGTGTGTCTGTCTATGGTTCATGTCATTCTCTTGTAGTCAATGCTGGGCCATTAATCGCATCAGTCACTGTACTGAAAAAGTTTAGTGATAATGTGTGTGGTCCTATTTTATCAGAGGAAGCTTTTATCAGTACACTTTGTCAACTATCACCTGATTATGCAGTAATTAAACAAACCAAGGAGTGTTCTAGAAAGAAAAGCATGTTGAGAAAACAGAAGCATTTGAATAAAGTTCATTAAAACTTATCGGTGAAAGAGAGTCATTGAATTTAATTAAACTTGAATAATTTTTTATAAACTTTGACAGGACTCATCTTTTTCACCTCTATAAAGCAGGGTAAAACTTTTTCAATGTTATTAAATTCTTATGCAACCTGACATTTTCTCTTATCTTCAAGCTGTCAATATTGGCATAGTTTAATAAAAAGTGTGTCCAGAAAACTTTGTTTATCTATTTAGAACATGGGAATTTACCTAAGTTTAAATTTTAAATTGTGGTCAAAGTCCACCTTTTTTGCACTAACATACAGAAAAGTGTTAATGTACGTATAAGGCAAAAATAATTTCAAAAATGGGTAAACTATATACCGTTCCATTAAGATTGATATACATGTAATTATGTATGTTTAACATATATGACATTTGAAATCATTTTTTTGCAAATCATGAATCAAAGTCTATTTTGATTATTGTACATGTCTGTGTCACATTTTTTCTCGTACAAGGGTCATATCTTTTATATATTTATTTCCAATCCATATGACCTTTAACTTGTTCACATGTCCTGTGTTTTTAAAGTCAAGTCTTACACTCTTTTCATAAGTACTGGTACAATGTTATAAAATTTAAAAATTCCTTGTATATACTTTTATTCATAAATACAAGTTTTATTCATAAATACAAGTTCTCTGCATGAAAGGTGCAGAAAGATGTGAATAGAAACAAACAGAAAGACAAACAATCTTTCAAAAAAAACACTGCCAAGTTCTTGGTCTTCAAGTCATTGTTTTGAACTTATTTGAATTTGAAATTTTCAATTCTTAATTCAGTATTTATTCTCCTTCTTATCTGTTTTTACTGTCCATTGTATCAAAGTAAGATTGCATAGGCTTGCAATGAGATGACCTTGCTAAATTTTTCCACCTGAAATTTTCCACCAAGTATCATACAGGCCATGTTAAGTGTACTGAACTACAGTCTTGATGTGTTTCTTACGTGAGGTATACAGTGTAAGCTATGATAAACTGTACACTGAAGTTTCACATGTACTTGATGATGTTAGGTAGATAATGGACTTTAATCAGTGCATGAATTATTTCACATCATTAAACTTCTTAGAGAGGGTTAAAGAAAAACTTTTTTAAAAAATCATTAATATGTACCTGCAGTAAAAATTTACTTTGTAAACCTTGTAGGTTGCCGCTGAGATTTCACAGTGCAATTCAGACAAACTTTATTGATTTAATTAGTCTATAAAATATATACTTTGAGAGAAGATAATTGCATGTGAATATTATGTCATAAATAGTCTGGAACAACAAAGTGATACATAAAATCCATTCACTAAAGCAAATCAAGCATTGCATGTTCATTTGTTTGTCATGGTACTTGAGTATCTCTTTCAATGCAAGCAACAGAACACCATTTTTTAACTGATCTATAATGAAAGGGTGATTTAGGAGTAGGGTGAATAGTTAATAAAGTGTAAACACATACCAGTTTTTAAACAAAATTAGTTTACTGCGTCTGATAAATTAGGCTGGTACATGTATGCGTACATATGTATTACATGTGTTGTAGTTTATTATAAATTAATGCCTGTTATTTATTTTTGCCGATAGGAAGAGGCTCTTAGGGTGGAGATGGCGATGCAGAAACTAGCCATAGAACAAGTCAAGCAGGAACGAGCCGAGGCTGAGGAACGTCTAAAGGAAGCAGTGAAGAAAACGGAGGCTCGGTGTCACCAGCAGCTGGTGGAGGCGGTGATAAAAGCTCGCGAGGAGGAAAAAAAGATAGCAGAGGAGGAGGTGAAAAAAGTGGCCAAGTAAGTATTGATAAAAGCTGTTGTAAAAATGATTTCTGGTGGATTTTAAAGTCAATTCCATATATATTGAAATTAATGTAAATTAGTTTTGTAACATGTGAGTTTCAAATACATGTATGTGAAAATTTCTACAAGATATTTGTTTTTTTTGGTAATCCTAATTTCATCAGATTTCTTAATAATGCACTGACTTTGATGTTTTGCAAGAATTTTTTTTTAAATTACTAAAAAAAAGGAAGTCAAGGAAAAAAATAAGGAATTAACTCTAAAAAAGAAATTCAGATTTTTTTAAATTGATGATTGTAACAAAAAAAAAAATAACTGCAACTTTGGTGCAGACAACAATGCACTTATTCATGAATAATTAATCATAACAGAATATGATACATTACTAATTCATGATGACACCAAGCACTGGATACCCAGTGATTGCCCTAAATTTTGAATATGTCAATTTATGTACATGCCCATACAGTGTATGCAATTATTGAGCATTTTAGAAGTTATCTCCCCTTGTCCATGACTTGTTCTAGCTGATTATCATTCCCTCTGTTTTCAAAACAGAATTCTTTCAAATTGTAAGATTATTAAATAAACAAACAAATTAAAAAATTAAGAAAGATTAGCAGTGTTAAAGAAAATCCTCCTTTAACTTTTTGTAGGGCAGCACAGGAAAAATTTGAGAAAGCGGTCCAGGTAGCCACAGAAGAGAAGAAAAAGGCACTAAAAGAGCTGGAGGAGAGAAAACAGAAAGAAAGGGAGAAGGCAGTGGCGGAAATGGAGGTGGCCCAGAAAAAGATGGCCGCTCAACAGCTGGAGAAATTAAAGAAGGAATACGAGCAGATTAATGCCAGACTTAAAGAGGAAATCAAAGGAAAACTGGACATTATAGACAAACTGAATCTCCAGGTAATCTGTATAGAAAAGGCCAAGAAAAATGTGGAGGAGGTATTACATGATACAAAAACGGATTTCCAAGACTTCATCGATAGACTGCCAGAATCCATTAAAGGCCAGGTGGGGTACATGGTACGACCTATATACATTGACGAGATTGGACGAGTGCCTACGATTGTGTAAGAGCTGAATTTATTTCAGAAGAGAAACTACTGAATCTTCTTTCTAAGTGACCTACTTACTGTATGAATACTGCATTACGTGAAGTCCTAGCTGTAGAATTCCAAGTTTATGTCGTTCCTTATACACTTTATAGTTTATATGAGACATTTTGATATTGATCATTCCTGTATGCAAAGGTGTATCAAGCAGGGTTCTTGACCTCTTTAAAGAATTTACTGCAAATTACCGGTATTATTTTTTATATTTGTAATGCCCCCTTCCAAGAAGGGAGGGCATATTGCTGCTGTCTGTCTGTCTGTCGGTTGGTCGGCCTGTCGGTAGGTCTGTCGGTCCACCAAGTTTCCCTTCATTTTCTGCGCAGCATACTGAATTGAAATTTGATAAACATACAGATTTATTGAATAAATATCTAGGCCAAGTTCTGCCCTGGGTACGATCGCGCCATTTTTGACAGAGTTATGCCCCTTAGACTTAGAAAAATTCCAATTATTTGAAGTTTCTGTTCATTTTCTTTGCAGAGGTTGCACATACTGAAAAAAATTTGGTATACAGATTTTTTAGATGAATATTTAAATCAAGTTCCATTTTGGGTGCGATTGTGCCATTTTTGACAGAGTTATGCCCCTTGGACTTGAAAAAATTCCAATTTGGGGGAGGGGGACATAAATGTTGTACAAACATCTCTTGTTTTACTACCGTATTTGTTAATAGAGACTTGGATATTTAAGGACTTCTGTTGTTGACTGCAAGTGCCTGTATTTATTTTTCTTTTAATTTTGTTGCTGACTATCAAAAATACCAGTTTGGGATTGTTAGAATATTTTGTACCATAAATCAATCCTAACAATTTAATATGCATGCTGGTGTTAAAAAAATAATACTCATGTATCTTTCGAGTCTTGAAAGTGAAGGTTGTATCTGGCTCTCAGTGTCCATTATGGATAAACAATATACAATTATGGTACCTATTTTGGGACTTAATTTTTTTTCGACAGTGCACTTTTTTCACCAAATTTCACTGAAAAATACTGTTCTATTATAGTATGTATCGTTTTCTGTACATATGGCACTCAAAGTGAAAGTACATGTATATATGTAGTCATTTTATTTTTAAGGTTTACTCATTTTTAAAAAGTAGTACAAAGAGATATCTTTAAAAAAAAAATCTTCTTTCCAGAACAACTAGACCATAAGAAGTTACTTGCAACCATCTTCAAATAGCACATATTGCTCTATGTAGTCAAAACTTTCTTGGGAAAATGGAAGGGGGGAGGGTCATTTTAAATATTCTGAACAGCGGGAATAAGGTAATTCTGGTAAGCACTGTGGTCCACAAGTTTCTTATTACATGTAATAGGTAAACTAGAAAAAAAAATCCTTTTCAAATATTTTGGTTTATAATCAATTTGTGAATCGGTTTAATCTTTATTAATGTTTGATTTTTTTCTGCAGATTGTTTCATTAACATTGATTAATTGTGAATGGTGTACATGTAGCATGCTGCCATTGTTATTTTAGGAAAGAAGTTAAAGTAATAGTAAACTGTGAAATCATTAATTTTTAAGGGGAGTTAATTTCTTTGTTTTGGAGGAATGAATCAATGTCCACCACAAAATGTAAAAAATTCATAACACCTCTCCAAGTACCAATAAAAAAAAACCTACAAATCAATAATTTTTCTCAAGCCTTGAAAATTTTTCCCCCATAGAAACATGTGATTTTACAGTATTAGGTCAATTTAATAACATACTTGTATGTAATAAATTGTGTGAGAATTGTTGAGTCACCAGATTAATCTATTTCTGCCTTGTAACTTTCGATCCAGTCACAAATTTATTATTTTTATACACTTGTTTTATTTTTGTACAATATACACTAAAAGCAATAAAATAATGTATGTTTACAGATTGTTGATTTATGCAAGTACTTGGTAACTCAAGCTAAGAAACACTGGAAAATGTATGCATTTTGAAAACATAGTAGAGCAATAGCCATTTGACCTCTGACAGTGTGTCCACTATACTACAGAGCGATAGCCATTTGACCTCTGACAGTGTGTCCACTATACTACTTTCATTCAATATCAGAGTGTCACTTTGTTTGATCAAACATGCCAAAGTTTCAAATGATGATCACCTTTTCACATCAACTGGATGTTCGATTTAAATGGAAAGAATACTACTTTGGATATGAAACAAGGAACCCTGCAATTCATTGATTATACTGACAAATTGCATTGAATGATGGTTTACAAATACAAACTGTACAACATTTTTATAAAGCAGCAACACATGGTCAGTCAAAGCCCATTGCTGGTTCCTCTATTTACACTTTGCATTGAATTTATAAACATTTAATCGAGGAGAAATATAGTGATCTCCGTTTGAAACTTTACCATGCTAGATCAAAGTAACACACTGACATTGGAATGATAGTACCTATCTGATCAGTCCTTTATACATTAAAACTTCTGCTTCCCTCAATTTAATATGTAAAATAATCAAAATAACTGAGTCTTCTGGACAAATAGACATCTCATCCTCACCTTCCTTTGATTCACACATTCCTCAACCCAATCACTATACCCTGCTGTACTTGGTCAGACTAAATTACTAGTGAATGGAAGCAGATGAAAAGTGTCTTCAATAAGTATTTTTTTTCTAAGTGTGAATATGTTAATTCACACTTAGAACTACATGTATTATTGATGAAGTTCAGCATGATTCATTTATTCGTGCATTAAACGATGCAATTATAATGTAATATTGAAAGATTTCATCAAACGCATTCCCACAGAAAATCTACACAGTATTTATATGTCTGTTTTTGCTTTCATTTGTCTAAGTTGGATAAATTGAAGTAGACTGTTTCTAGTTTTGTTTGTTTTTATTAAGTTCCAGCATACTGTACATATTTAGGTTGAACTTTGGCAACCTTCCGGAATTCCTCTGCCAATGTTTTGGGACATTTCATCTTGCACCAACTGATAGGTTCTAATGTGGCCCCTGTTTGTAATCACAAAAGAGAAAAAAAACTTGAATATTTCTGAATTTATTTTAAATTACAAACAAGAATTACTTACAACAAATTTGCTGATATAAAGAATGATGTACCTGCTTCGCTTGTTGCCATAACAACCCCTAATTCATTTTCTGCTGTACTGAGTAGGTAAGAATGGGCATCTCCTAATGAAAGCTAGTGTACATTAAGGATTATTTTTCTTAGAAAGTAAAAAATATCATTCTTTAATACATGTACATGTAAAACGTTTTTAGCAATAAAATTAAAGTGTGATTCAAAGGGATACAACTCTTGCAATGACTATATCTCCTGGTCTGAAGCACTTGTACATTTCCACCTAAAATGAAAAAGTATATTATGTTGTTGACACAAAATTATCAATTAATTAAAATAAATTTTAAAATATCATGGCTTTATACAAAATGATGTAATTAAAATGATACATGTATACCTTGTCTTTTTCTGTTGCACGGACATCCTCTTTCCTTAAAGAACGAAGGTGTGTGATTATTTTTATTGTGTATATTTGTCTTACTATAAATGTGATACTGGTATTTTAAGTCATTAACTTTCCCTTGTTCTTACCTGATTTGTCCCCTGAATGGCTCCTTTAACGGAATTTTTCCCACACTGAGAATCATACATTTACAGAATCTAGGATTGACATTTGTTATCTGAAACAGTCATAAGCTACATTTAGCATAATCCTGCAACAAAATACAATAGGATGCATAGTGCTGCATTGAATTTTGTTTCAGTTGTAATTAAACAATATCAGATTCATACCCTTGTTGTAACTATGGCATCTAAAGAGGGAACAACATTTTGTTCTTCTTGTGTTTTCACTTGAATTAGTGACTGAAATTCAAGAAATAATTGATAAGAAATAAAGGAAAAATGTAATTTCCATCTTATTTCTTTTATTTATCTGTTAGGTTATACATGTACTATTTTTCTAAAATACAGGTGTACTACATTTCAAAAATTGCTGTGATTTAATTATAGTAATATATTATAAATACAATTAAACCTAGCAGTCATGGTAGATTTGTACCTTTCCATCCTCATTTTGAGAAGTCTGTAAATAGCCTGCTAGACTGGAGTAAATATAGCCATTTCTGGAGTAGGTACCATTACCCCCTTCACAAGTCTCTTCCAAACGACAAATCCTCTGACCTTGAAAATCAGTTATTAAAAAGACTTGGTACATAAATCTAATAAGGTCAATGCATTTTAATAGTGAAGTCAACAGTTCTGGTATTTCCATTAAAATGTTGAAAAGATCTGTAAGAGTATAGGGCAAAGAAAAACCTGTTCCACAGAACACTATCATGCTAATCATCATGGAAATATTAAATTTAGACTTGCAACTTTTGTCTATTTCTTCCAAAAAAGCATTGCAACTATCAAAATTGCTTTATAAAGCTACGTTGTGCTGAACTTGACTATATCAAACTGTGTCTGACTGTGTATGTGTTAACCAATTTATACAAATAATATTAAAAAAAAAAAAAAGGAAGAAAAAAGTGAAAATATTAAAATTCATTGTAAACCTGTTAATTTTAATCGGGCACGTTAATCAAAAGAAATGAAACACAGTGATATAAAAATGTCAAAATAGCTTCTTTCAGACAATTACTGTTTTTAAGATCGTGAAGTACACCTATCTGAAGTAATCTGTGCTTCTTGTATATCTTATGTTTATGAAAGACCCACAAAATCAAAGGGATCACAGAATTCTCAGTACCTGGTACACAGATTGTGGGCGCAGCCATCTTTAATGGAAAAATGAACTCGTCCTCACATAGGGGTAATTATATTTAAATCAAATTCATTCAAGACAAAGTGCTTAAAATGGTCATATCATTTCAATAAAAGCATAACGAGTTATATTAAAATATTCCCAAAATTTATATCTCTTCGTTTTTTTTTTACCAAAATGCATGAAGTTTAGAAGTGATAAAAAATCTGTAGCCCCTTTTCTTTAATGGGTAAGTCCATTTCACTTCCGTTTGTAAACAACATGTCAGAAGAAAATGTAGACTTCTCACGGGTATGCATTAGATTAATTTTTTTTTTTTTTAATTTATACCGTAAATAGACAATAAACTAGCCTCTTATTTATTAACAGTTTAATTTTTTCACACCACAGATTCATACCGGAGGAGGATACACCTCAGATTTTGATTCTGATGCCGAGAAAGAAAGAAGGCAAGTTTATTTTGACATAACAATAAAGAGTAATTAACAGATTAAATATTACTTTCATATAGCATGTTTTTCCTACCTTGGTAGCTTAAGTTATGAGTCATATTTTATATATACCCATTTGGTTTCACTATATATAAGAGATTTTACCTTATCACAATTGACATATGAATATGATTACAAATTACATCATGCAAGCAGAGAATGTTAAATATGATAAAGTGATTTGATTCAATGTAGGTATGGGTTAAATGAGATGTAGGAATCTGATATTCTGTATATTTCTCATGTTTAACAAAGGTCCAGGAGACATGATCTTGTTCCTGAGTGTCAGAGGACAACAGAAAAAGTCGCCAACAAACGGGAACTGGAAGAAGAGTATGGGAGGTATGAATGTGGTTACCTTCTTTAATGAATGATACTCACCCAATGACATAAATTTTAATGATTTAATCTTCTTTTTCAGGGAGGAAGGCAAGATACACAGAATGCAAATCCTCAGTATGGATGCAGTATCCTTATATAATTACTATGACTTGAACAAAACACATACAGGAAGAGTTATAATTCAATATTTCCAATTCTTTTTGTTTTCTCTGTGATAACTCTTTAATGTTATTGGAGTTAATATCTTTATAATTCTACTGGAATATAAATTAGGCAAATCGATAAGTCAGGGGCTATGGAGGCCTTATATGCATGTAAATCTCGTGCGAATCTGTCTTTGTGTCTGATGCTAAGGAGGCAAAATATGCATGTAAATATTGTGAGACTTTCTTTGTGTTTGATGTCAGTGGGCGAGGACTATCAAAATTGACATGAAAGTCATCGTGTAATTTAAATCTAACAGTCTAAATTTTTAATATCTAAATCTACAATTTCATTTCACAATGAACATGATGAAATGAAAATAGAAGAATCAGTGATTCCTTTGTAATCTCTTATTGAATTATATATATTTCTTTAACTACAATATACATGTACTGTAAATATGTTTTTCTTTCCTTTCTTATAAAATCTGATAATTAAATATTAGTGTTTTAAATTTATCTCTGAGTGCATGAGCAATTGACTAAATGAAAATTAGATGAATAATTTCTCCCTTTAATTGACTAACTATCTGGTACAGTACATACAGAGTATATATATCCCCTTAACAATTCTAGTACACCAGACATAAAAAGTATGTAAATGATTACATTCGGTATTATGGAGGATCAGAAAAATTCTTCAAAAGAGACAAGTAAGTACAATACTTTAAACAAATTGGAAAAGGAGGAGTGTCTAAAGATGTACATGTTTAGTCAAACCTAATTATCTTGAACTTGATGGGACAGAGTAAAAACTTTGGATTAAATATAGCAAGGCTTCCAAGTCGTTTTGATATAGCCATACATTAGAATCTGAGATCAAATTTCAAGATATCAAAGGTTCAACAGTGCATATCACTGAGTAAATCTTTTTTTTAAAATATGGAATTTTTTTTTTTTTTTTTTAAGCACATGAATTTTTTTTTTAGAAGTAGATCTTTATACTCTTAAAAATTTAAACTTATTACACTTATGATATTGGCATTCTTGTTTTTTTTTTTATAGTTCTAAAGACAAGACAGACATGGATGTGATTAAAGAACATCACAAATTTCTGTGGGATGAGGATGAAGCCGACACATGGTGAGTCACTTAATAAGGCCCTCTCATATATTATTTCTCTCATAAGGAAAAAGAACAGATATTTCATCACCTCCTAAAAGACCTATCTTATTTGAAAGCAGGGATGAAAATTCTTACCTTTACAAAGAAGGAGATACTATATCACCAGTAACAGTCATTGGCTGTTAATTATCAAAACCTTGTAATCTTATGGAATAATTTCATGTTAGTTGTACTTTGACAGGGAGAAGAGGCTGGCCAAGAAATACTACGACAAATTGTTTAAAGAATACTGTATAACAGACCTCAGCCGGTACAAGGAAAATAAGGTTGAAAAGATTTAATTAAAGAATCTCTGAAGTTAAGATAGAGGAAAACAAAGAAGATAAGAGTTAATTATAGAATCTCTGGAATAAAGATTGTAGTTCTTACATTTGAATTCATTTTGATATACACTATATTCAAAGACTGTTTTGTACACAAGGTGTGAGTGGAGCTTTTAAAATGAGACCTTTACACTAGAAACATTTTAAATTCAGATTCCTGAAAGAGAAAGAAATTTTTTTTTTCAGGTTGCCATGAGATGGAGGACGGAGAAAGAAGTTGTAGAGGGAAAAGGTAAACATATTCAAGATATTATAAATTTTACACAAGTGTCCACTAAAATAGTCACAGTGTTTTCCCTAAGAAAATGTTACCAGCCAAATTGACCGCTTCAGTTGAAAAAAATTTCTGCTTTGAAATAAAAAAGCTAAAATTTAATTGTTGTAAGGTTAGCAGAGAACCTCTGCCCCCAGACTGTTACAACTGACCTCTAACCCTTTACTTTGAAATTAAGGGAAGTCATAATTCTCATTTATCAGATTGAAAAATATATGCTTCAGGAATGATCAGATATTTATAATTCATTGGTGATTTGATGATTCTTATACGCACATACCACAGAGATAATTTTGAATATTGCCTGCACAGAGGTTATTCTTATGGGTGCAAAGGTTATGCCTATGGGCAACATAAATAGTACATTTGTATAATTATTTCAAATACTAATTTATTTTAGGTCATTTTACCTGTGGTAATAGAAAATGCAATGAAAAAAATGGTTTGAGAAGCTGGGAAGTTAACTTTGCATATGTTGAGGATCAACAAAAGAAAAATGCTCTTGTTAAATTAAGTAAGTGGGTTGTAATGAAACTGCATGTATTATCCTTTGTCACAATGCAGAGGAAAGGGGTGTGGTAAGCTTATAAATCTACTCTACTAAATATCAACATTTCTAAATGTTAAATTGAATATGGCTTGAGATTGAATTAATTGCAATTCTGTGCTACACTGTAAATTTATTAAGATTTTTATTTTTATAGAATCAGATTTAAATTATCGATAAGTTAAACATAAAATTCAGTAAATCTTTTAAGCATGATCAAAACTTTTTTTTTCTTTGCATGAATAAAGTTTGTGAGCAATGCAAAATTCAACATAAAGTGACAGAAAATAGGGTATATGTATGACATAATTTGCATCTATTTTTAGGACTCTGCCCAGATTGCTCATACAAATTAAATTACCATCATAAGTAAGTGTAAAGATGAAAGTGAATATTAAAATATTTTTGATCATTAGAAACATTTGAAGTCAATGTGTTAAAAATGCTTTAATATCATTTTCTTATACAAAGAATACACTTCTACCCAAAATTTGATTGATTTCTTGTAACATCGTTTTACCCTTTTCAGAAAGAAAGAAATACTTCCTAAAAAGAAAAAGAGGGACAGACAAATTGAATCAAGTTACAAAAAGCACAAATCTCATCACAGGAATTCATCAGAATCAAGTATAGTCAGCATAGAGTATTTATATAAATAGCTAAAGTATTGCCAGGGAATGAAATATTGCATAAAGTGGACCTTCAGATATCCGGACGCCAGATATCCGGATGCTTCAGTATCCGGACGATTTTTCATTAGAATGGAATTTTTTAAACGTTATTTTGTCTTGTTTAACTGGTAATTCAGGTATCCGGACGCTTCACACATCTGGACAAATTAACTAGGAACCAAAGTGTCCGGATAAACGAGGCTCCACTGTATATTGAGCAATTTGTAATCTACATTCAATGTAAACATGAATATCAGTGCATAGAATGTTGGACAGTTTGAAATGAACATATGAACAGAAAATGTGCTAGTACTATCATCAGCAGAGAGAATATTGGACAGTCTGTTACATGTATTAGTGTAATGAAATGTCACTTGGGAATTTTCAGAAGACACAGAACACCCTGAGGGGTCATCAAGTAAGGAGAAGGAGGAGTCGGGTGAAGAGGAGAAGTCTTTATGGAGTGGTCCAGCCAAAATATCAGAGGAAAAATCAAGGTATTCAATCAGAAATTTTGTTAATTCAGAACACATCAAAGCTATGGCAAATTTTACACTCCACTTTACCTTTAAAAAAAGTATTGCCAGGGATGATGATAAGGTACCGTACTATTGCTTGACATCAAGATAACAACTAGTTCCTTTTTAGGTCACCTGAGTAAAGTCAGGTGACCTATTGCTATCCATTGTTGTCTGTCGTCGTGCGTCGTCCGTCCTGTGCCGTGCGTTAACATTTGAACATTTTCAGCTTCTTCTCTGAAACCGCTCAACCAATTTCAACCAATTTTGGCACAAAGCATCTATGGGTAAAGGGGAACAAAAATTGTTGGGACCTGAGGGATGGGGCCAAAACCACTAAAATTAGTGCAATTTTTAAAAATCTTCTTCTCTGATCCTGGACATCAAGAAGTCAAACTGTTGGAATGATTGTAATCAGCATTGAGTCCTCTACCAAAATTGTGAAATTCATTGCCCCAGGGTCAGGGGTGCTACTGCTAGGGCGGGGCAAAATAGACTGTATAGTGAAAATGTATTTTTTCTTTGAAAATCTTCTTCTCTGCTCCTGGGCATTTAATAAGCTAACCAAGTACATAGTTATGTTGAATAAGATTGCCTCTTCCAAAATTGTGAATTTCATGACCCCAGGGTCAGGGGCTCTGGTTTTTGGGTGGGGCTCTATTGATTATATATAGTGAAAATGCATAAATTCTTAAAAAATCTTCTCCTCTATGCTTGGATATTTAACCATCGAACTATGTACATAGTTATGATAAGGAAGGATGCTTCTTCCCAAAATTGTGAATTTCATGGCCCCTGAGTCAGGGGTTCTGGTGTTAGGGTAGGGCTCTATTGTTTATATAGTGAAAATACATTAATTCTTTGAAAAATCTTCTCTTCTCCTGGGCATGAAACAACCAAACCAAGTACATGGTTATATTGAATAAGTCTGTCTCTTCCAAAATTGTGAATTGCATGGCCTCAGGGTCAGGGGTTCTGGTGTTAGAGCAGGGCTCTGCATGTTGATTATATAGCGAAAATGCATAAATTCTTTAAAAATCTCCTATGCTCCTGGGTATAAAACTAATGAACTATGTACATAGTTATGATGAGGAAGGATGCTTCTTCCCAATTTGTGAATTTCATGACCCCTGGGTCAGGGGTTCTGGTGTTAGGGTGGGGCTCTATAATGATTATATTGTGAAAATGCATGAATTCTTTGGAAATCTTTTCCTTTGCTCCTTGGTATAATACCAATGATATATATTCATGATGAAGAAAGGTGCCTCTTCCAAAATGGTTAATTTCAGTGCCCCAGGGTTAGGGGTATTGCAGACGGGGGGA
>PRKT01000078.1:0-53449 GCA_003671525.1 Saccostrea glomerata
AGAAGATATTACAAATAAGTCGCAAATGATTTTAGCGATATTGAATTTTAGCGATGTCAGCACCCTCTCTTATAATGCCAAAATTAGATCCTCGCTAAAACTTTTAGGTATACGGTATACAATTACACATTGAATGCCTACAGAAAGGCCCTAATAGTCATTTTTTTGTGGTCTCTCAGATATCTCCAAATACAATTTATTCTTCCCTTATTTTTGCTGCTTACGAGTTACATACATGTATATATCTTGCTTTTTATTATATTTATAATAAAAAAAATGCTTATCTATATTAGCAATCAAAACATTTGTTTATGTAGTACGTAAATTTATTTTAAAAAAAGCTCAGCCATTGCTGGATCCTACTTCTATCTCTTTTCAGATGGAAAAGTACATTATAGTATGACAACTAACATTCTCCAAAAAGGGCATCAACACATTTTCGTTGGTGAAATCGAATTGGAGGTACCTGATGGGTATCGTGGAGACTGGCGATATATATGGTTGATTGGTTGTATTTTGTTTAACATCCTGTTTAAGAATTTTTTTTCATGTGCAAAGGTCACTTACACGGGTGAAGGGCTCAAATTTAGATCTATGCTCAGCGGTTAGGACCATTATGGTACAAATATTACAATGCTAAACTGCTTGTATAGACAGTATACATGTCAATGTAAGGTTACATTGCAGGCATACCTTTTGTTTTCTTTTCTAGTTAAAGACCCTTTTGAGTTTTTTAGAAGCTGAGGGTCCATTAGTTCTGGTAACAGTTGTTCAATACAGAGAGAAAGAGCTAGCTTTTGAATGTGACATTTCATACTGGCATTTTTCGTCGACTATATATGTAAATATTGTAGCCAGACAGATAAGCTTTAGCATATAACTTGCCTCTTCTTTAGAAGAAGAGCTCCATATAAAGATATAATAAAATGATCAACATTTAAAACTAAAATTCATGAAATTTGTCTTTGCCAAATGATAGTTGACGGCTCAAGATATCATTTCTAAAAATAAATTATATCTGGTGGTTAATAAACAAATACTCTGTTGACCCCTAGCCTCATTAAATCCGTCCTCAGTTTATGTTCTTGGGCCAAGAATAATGCACGTCATTAATATTTCAATGCTCAAAACTGTTATTTTCTCAAAGCATTCAAATGACACATCTTCACATTTGTTTTAAATTTCAAAACATCTATTCTTCGAAAAATATCCATTTTGTGATCAGAGTACGGCTCATATTAAATCCACCACCCATAAAGTAGTATACATTATTAACATTACACTGCTGCAGTAAATATTTACGTAGAAAATAATTAAAATTTAAACGTTTCCAGATTTGATTTGAAACGCATTTTCAGGTTGAGGTTTGACTCATTGCTAATCCAACAATCAGAACACAATTTACATCTCACCATTACACCGATGGAGTCAAAATATCCCGAAAATTGAATTCAAATAATATATTTCTAGATTTCATTAAAATTGATTTTTTCTCTATTCTGGATCAACGTTTGGCAAATAATTTCTTTGACTCTGTTTCAAGATCCATTTATCACTGATTTTGTGTTTCTTTTGATTCATTAGATTTTGGTTCTTTCATATACTCTCTCAATCAAATAAAAACATGTATGCCTTCAAAGTGCAAATTAAATTCTGATTTTGAAGCATCAAATAGTCTTGTTTAAATACTAAGATCACTCATCTGTAACTATCTATTCTTTAGACAAAGACTTTTTGTTATCTGCATCTGTAAACACAACGGCTTTTCAGCAAATTGTCGTTCATCCCTACCTTACCTAAGACTTTCCAATATATAAACAATGGACTTCTCATTGAATGGCATTCCTTATACAAGTTTTGTTCTTTTTCTATTAAATTTTCAGAACAAAGGAAATCAGAAGAAAGGCCTTAAACAGTCGATTATGTGATTGAAAAAAACTAATCTGGGGCCTAGCTTCGGCCCTCGATTACCGTAGTTCATTCCCTTAAAGAATTGACAGCTTACAGCCTTTCTCCTTAACGTAACTAAACACACAATATCTCGTTCTTAACGCTAATAATATACGAGCCATCGACAAAGATGAATGCATAAGCTGATGGATGAGAGTGGCCGAGAATATCAGATTTAAAAATGAGGAAGATATCATGAAGAATTATTTTTAACAAAAATAAAGAAATGAATGTTCTACCTTAACAATTAATGGAATACAATTGAACAGTTTAAGTTGTTCTCAGTAGAGTTTTATTTTTATTACATATACATATGCTTTTTTACATAAAAAGTCAAGAAATAGTGAAGAGTCACTTGGATTCACATCTTTATGAATCCTCATAAATATGCTTACATCACAAATAATGAGTTCCTGGCAAGAGGTATAAAAATTTAAAGTATATGCATTCTTTAAAATATATCATTTTCCCGTGAGAATTGTTATCTATGATTTCCGAACTAAGAAAGAATTATCTCCAGTGCACTGCATGCGTCGTCTGTAGACGCAAATTCCAACAATTACACCGACGACAACGACGACTGCCACTACAACACCTATAATTACTCCTACACTGAGAGTCCTGAAAATTAAAACACTGTACGTTAAATTCACGTGTATCATAAAGTAAATATATGTAGCTGTTTAAAAGTATGACAGATGTACTTACTCCTCGCAATAATACTGTTGATAGTAGATACCATATGCATCTGTTCCATTCTTGTAGTAACATCGTCCATCTGAACCTAAATTCGAAAACGGAAATATCTATAGAGAGAAGGACAAAATAGCGTTTAGATACAACAAACAGAACTGTTAGATGTATTGAGGAAGCATTATGAATTAACAGCATCAAAAGATACCACAGCTGAGTCTGACATATCTAACAGACGTTATTGGTAATCTAGCCACAAAAATATATTATAAGCCTGATGATTTCAACAAATTTTCTATCCTTAAATTTCTCTACTTGTGTAGCAATATATTTTATCACCTGCGTACATGAATTGATGTCTAGAAGTTAATTCGATACGCAAAAATATGTTGAGAAACGAAAATATCAGCAGTTTTGTTTTAACATCATTCTGCATGCTTTAAGGTAAATTAATCCAGTCATGTTTATGTCAGCAAGCGAATGCTGACAGATATTTTTCACACCAGTTTTAAGAACATGACCATGTCGACAGGGAATGGTTACTCCTCCACTGCACTTGATCCCTCCTCCGATGTTTAGGTCAGTGTTTGTTCTGCTCCCCCTTTCGTTTGTCACAATGGACTTTGAGATTGAATACTATTCGGTTTTGTCATATCTTATTGATTTAAGGACCCTTTCTACACAAGTGCGAAATGCTTTTGGACAAAAAAAAAAAACAAACTATATGCTAAAAAGGTGTTAATATTGTAATGAGCTTATTTATTTTATTTTGACTATATGGTACGTGGCATTTACCTCCAAGAAAAATAGTCAAACACAACACAGTATCAGTGAATTGAAATCAATTTTGTTTATTTCCACAGAGAAAATACATGTAAATAACACGTTCACTAAATTTATCTTGGCCTCTTAAAATGTTAAGAATACTTAAATTGATAACAAATTGTGTAATATATTGTAAATTTCTATTTTTTCTTTTAGAATTTATAACTAAGGGTAGATCACTCTGCAGGCTGCAGAACAATATCGCAGAATCAGAACTCTTTAGTGTGCAGTGTATAGAGGGTTCTTAAAGAAAATCATTTTTATGAGTTGATTTCATCACGCAAAATGGCACTTATGACTTGAGTTTGTGTAATCCACACAGTTCTATACTAACCTTTTATGTACAAAAATATGACAGTGACTATCAGAAGAATGCAGGTTTTCACGAAGCGGTCAGCAAACATCTGTAAAGATACATAAAGTACTTTATCTCTCACAAACTGCATATATCATAAGTGAGAAATCACTTCCTCGTGATATCATTATCGATTTTCTCATAAAGCAACTTTCATGTATAATGATAGAATATGAAAAGCAGCAAATATACAGTATTTTATCCCAATTTTCTTTGAAGGCTGCAACTTAAGAAACTTAAAGAACAAAAAAAAAATCATTGATACCTTTTATATAAATATTGTCTCAATGGAGGATCAAAACATGATGGGAAAGAATCAGAGGATCAAACTTTGTCAGTAACGTGGAAATTTCATTCACAAGGAATGACAAAATGAAATGACTAGCGATAATATAGTGGTAATGTGAAAGAAAATTGTGTAAGCGATCAAAATGAAGAATAGAAAGATATTTCTTACCCTACTGCAAAGACAATTAAAATAAAATTTTATAACTATAACCTGCTGACCCGGAAACCCTTGTTTTGTTTGAATACAGTGTAACATCTCTTACATTATCTCACGTAAGATTGTTATTTCAAACGGTATCTTTATCAATGTACTAATAATAATGGCAAATAATTGATTTTGTTAAGTAAATAACGGTTGAGGATTTAGAGATATAATATCAAATTGACAAATACTATATTGATACATCAACTATCCTCAAAGATTACAACTATACACTGAATGACTACGAAAAGGCCACTGTCATATTTTTCAGTGCCTCTGCTTGAAATATTTTTAACGAAGGAATTTTTATTGTAATTAAAAGAAATCAAAATTTGTCCATTTAGCAATAGAGTATTTAATTATGATAGTAAAATTTAAAACAAAGCACAGTTATTGCTGGATCACACGTCCTCTTGGAAGAAAGGAATGTCACATAGTGGCAACTTATTCTCAAAATGAGGATTGAAGCCATTTACTTTCTTGATATCGATTGGGAGTTTACTGAAAACTACACTGTGTCATGGAGTTTAACTATGTTTATGGTTGATTGATTGTTTGTTGTTTGATGGTTCGTTCGAGTGTTTTTCATCAATGTACATTGTTCACCATTTAACGATGTAGGACTACACATTTAGACATGAGCTGCTGTTTCAGTGATTTCAAAAGACAATTCAAATACATGTACCTTTTAAGACATCAAATATAAAATACGTATTTTTGCTATTGTTATACATGTTTATGCTCCCGTTATCGAAGATTCGGGGTATATAGTTTTTTTTTCGTGTCTGTCTTTTAGTCTGTCTGCTAAAACTTTAACCTTGCCCAGAACTTTTGATAAAGTAGAGCTATATCTTTCATATTTTACATGTGTATTCCTTGCGACAAGACCTTTCTTTGGTAACCACAAAATTTAAACTTTTGACCTTGACATTGGAGTTTGGCCAATTTTTACACAAAAGATTCAAACATTTGCTTTGGTCATGAATGGTAGATACTAGCACTTTTATAATTCACATATGTATTTGTTGTTGCAAGATCTTTTGATTATTGGATACCAAAAACTTTGACCTGAAACTTGGAGAAAGCCGTACCTACGGAAATCTTTAACCTTGGCCATAGCTCTTGAACGGTAAGAGCTAGGGTTTTCATTCTTCACATATAATCCTTAAGAGAAGTCTTTTCACTGAATATTAAGAACTTTGACCCTTTGATCTCAGAGTTTGACCCATTTTTACACAAAAAATCCAATTTCTTAACTTAGCTATAATTTTCAAACGGTAGATACTAGGAATTTCATAATTCAAATATCAATTATTGTTGGCAAGACCTTTCATTGGATAACAACACCTTTAACCTTTTGACCTTGACCTGGGAGATTTATGAATAATTACCTTTGAAGGGTTAGGGCTAGGGATTTCATACGTCACATATTTAATCCTTGTGACATGACCTTTCATTTGATTTCAAGAACCTTGACCCTTTGACCTTTGAGTTTTAAAAACTATAACCTTGGTCATAACTTTTGAAAGGTAAGGACCATGGCTTTCATATTTTAAATATGTTATCCTCGTGACAAGACCTTCCTTTAAAAACCAACAACAAATCTGACCCTTTGACCTTGACCTTGGAGTTTGATGTACCCTCCAAAAAGTTATCCTTGGCAATAACTTTTGAACAGGCAGTGCTAGGGCTTTCATATTTCACAATTGTATTTTTTCTGACAAGACCTTACTTTGGGTACTAACATTATTCAATTTGCATATTAATAAGTTTAATCTCCACTATGGGGGCATCAGTGTTACACAAACACATCTTGTTGTGCTTAATTTGACTACTGAGTGTTCCGTCTTTACGATTAATTTATAGGGCTTAAGGCGGATGTGATTAATAAAACGGGGATATTTCTCTTCCAAGGCACATGATTCCACAATAGTAATTTCTAGGAATCTACGTCTTATGCCCTGTTTAAAGATTTGTATTGTTTTAAAACTGCATATTTTTCTTTTAAACTTGGCAAAGATTGGCAAATTATTCATTATCGTATGAACAAGTAATAAATTGTCTCTTATTATCTTTGAAGTTTATCACAAAATAATATAGTCACCCTTCAAATTAAACCTCGAATTAAAGCAGCCCTTCTGTGCTTCATATAATTTTCTACAAGCATAAGAAACTTCTTTTCTTCTTCTTGTTATTTTCATCTGCATTAATAGGTTGTTGCATTAAAACCGATTAAAGTATAACCAGCATCGGAATTCCTGAAAATTTAATGAAGTTAGATAATCAAATTCAAATTGAAGATTGCAACTAAAACGAAATTCATCTCGGTTTCCTATGCGTGAAGATCGGTTAGACATGTTTCTCCCTTTGTAATAAAATTTGCGTTTAAATATCATAATTCTGATATACATATAACCTTACATACCTGCAGATATTTTACAGACGGCTTCGCATGCAGACCTTGAATAAACAAAATCCGCAAGGCAGATCTCCCATTTGTACAATGTCTGACATATCCAGATGATTGGATGTTTGGCTACCTAAATCATACTGGAGGCATACAGGACTCTCTTTTATAACATTGTGATCACATGTAGTGATATCGCCATCAATGGACTGTTGAAGAGAAGGGAATATGAAGCATCTATTTGGATTCCCTTTTGTTATGTCCTTTTCACCTACAATATGAAAAGATCCCAAATTTAATTAACGTATGATTTCGTTAATATTACTTTGGAATAGAAATGCTATTTCCTTAATATTTCTATTATCACTCTGTATCAGGCTTTTTGTGCCCAGATTTAAGGCGTGAAAAAATATCTTCTGAAAAATCTTATTAATATCTTCCCCCAAAATAAAGAAGGAATAAACAATTGTTCCTAATATTCAAATCAATTACTGGTACAACAGAGATCCAAACGATTAAATTGTATTCATCAAACACTTTAAATACTTAATAACATGTATGGCACATAAAAAAGCTAAACAACGGAATAATCATAGACAGACGTGCATGTTTTTCAATAGCGTAATAATTCGAATCATGATCGAGGGATAGAGTGCTTTTTACTTGACAAGTATAGCCTCTAAAATGAGACGTGAAGTAAAGTATATATTTACGATCCTTTTTCTTTCAGGACTATTTTCACATTATGGTAAGAAATCAGTATTACCATCAATATTAAAGCCACAACGTTCTATTCTGCATTGAAAAGATGTAGTCGAAGACAATTAACTTGATGTTTTTCCCAAAAGCATATTGCAAGAAATGCCAATGTTTTATTTTTACTGATCACTAAATTTATTACTTGAAAGCATTATTCTCTATCTTAAATACTATCAATCATTAGTAAAAATGTACCGTATTCAAAAATTAAAAATAAGTTTCTCTTTGGCTATTCTAGACTATGATTATTCTTTAAGTTTAAATTTAATAAATGTTTCATTTCTGATGAAATGTCACCACCAAAATTTGCATATTTTTTTATGTTTTATGTTCCATTCCCTATTACATGATAGCAATTTCTGATTTCGATTAACTTTTAAATTGAGAATCAAGCAATTTTCTTGAAAATTTTTTAAATAGTTTAAAAACAAGATTTTGAACCTGCTATGGTCAATACAGTGAATCTCTATGCTAATAAAACCTATTGTTGATTAAAAACACTAGCTGAGAGGTCTCCATACATTGATAACAATATCCCCGTACTAATTGTACTACCGATACTTGACCAATTCATATGGTTTGCGGCGTGTGTGACCTGTTGACAGAGAGTCATTACTCATCTATTGAATCTGATCCAAACTCTAGTGTATATAGCAATCTTTTTGTTTATTTCATTTTTTCTCTTCTCAGGGTATAGATTGTTTCAGTTTTTTTCTTTGTCTAACACACTTTGAGGACTTTTAAAGCTAATTTTGAGACACCACCACTTGACGGAGGAGGGCTTAAATGGACACTTAAGGCCTTTGGTCAGTCAGTAGGTCAATGTTTTGCCAGCACCTACACAGCAACACAACCTTTGTTTTGACGTATCGCCCGAAGGACCGTGTCCCTTCAAAAAGTGTGAGTTGAACCGGTGACCAAAGAATTAAATCCTAAACTGAAAGCAAACACTCCTACCTGTACCAATGCGCCATGCTAGCCAGTATGAATTGTTTGAAGGATTTGTAAAATGAAACATTTTTACCTTCATTTTTATCTTTTGAATTCATAGGTCATTCAGAAAAGGGCAATGCATTTGTGAATACTTAATACAACTTACCCATCGGAGAATACCAGTTCTACTTTGGATGGGGATGTCGACACCTATTTTTTCGCAGTAGGCTTTCCTCCAGTACGGGTCCGGATAGATTTTGGAGACCAGATGAAGATCGCAAAGGTGCGGGTGAAAGTACCAGGTACAGTATCATTATTAGAAATAAATATCAAAGGGATATAGATACAGTTTCAGCTAGAGATTTTCAATTTCATTTTTCCATTTTAAATAAGTTCATAAAAATATAACTAAGGTATCTAAAGATCATTAGATATTTTAATTTTAGTTGTCAAGATACAAGCCATGTTTAGAGCTCCAAACCTTTGTTATGTAAACAGGACCCGTGTCATGTTTTGTTTACATAGGTTAAATATACTAATATATGTTCGTTCAAATAAGATTTAAAAAAAATTAATTCTAGATAGAATTAAAAAGTTTCTAGTGATTTACGTAATCTCGATTCATCATAATTTTGGACATTTTCTATAGGTTAACAAAAACAAGGCACGAGCCTTGTTTACATTTTAAAGAATGTTAAGCTCTGTATCTCCTATATATATCAACAAATGAAGTTTTATTTAATGCTGATAATTAGAAACGCCTTTCTTAAGAATTGTAAATGTCAAATTTGGTTTTAAATAAACACATTTAAAAATGTGTCTATATCCCTTTAAGTACAACCTTTTCTTTTTCTATTTGTTCGTTTTTTCTTTCTTTTTCATCTTGACACTTTTATGGAAAACTCATTAAAACAAATATTATATGATATGAAAACATGATAATTCATAGAATATGAAGTTAGATCATAAAGTACAATAGTGAATTTAATTGCTATGTACTAAAATTTACATCAAAGCAAATAAAAATTTAAACAAAGGTTTAAACTTGTATAACTTTTATGTTTCATTCAATTGCATTAACTTTAAATCATTCACTTTAAACTTGCATAAAAATATAACAAGTGCAGTGCCTTAACTTCTTGAGATTTTCATTTTTAAAAGAAAGTTGAGAATTATTTAATTATGCCTTTCATTGTTTGTTTGATTTGCATGTTGTTTAAGTCCCCATCGACAATTTTCACTCATATGGAGAAGTCACCACTTGTCGATGGAAATTTTGTCCCATACTCGGCATATAGGGCCATTAAGCACGTAGGGGTCTTTTTCGTGCAAGCACCTACTGAAACACGGGGCCGCAGTTAATAAGGTCTCATCCGAAGGACCGTTCTCCACGTACCACATGCACAGTAACTATATCCTTTACTGCGAATTATAAGATCAAGATAATAAAATCAGAATAAGAATCAATTGATTAAGGCAAGGTTAAAGTTTTGTGAACAGGCATACAGAGACGGATTAGGAGAACTGTATTTCCCTGAATCGTCGTTTACGGAGCATAAAAATACGTTTGTCAAAACTAAAAATTCTACTTGTATTACTGTCCTTCATGTACAGTACATCGTGTATTTACATCTTCATTGATACTTTAAAGACCTTTCAATGACGCGAAAATAATAATTTTAATATAAAGACATGATCTGGTTTTGATGAACATTTATAAACACATCCATCCAAAACACATTTTCCTTGCTTGTACTTTTATCAAACATGAACAAAATTTTAAAAAAGCTTGATTAATTTTGTAAATTATATTTGTTTTACAATACTTTTAAATTTATCAGAAGAGATCCCAATGATTGCAACATACACTTATACTAAAGATTTATTATTAATATCAACCAGTTTCAGTGAAAGCACAGAAAAATAAATGCACAACTGAAAAGGTTTGGTAAATAAATTACATGAAAAAAATGGTTGTAGCACCTTAATATTATCAAGTTTAAGTTGAAAGTGAAGACAATCAATTGGTATACATGTATCTGACTCTAGAACTAGTAGAAGTATATGTCTCCCTGATTGCAGAGAATTGAGACTTAAGGAGGATACTTTCTCGGCAATTCTCTTGCTAGTCAGTCAGCCTAGGGGGAGGTTTGACTTGTAGAATTAAACAAATTGGTACCTCCCTATATATAAGTGAATATTATTTCAGAAGTTGGATATTTTACAAGACAAGACTTTATTCTCATAAAGGGTACAAAACAGTATAGAGGATATTACATAGGATATTTACAATTAATTAATTAAGCATGCGTGAGACAAAGAAAAAAAAAACATTGGAAAAAAAATAACAATGTCACAAACCAAGAGAGCCGAATCTCTCCATTATAGTTCCAATAAATTTACATTATTTAATTAATTTTTCTCTGCTGTTCAAACTAAATAATTGGTCAAACTTAAAAACATTAGGATTTATATAATAATACTTGGGCAAAAAATTTAATCTAGAGTTCTTAATGTATGGGTCAGTGCATTTCCAGTTCTAAAAATACAATATTTCATAGAAAGTCCAGGAGGTAAATTCAACAAGTATTTCTCAAAAGTTAATGACTTTTTAAACAATCTATAATTTAGACCTTTTGGTGAATTATACAAATCAGTATACCACAATTGTTTGAATTGATCTACAATAATATTTTGCACCTTATTCTTTAACCATGTAATATTAATAGAGTTTTGTTGCCTTACATAAGCCAATCCACACTCATTCAAAATATTTTTAACAGCATTACATCATGGTATATTATAGTTTTTTAAACAAATAGTAGTTTTGATGACATTTTAGTACCTTGTGATACCACAAGTTCTGCCCAGAAAGAAATCATACGAGTTTTGACAAAAATAGATAGAGGATATCCAAGTTCCCCATACACCATAAAATTAGGCGTCGAAGACCTAAGATTTAATATATGCTTACAAATTTTGGGTGAAGTCTCTCTTTAAGAGCGATATTACAAAATCCCCATATTTCACAACCATATAACAAAATTGGTTTCACTATTTTGTCAAACATATTTAGTTTACAGTCAATTGAAAGATTATGTTTTCTACATTTTCCAAGAATACCATACATTGCTTTTGTAGCTTTTTCATACATTTCCTTAATATTCAAATTAAAAGATCCACCTTTACTAAATGTTACTCCTAAGTATTTAAAATTATCAACAATTTCCAGTGGAGCACTTTCAAACTTAAATGTATTATTATTACATCTTTTACCTTTACCAAATAAAACAATTTTTGTTTTAGCACTATTAACCTTCAAGTGCCATTTTTTACAGTATTAGCAAACACCTCAAGTTGGTACTGAAGATCTTCAGGGGATTCTGATAATAGAATAGTTTCATCTGCATAGAGTAAAACATAGAGTCGCAGATATATATTAAGTTCATCTTCAATTTTCTCAGATAGATTTTTCAAACCTTTTACATTTTTGTCAAACAAAAAGTCTTCAAGATCATTTAAATACAGTGCAAATAAAAATGGTGATAAATTTTCATCTTGTCTTACTCCAAAAGTACATGAAAACATTTCTGATGATACTCCGTTAACTACTACTCTTGATTTAATATCCTTATACATATTAGTTATAACTTTATAAGATTTGCCATCTATATTGTTTAATAAAATTTTATTCCAGAGACCTAATCGCCAGATCGAGTCAAACACTTTCTCGAAATCTATAAAAACACAGTATAGTTTCTTTTTATATAATTTTAACAGTTCAATGAGTGAGTATAATGAAAAAAAATATGATCCAGAGTAGAAAAATCTTTTCGAAAACCGGCTTGGTTCTCCAAGATAAGTTGAGCTCTATCAGCATAGTTATTTAGTCGCTCATTCATAATAGAAGTGAACAATTTACCCAAACAACTTATTAATGTAATTGGTCTGTAGTTTTTAGGGTCAGACTTATCACCTTTATTTTTATAGATTGGGATTATATTGCCATTAGTCCACTGTTAGGGAATTATTCCAGAATCAAATATTCTATTAAATAGCTCAACATACAAGTTCAGTTAGCAGTACACGCGATCTGGAGTCGCCATAGACAGTGCAAAACAGTTTTCAACTTATTTTTTACGTAAAACAGTCAATTTATAGGAATGATAAAAAAAAAAAATAAATAAAACGACCACAATAAAGAGTAAATCTGAATATAATTATGTGATTTTAGTCAATAATTAGTACATTAATCTAATGTAGCATCAAATGTATTGAGATCAAGAACTCTTATTTATTTTTTTATACTACCATTATAAAATAAGATAATTTTCAGTTCTGTTCATTCCAAGCAGTTTTATAATTCTAAAGAAAGATGGAATGATAACGAAGGCTTGTGACGTCTGTTATGTAGAAGTTTCACTTCACAACACCAGCACTAAATTAATATTAATTAGCTTCGTCTGATAGAGTTGCATTTTTCAACTGATAAAATATATACGTTGTACATTGTAAACGAAGAATCTAGTTTAAAGAAGACAGATAGATTGCCTTTTTTGATATATCTGTAGTAAATACTATTTGATTTTAAACGTAAAAATGAGAACAAGGCGTTGTAATCGCTGGATTTTCCTTCTTCTGAGTTAAAGGGAACATTATATTATGAGAAGTAGAACTCCAAATTATGAATAAAACTAAAACATTTGTTGACATCAAATGGAACTTCTTTAAAAAATGTCGTTGATCATGACTCTGTATATGGTCAATTGATTATATTTTGTTTAATGTCCTGTTCTGAAAATTTTTAAATCATATACAGATACCACAGAATGCTGATGGAGGGCTTCAAATTTAGACTTTTACTCGACATCAGAACTCTTTAGGAATAAAGGTTCCTGATCGTGCAAATACCTACCGAGAAATGTGACCTAGTTTTTTATGATCTATCCCAAAATACTCGTTACCTTCTTTTTTTAATGCCAGGTGCTTTGCGAAGAAACTTTTTTCAATTTTAAATAAGTTTAAATATTTATCTTTCTATAAAAAAGTCCTGAAATTAACCTTTGATCACTGATACAGAAAAGAACATGTATTGAATTACACATGGATTCTACAATCTCGGAATGAATATGCATATGTGAGACGTTGAGACCCGTCATTTGGATAAAAACGTATAAACTGCATGTGTCCCTTGTCGCATTTTGTGTTGGCACGAAAAATATCCCTCCCAGCTCAATGGCCGTTAGTGCCGGGTATAGGACAGAATTTGTAGCTCTCAATATGAGTAATCAATAGATGGACGTTCAACAACAAGCAAGCAAACAAACAAACAATTAACAGAAATAATAATGATTGGAGAAGGAACAATTAAATACGTATACTAAAAGTTTAAACATGTGCCAGGAATGAGAATAAACCTATAGAGCTAGCGCCTACCAATCGATAAAATGTACTATCGTGCTGTTACTTAAGGATATCCGATCCTCAGCCAGGAAGGATAACTCCAAAAATTAACATTTTGATTGAAATGCATCAAAATCAAGCTTGAAAATGATTTTTCATTTTATGAAACTATGACCGTTTATGAGGTCACAATAATTTGACATCAATCACTTACGCCTTTGTCCTACATGGAAAAACCATAATTTCTTAATTCTTCCTCTCATTCAGTTTTATTGATATCAATTGCACCTTACATAGATATTTGGATTAATTCTCGCACACCATTCGACAGATTAGGATTAGTCTTTGCTTTGCACCAATCCGAGAGATTTAGGGTTACCCCTGGTAATCCTCGTACACTAGATGAGTGATTTAGGTAAGGCTTGCATCCACCCAAGATAACTAGGTTATAGTTGTTACACACTTTTCGAGCGAATTTAGGATTAGTCTCGCACCTATCCGAGAGATATAAGGGTTAGTTTTCAGTTGCTGATATATATTAACACTTAATTAAGACCTTGGCCTCATGTGGCACTGAAGTTAGGCGCAGTAGTACTATGACGTCATGAATTTTAATTTTTTTTCCACACCATCTGATATTTGCGTGTCATATCACTGGGGATTGATACAGACCATCGGACTTTGGAGTGACCATCGGACTTTGGAGTCCCATTGCACTTTGGAGTCCTACAAATAAATGTCACATAATCTTTCGTGTTCTTTTTTTGATGCGATCAGATTGATTATCTATGACGATCTCAAACATCCATTAACTGAATGGGTGTTCTAAGAATTACTTCTTATTGCTTTCTCGTGAAAATAAGTAAAATACCAATACAGTAGATCAATCAGTAGACGAGATCTTGTTATCAGAATATCAAAGTCATATATTCTATCATATTGATATATATTATATTTCTGGAATTCCATAGTTTAGAAATTAAACTATCAAGGCTTTCATGAGCAAATTACAATATGTCTAGCGAAATCTTCATTATTATAGTAGACCCTAAAAGACACTCTTAGATACTTAAAAATACAGTCTTTATTTGATTCACATTATCTTATTTTGATTTTAGAAACCTATTTTCTTTTCTACATTGGTTTCATCTGCATTAATAAGTTATTTAATAAATTACACGAATCTTTAGGTGTTTACATAGTCTTGGAATACAGTAGTGAAATCATAAACTGAAAACAAAATGATCATGGTTACTAAAAAATATCCATCCCAGTATTTAGTCAGTGAACATCACTTTAAAGAAAAGTACAAGGGATCCAAGAAAAACGGTCAAAAATGGTTCGCTTGATAAGTTATTGGCATCGCCCTCTGAAATATAAATTTGTGTTTAAACATGAAACATTCACAGCATTGATTAAAATCTGGTCATTTTAATTTGATCATCATAGTTTGAATATAATCTTTACTTACCAACAGAAATATTACAGATGGCTGCGCATGCGGTTGACTTCGAAGGAACAAAATGCGCAAGACAAAGCTCCCCATTATACTCTGTCTGACATATCCAAATATATCGAGCAGTAGGTCTTGAGGGCCAAGTTATGCCAAAAAATTTAGTTCCAGTTCCTGTGTTACATTTTGCGTATACGATGTTATTCCGTTGATACTTGTCGGAGAATGATCTTGCACAGTCCTTTGCAGATGAGATTTTTGGATTTTCAGAAACTTTAATGTCATATCTAGGCCCGTATAAAATTTGAAGAGAGAAATACTCTTTGGTAAAAGAGTATTTCATGTAGTTCTCTAGAAAGACACAACGATGAGCTTACATTATTGGTGATTTTGTTTCTCTCACAGCTTTTGATTTTAATTTCCTGACAATAATTGTTTTTTAAAGAAAAGCTGGCTGTTGAAATTGGTAAAGGCACTTGCAGATTGACATTGTTTCAGCACTGACTGATTAAACGCAGATTTTAAGCAATGAATATATTATGCATTACGAAAGACAAGACGTCCATGGTCCACATCGCTCACCTGAGCACCAAGGGTAGGAAAAGGTAGAAAATGGCTTTTATTGTAAAGTTTAAAACCAAAAAAAGTCCCCTGACCAATCATAGATTTGCTATTTTTTAGAAAATGATTTTTAAAGAAATTTCCTATATATATCTTTAAAAGCTTTGGTCGACCATTTTGGCACCGCCCTACCCCTGGGGGTCATGATTTGAACAAACTTGAATCTACACTACTTGAGCACGCATCAATATATATATATATATATATATATATGATGAATTATGGCTTTGTCATTCTTGAGAAGATGCTTAAAGAATTTTACTATATATTTCTATGTAAAACATTGGCCGGCCATTTTGGCCCCACCCTACCCCGGGGGTCATGATTTGAACAAACTTGAATCTACACTACCTGTGCATGCTTCCATATAAATATGATGAATTATGGCTTTTTCATTCTTGAGAAGAAGATTTTTAAAGAATTTTCCTAAATATTTCTATGTAAAACTTAGGTCGGCCATTTTGGCCCCGCCCTACCCCTGGGGGGAATGATTTGAACAAATTTGAATTTACACTACCTGAGGATGTTTCCCCATAAGTTTCATCTCTCGTGGCGCAGTGGTTCTTGAGAAGAAGATTTTTAAAGTATGCCACCAAATTTTCATTATTTCCCAATTATCTCCCCTTGAATGAGGGCACAGCCCTTCATTTGAACAAACTTGAATCCCCTTCCCCCAAGGATACTTTGTGGCAAGTTTGGTTGAAATTGGCCCAGCGGTTCTTGAGAAGAAGTCGAAAATGTGAAAAGTTTACAGACAGACGGACAGCTAGACAGACGGACGGACGGACGGACGCCGGACAAAATGTGATCAGAAAAGCTCACTTGAGCTTTCAGCTCAGGTGAGCTGAAAAAGAGCAAGGTTCATATTACGCATAAAGTGACCCTTTCCTAATATTAAAAGACCATCACCGTTTGCATCTTCGGATGTTGAAAAAAAAACGTGAAGACTTAGTAAAATAATTTTCCTTTTAAAGATTTCTTGATGTTGTATTCATGTATTGAAAAACAGGCTTTGAAAAAATGCGATCTTCATGATCTTTAGAAACTGGTCTTCCTTTTTGTAATTGTATGTTTTAGATCAGAGTTTGTTTTTATATAAATGAAAGAGCAAAGTCCACGAACCATAAAAAATGCCTCTCGCAAAATATTAACGCGATTTTTATCATAGATGGTACAGGCTTTAAGCTTTTCATAACTATTTTTCTTTTTTTTTTTCAATATTTATTATACTTTGAAAAAACGAGGTCTTGAAATATGGCAATGTTTTCATAGAAAATTGCAATAGGAACGTCATTTTTTGCAATGTAACGTCACGTCAATTAGCGATAGAATGACCTTGCTATTACAATGTGCAGACATATACGAATAGGGCTTTAAATGCAATAATGAGCATCAGATATTTATCTTATCAACTTCATTATCAATTATTTAAAACAAAAAAGATGATAATTCTGACTGAATAGAAAAAAAAACATATATTTGAAATTACTTCCGCTTCGGTAGTTTTAGATGAATATTGGAGCCTTTTTACAAATCTAGATCTAATTACCGGTACATTACTTGAAAAGAAGTACACGATAGTTGAAAGGACCTTTTTACTCCACATTTTTAATAACGTCCGGTCTGTTGTACAGGCCTCAGCTGTTAACAAATTAACCAAGAAATATCCGCGAGATTTGCGCAAACCTCAACCTCGCAGATATTTATTTTCGCGAACCAGCCAATCGCTGGGTCATGTTTAATCCAATAAAAAAATTGATATATGCAGGGCGGTATTTGTAGTATGTCATAAATACATCATTATCGATTGACTTAAATGTATGAATTTAGTATGTTTTTTTGTAATAATTTGTGCATTGCTTATCGTTTATCATTTTCCATTTCATTTTCACATTATGATTTCCATGTGAAGTACCAGGTATAGTGTATGTAACTATAAAGTCTTATAAATACACGTCAAGATAAAAAGTGAAATGCAAGTACAGACAATAATAATTGACATGAAAGTAGTATTTGCCTTATTCATACATACAATAAGTTTGAAGATGTTATTAGTACTTGCCTGAAAAAATCGAAAAATTGGAATTTTTTAAAACTTCTTTTTTTATAGACTGAACCCATCATATTTATTTCAGCAATCAGACGTGTCTATGGGTGCCTCAGTTAACATTTTCTTACTTGTGAGATATGATGTCTATCCACTCACATAATCAATATTATACACCTTTCTAATTGATCCTTTAAAGTTTGCGTAATAGACACAGGCAAATATGGTGGTTCTTGATCATAGCTTTTCTACACTCGTTGACATTTTATTTCATTTTTTTTTCAACATGAGCACACTCGTTACCGCAAAATATTTTCATGGGAAATTACTTCTCGAACAGTTATGATTATTTTTCTGTTACAACATTTTGCGGTAACGACTGTGCTCTATGTGAAAACCACGATTATTTATGTAAAATTTTAGCATTTTTCCGGAAAACCGCGAACCATGCAGCGATTTAGAATTTAGTTTAACATCGTTAAATCCGGTTTTGAGGAAATTGTTACACATGTGAAAGTGTCGATGTTCTATGTTGATAATAATCCAAAACATATTTTCTAATGCCCTTTTCAAAATTTACATATTTCCTAGGCCAAAAAGGCATTTTGTTGGTTGAATTCTTTTGAAAAATACTTCAACGTCTGGCTGTTAAGGCCTGAAAAGGCATATAGTGACAAGTAACAATATTCAAGAAAAAAGTATATTAAACAATACAAAATAGTAGTAGAGCAAACACAGACCTCCAAGACATCAGAGGTGGGATAAGGTGTCATGGAAGAGTAAGGATCCCCTGCCGACCGGTCACAGCTGCAGTGTGCTCCATGTCATGATCGTGATATATTGGGAAAATTCGTCGTCAATTCCTTGCATAGATAATGCACTAACAATACGGTCTCATTTGATGGATGGTATCCACGTCCCACAGTGGGATTCAAACCTGCAACGTAAGGATCAACTCCTTACTTTGCGACTCTAGATCAGACGCTCTAACCACTGCGCCTTGCGGGCAGTATCATTTTGATGTCAACTGCAGAGTACGTGTGTACAATCACAATGGTTTTTAACAAAATAATTTTACAAATCACCAAAGACATAGGAAGTAAATTTACGAGTTCTATTTTACTGGAAAAAAGCAGCTGTCAATGATATCAAAATGCTTGACAACATGGGGAATGTTGATATGAAGGATATCGTAAAAATGAAACATTTTATGACGTCATAATGCATTTCCTAAATAGAAAAGTACAATTACGTCATGTTCAATAATTCACGGTTACAAAGGTTTTAAAAGATAAATACTTAATTAAAAACAAACACTGATTCATTTTGATTTTTCTGAAAATCATAAGGTCATAAAGGTCTTTAGTGGCCCTAGCTGCTCTTTCAGAGGTACAGTGTACAGTAGCAGTGAAATACTTACCTGGAAGTGTAACATATGTTTACGTATGTTATACGGTATACATCCCCTAAATCATATCGGAGGCATGCGTGATCTCTTTTTACTACAGTGTGATCACATGTAGTTATATCGCCATCAATAGACTGTTGATGAGAAGGAAATATGAAGCCTCATTAGTGTCCACTTTCGTAATGTTCTTTTCTATCAACTCACCTACAACATAAAATGATGCCAAATATCATAAACAAGAGCAAATAACATTGAAAAATTCTGTTACTAGGAAAAGTCGTCCAAATACTTAAGCATCCAGAAATCTGGCGTCCAGATATATGAGGGTCCACTGTACTTGTTTAATGGACCTTATCCAAGCTCTGGTGTACTAAGTATTCTTTATTGTCCTTGGCTTGAAAAGTGGGTGATATTAATTTGTGTCTGTTAAAAGGCTTCCAAAATCTATATACTTTACAAAAAACAAGTATTCCTTATATAAAAAGAAAGCAGATATGAAAATTCAAAATGGGTTGAACAATGACGGAATATGAGCATTTGGACCTCCAATATGGCGGCCAATGGAAAATAAGTCTTCCTTAATTCTGACCAGTCGAAAACTATCTAAACAATGACTTTGTGTGCTTTTCCAATTCTTATGGGAATTGGCGTGTGTGAACTGTTTACAGAGAGTCATATTTGTTTAATGGACCTTATCCAAGCTTTGGTGTACTAAATAGTCTTTATTGTTCCCCGCTTGAAAAGTGGGGGATATTAATTTGGGTCTGTCCGTCCGTCCGTCTAGCTGTTCGTATTTCTGTCTGTCTTTAACGCTTTTACCACAAAATATCTAAAGAACCCTTTGAACTTTCGCTATGAAATTTTGCGTAGCAACTCCCTATGGACGAAAAAAGAACCATTTTGATTTTGAGGTCAAGAGGTCAAGGGTCAATGTCATAAATTCGCAAATTCTCTTTGTTTCGTTTCCGCGCGATATATCGAGAACCCTTTGAGCTTTTGCAATGAAATTTTAAATAACAACTCCCTGTGGAATAAGGAAGACTTCCATTGATTTTAGGTCAAAAGGTCAAAGTTCAAGGTCGTAATTTTATACATTCTGTCTGTATGGAACACCATCCTTTCCAGACGATATTTCAAGAAGATTTTGAGCTTTTGCACTGTAACTCTCATCCCTCTCAAAGTTTAACGTCCAGTTTGTTCTCGGCGGACTTTATATTCTTATTACATGTAATAGAACTGTTTAATAAAAGTTAAATTAGAAACCATGCATCGTGTAAAATTTTGACAATATCGAACGTGTATATATATACATGTATGTGACTTCATCTTTGCATATAATTTTCGCCAGTTTAAAGCTGTACCTTTGTCTAGTGATATTTTTCTTGCTTCACATGCGAAAGGTCACGGGTTCTAATCTCGGATGATCCATTTTCTTTTTTTTTTCGAAATACCTTTTTTTACTAAATGATAGTATTCACCATGTAAAATAAAAAATTTATAAGGTCTGGCTTGTACAAACTCATAAAACCATCATTACGTGATAAATATTCCATATAAATAGAATTTTCTATACACATAGCAAATAATAAGCAATTAAATCTTTATATCCATATTGACATATTTTATTTGCTTCATTAAACATGTATACATTTAAACTTTCTACAAATTCAGTTAAGGTGATCCGTCCCCCACCCACCAACCACCCCCCCCCCCGATTTGCGCATGGTTTTTTCCCTAAGCGGGGGAAACACATTCTTTGAATTACTTTGTTTAATTTAGTTCAGTTTCTTTCTCTACCCAAGTTCTGTGTACCTTTGATTGTTCAACATCCCATTGAGAATTTCTTTTACTAAATTTGGACTGGATATTGTATAGTAAGGTATTTTTAGTGCCAGCAATTACAGTAACACGGCCTTGCTTTAAGCAGTCTCATGTAAAAGACCCCAAAACCCTACCCCCTACCCCGAAGTGTGAGTCGAATCGGTGGATTAAGGATTAACTTTTTACATCCCAACATCAACGCTCTCGCTACTGGTCGAGATTATGTTTTTGTTAAAGATTTCTAAAATTAAGTTTTTCAACCTTCATTTCTATCTTTTACAATTATAGGTCTCTCAGAGAAGGGTATTGCATTTGTAAATACTCATACCACGTATCCTTTGCAAAATACTAGCTCTTCTTTGGATGGGGATGACGACACGTGTTTTTTCGCTGTGGGATTTCCTCCAATATGGGTCCGAATAGATCTCGGAGAAGACGTGAAGATCGAGAAGGTGCGGGTGAAGGTACCAGGTAAAGTATGATTATTGAAATAGTTTAAATTTTGAGTTCTTTAATTGTTTGTTTTCCATCTCTTTCTTCTTGAAACTTTTGTGGGAAATACATATACATTTAAACAAATTTTAAATGGCATGCATACCTTAAAAATTGACGCAAAATAAAATTTGTTCAAATAACAAACAAAAATTTTAAATACTTTCGATGAGGTGGTGTACCTAAATTTGCATCAAACAGCAAAAATCAATTAGAATATAAACTTGACATTGTTTAACTTTCTCTGATTCATTTATTCGAATTTATTTTAAAATTGTATGAACTATTCAATGTGTACAATCTATAGCTCGTTCAACAACTTATCTATATGAAATTTGCATTTTTTTTTTGTTGATTATGAATATGCCAAACAAGGAATTCAAATTCGTTTTTCTTTCAGCATGGATATTGAAAAGTCTGGAATATGTTTTCAATCAAACATGTCCAATTCGTCGAAAGCGATATCGCCTGTATTCAAAGCCTACTGTGAACAAAACGCTCGTTATCTATGGATCTATAATTCGCAAAAGAACGGGCATAGTTGCTTAAATGGTGCGGTGTTTCCTAATGTAACTTGTCTTAGTGTTTGTGAGGTTACAGTCATTCCGGGTACGTAGCAATAAACAGTACTTGAATATTTTTCTCAATTGTAATAAGTTAATATATTATCAATTTATAGGATATATTTATTTAATTGCTTACATAGTTATATTTAATAAAGTTATATTGTATATAAAATAATTACATTTTAATTATAATTATCAGAACTCCTAAATGTTTCTTAAAAGTTATCCTTTACTTTCATTTAGATAAAAGTGCCGGGAATCCTGCAACAACAGCGACGATGATTATTGTGAATATGGTGTTTGTATTTTCTTCTGTTCTATAGTTTACAGTATAACAGATATTCATGCTTTGGTTAGATACTACAACAAGAAAATAATATTTGTAAAAGAATATGTTAACATAATGAATAACACTTTGATCAAATTCAGTTTAATACGATGGATAGTAAAAAACAGTCATGTCTAAACAGAATATAGATATCAATCTGCGTTTTTATAAAACTCATAACATGTTTAACTATTACATGTATTTATTCTGTTATTCATTACATATATTAAATTGAACATAAGTTTTGAAGAGAAGAAATAAACTTGAAATGTGTCGTTTTAAACCGTATACATTGGAAATTTTGGAGCGCTGCAACAATGGAAATTATTGATAGATTCATCAAAACGCTATTATTCACAGAACATCATCAGTTTTCTGCTTTATTTGAATTTGCTGATTACTAAATGTTTGTGTTATTAGTCGTTTTGTACATCTTTAACATTTAAACTGCACTTTTGATAAATTCAAGACATCCCCTACAAGTGTGTTATTCCCAAGTTTCTTTGTTTGAATTTAAAGCTTATCAATACTTCTTAGACTAGATGGATACTGATGTTTATTTTGCTTATACGTATGCTGATTTACGTAGCAAAATGAGTTCCCTTTTCTTCACAATGGTGTAAAAAAGTTACCTTTTCAATCAGAAAGATACAAAAATAAATACATTTTTAGTATTATTGCCCTATAATTAATTACAAATGTGTGTTAGCAGGACATAAAGAAGGACATGGAAATAACGAACAGTATTCAATATCTATAAAACAATACAAAAGAGGAGCAGAGCAAGCATGGACCTCCAAAACATCAGAGGTGGGAGCAGGTGCCATGGAGGAATGAGCATCTCCTGCTGACCGGTCACACCCACTGTGTGCTCATTATCATGATCGTGAAATAACGTAAAATTCCGTCGTCAAATCAGTGTATAAATAATGGACTAATAATTGGTATGCAAAACGTCAGTCAGCATTCGATTCAATGATAAATTGTATATGCTCACAAGGTCATTGTATCGACAATAGAACTTACGAAATGAAGTTATAAGTTACTTTGATATTTAATATTGGTAAAAAAGGCTTTAAACTTAACAAAAACATAGATAAGAGAACTAAAATATATGAGTATAAACATGTAATTATCTCCAAATACTCCAATACCCATTACCTTATTTTGCCTAATTTTGAAATGCATTTGTTGACCATTTTGCAACAAAATAAGGCACATATCTTTGACTTTTATTCGCGTTTCCTTAAACCATATTTGAGATCAACAATAATTTCCTTACATCGTGATTATCTATGGTTGATGAATCTTGAAATAGTAGTACGTATTTCTGTAAACGGCGACAGTCAAAATATCAAGTGGTACAAGCAATCCTAAATAATACAGTGACGCTAACGAGCGGTATTCAATCTATCGGCACGGCAAGGTATTATAGCACCGACAACTTTCAAAAATATAAATACAATATTATATTTACGTTCTCTACTTTTCCCTCTTCGTAATTGTTTATTTCGTTGATCTTTAATGTGAACTTAGTGCCCTTTAAAAACGGTGTGCTTAGGCCTAATAGAAGTAAGAGCCGTTTTTGACGTTGCAAAATTAAATAAAGAAAACGAACATTGTGATGAAAACAAGTGAAAACGCTCATATGTTGTATTTTTACGTTAATTTGACAGGATAATGGTGTGCTTTTTTAAAAAATTAAATTGAGTCAAACATTGTACATTTTCTTTACATCATGATTAGTCGAATTTTTATACCCCACCTTTGATTTCTAGGGAAACAAAATTGATCATATTTTCAATTGTTCATTTTTTCTGATTCTGCATTAAATGTTTATTTGCATGATATTATGTGTTTTTTCATACTGTCATTTATAATGTAAATAAATAGCATTTTTCAATTCACGTAATCTTAATTTTGTTTCTTCATATCAAACATACTTAAACTATTGTCAGTGGGTTAACATTAATACATATTCTTAATAGTTTCAATTCCTCAAGGCATCTCCAGTTATCCTTTACGCATGTCTTAAGTCTTTCTATCCATGAAGAGAAATCCTCAGCATACTCATCTTAAGGGATTTCCCAAATACACTTATGAATATCATTTCCCATGACATATCTGACATTGTACAATCTTAGTTTAGTTGTTTTTATGTGTTTTGGGACTGAAAAATTGTCACAGTAGCTGCGATCAAGCAAATATGGGTTTTTGAAAAATCACATTTACTTTCTTTTCTCCAAAATCTTATTTATAATTTCTCTAAGCGTATATGCAGCTGTTATGCACACTTTTTTAATATTGATAAAAAAGGCTTTTAACGTAACCAAAACATAGATAAGAGAACTAAAATATGTGAGTATAAACTTGTAATTATCTCCAAATACTCCAATACCCTTTACCTTATTTTGCCTAATTTTGAAAATGTATTTGTTGACCATTTTGCAATAAAATAAGGCACATATCTGTGACCTTTATTCGCGTTTCCTAAAACCATATTTGAGATCAACAATAATTTCTTTACATCATGATTAGCTATGGTTGATGAACTTTCATAATACTAGTCCGTATTTCTGTAAACGGCGACAGTCAAAATATCAAGTGGTACAAGCAATCCTAAATAATAAAGTGACGCTAACGCGCGGTATTCAAAATGTCGGCACGGCCAGGTATTATAGCACCTACAACATCCAAAAATAAAAATACAATACCATATTTACGTTTTCTACTTTTCCCTCTTCGTAATTGTTTATTTCGTTTATCTTTAATGTGAACATAGCGCCCTTCAAAACCAGTGTGCTTAGGCCTAATAGAAGTAAGAGCTGTTTTTGACGTTGCAAAGTTAAATAAAGAAAACGAACATTGTGATGAAAACAAGTGAAAAACGCTCATTTGTTGTATTTTTACGTTAACTGGACATTATAATGGTGTGTTTTTTCGTTAAATTGAGTCAAAACATTGTACATTTTGGTGTTCTTGCGAAGGTCGTTCAATAAGTGATGCAATACACACTACATCATGATAAATGTTGAGGCATTTGATTTCATTTTTGTTTATATTTGAAAAGTTCTATAAAAAATCTCCTAAACACAAAAAAATCCCTCGAATTTTCATATCGTGTTCGCAAAGAAATTCATTTTTAAAGTAAGCATGGTAACTACATTGAGCTGAAATTTGTTTATAAATGACCTCTGCCAAAAAGATGAATATTAGGGCGTATTTGAACTTTGCGATTTTACACGAATCGCTGCAAACCTCATATTTAAGGTATGATTTTCATAAGTAGAAAAAAAATTCTTAAACGGTGTACCCTTTTCAGATGGATTCAATAATTCAGAAGAAAAAAAGAGAGTTCAAATATAACAGTCAATGTAACTGGGGACACCAAATAATATCGACTTAATGTGCCACATGAAAATTGAAAATGCTATATTTACATCGAACTAAATACTAAAAATTTAATCATCACAGCCTTTTGTAGAATTCTGACAGAGGAAAAACATATAACAATATTTCTATCAGATAAGTGCCCCATTTATAGGTACCCAATAGGGAACATTCGTTAAATGTGCCAACGGTTTCTTTAAAAACCAATGTTTAAAAAAAATTAAAGAATTGATAGCTTTTTTAATGTATGACAACTGTACTTTTTGTTGCAGTAAAATAAGACTAAGGATTAAAATGTGGAATTAAAGAAACGTGTGTCCTAAAATTATGATTGAGAGAGGCAATGTCTCCAGATATGTTTTATTAGTTTTCGTGTGCCGTATAGCCGGTTATTTTGGCGGAGATATAATTTTGGCCTATTTTGGCGATTTATAAAAATTCACCAAAATAAAAACCGCTAAATTTGTAGCCTACACACCTTGCGTTTGTAAATTCCCCATTTTTGAATGGTTACGGCAAATCACCGGTAGAACTATCACCGGTAAATAAGTCAACAAATAGTTATAAATAAAGATATAATTATCCATACTGACATTATTTTGATTAAGCAAAAATATTTAGTTCTATAAGTTTATCTTTTTTAATTTGGATTTCATCACTGCTAAAACTTTTACTCCAATCGACCCTCAAGTTATAAAGGTGTCATGCTTGCTAAACAATGGGTTAAAATCATCTGTCATTTAAACGGCACACTCATGACCAATGAAGTTTTTTCAACAATTAATGTTTTAAACTACATGTACTTGTTATAATTAAATAACTGGTATCAATTAATACCTATGTGTGAAAGTAATTGCGCTTGGGATGGTTTGTTTACGTAAACACAGACAGCGCTTGGAATGCATTGTCAGCAAAATGTATATATAAACGGATTTAGCTACGGAAAAAATAAGTTCGTGTCCTACTTTCGTTTTCAATTTAATACAAATATTTTACTTCTTTAAAAATGTTCTTTACATTATTTGTGCAGCTCAGATAAGAGCTACATCTGAATTTCCATATTTGGGGTGTGATTTAACAATAGTATCTGCATATTTCCGAGGATTTCCCGACACTTTGGCAAGTTTGGGTGGGTGTGCAATCGTAACAAGAGCGCATTCTTAACCTGCGACTTAATGGTAATAAATTTTAATTCACCAAAATATTATCCACCAAAATTAATGATATATCTTAACAACCTAAAATCGCCAAATGTGTGTCCCGTCAAAAAAACCGGCTATACGGTATTTAAAGAGGTTTATCAAAACATTTAAATACATCCAAATGAAGGACTTGCGATTGTAAGCTTTATCTTTTAAATTGCACAAAGGATAGTTGAACAGATTTCCTGCTAAGGAAGTCCACAATTTGGTGACCAGGGTATATTTCCTATGTCTGAAAACGGAGCTGCTTATACGCTTAAGGAAATAAATAAGATTTTGGAGAAAAGAAAGTAAACGGGACTTTTCAACAACCCATATTTGCTTGATGGCAGCCACTGTGACATTTTTGCAGTCCCGAAACACATGAAAACAATCAAAGAAAGATTTTACAATGTCAGATATGTCATGGGAAATTATATTCATAAGTGTATTTGGGAAATCCCTTAAGATGAGTATGCTGAGGATTTCTCTTCATGGATACAAAGACTTAAGACATGCGTAAAGGATAACTGGAGATGCCTTGAGGAATTGAAATTATTAAGAATATGTATTTATGGAAACCCACTGACAATAGTTTAACTCTGTTTAATATGAAGAAAAAAAATTAAGATTAAGTGAATTGAAATATGCCATTTATTTACGTTATAAAAATGACTGTATGAAAAAACACAAAATATCATGCATATAAACATATAATGCAGAATCTGAAAAAATGAGCAATTGAAAATATAATCAATTTTGTTTCAATAGATATCAAAGGTGGGGTATACAAATTCGCAAACACCAGAATCGTACATATTTTCAGCAAAGTAAAACATAAACATGACAAACTATTCTAAAAAAAAACATGTATCATACTAAACCAGTCGAAGATAACTATGCAGACACGGCAGTAATAACAGATGGTGTTGGGGCGGGACGGAGGGCAATTAAAATTACAGCAGAATTTTTGTTTGCGCGTTCACTGACAAGGCTCTGAGAGGGAATGATGAAAGGCGTGAGAACCCGCGCGCATATCTTAGCATCCGACGGCCGAGCTTCTAAATCATATCAATTTACAGAAAGATCTTCGAGAATTGCTCTAATTTCACTGATAAGAAATTTTGGGATTTAGAAACTTATGTAAAGGAGTGATTTTGTGTATTTTACTTTTACTTTGATGTTTCAGCATCTGTGTTGTATTTATCAAATTTGACATCTCTCCCCTCTTCGTCCCACAGTATCAATGACAGTATTGTAAGTTACATGTTTAGAGTTGAGATAAAAGCTTGAGTATTTCTTGTCCTGAGAATTTTGTAGAAATTTATGTCAACCATTCTTTCCTTTGATGTTGCATTTGAGTTTCATTGGTTATCCTTATAAATGTGGGCGGATTTTAGGGGAAAGAGATGAGAGGTAATGTGTGTTTCAGTGTTGAGTCTTAGTTTTAGAGTCTTAGCAAGAAAATGTTACTTTTACAAAACTTTAAACATGTAGTGACGAGTGATATATATTTTCCAAAGCAAATTTCCATCGTCACATTTAATTGCTAGCATGGGTCTGCCGTGTCAGATGTTTTACATAAATTAATTTAAGGATGTAAATAAAATATTTTCCCACTGTTAGGTGACATGTTGCATAATTTATTGAAGGACCCTCGTAGAGTATTGAAAATGCATTAAAATGTATGAAAAAAAGTTTTTTTTTTTAATCTTTCTAACAAAAGACACTGCTGATTAAACGTTAATATCGGGTGACAAGCGATTTACTCAGGTATCTGCCCGTTTGCTTTGAATAAAAAATGCTTCTTTATAGTTTTATTCCTTCATTTTTTGTGTTTTTGCACTGGCAGTCAATTAGACATTCACATGTGATTTTTTGACAAACACGTTTTCAAACACGTTTAAGCGAAGTATCGCAATTTTATTTGTTATATGTTTACAGGGCCACAAAACATGTGCGAACCTTGTTCATGCTGTTGTGTCTTTTTTTTATGAATGAGATCCAACAATGTTTTTTCTTTAGTATTTAATATTTTAATATGTTTAATAACTAAACTTCGAGGATCAATTTCATTGCGAAATTGTCGTTCTTATCGGATTGCGTTCATGGAATCGCGGCAAGATTTTTGACATTCAGTAAAAGTTATGATATATTTAATTTTAATTCACTTTATTACGTAGGACATACATCTTATTGTATACAATATGAATTTATAACATGTAAACAGTGAAGCATAGCGCGGGTATTTTTTAACATTCAGCATAATAATTATACAATCAGTATCATGATGATGGAGAATGTACAAACCATTTCTAAAAATTTGTTTATAAGGCAGTATGGCATTAATTACGTAAGTTGCATTTTAAACTCTCTTGCTGATTCAAAAACCTACAAGAAACCGGGAAATGAGCTGAATAGCAAAAAAAAAAATTCATTACGTAAGTTTAAAGCATGGTACAAAAACTTTCCCAAATTACAAAGGTCCTTAACATTATGTGCACATAACAACTGTATGAATTTAATGATGGTTTTCCCAGTAGATTTTTTTAATATATTTTACTCGTAAACTCTTGTATCGTGGACACTTTAAAACAAAATGGAATTCGTCTTCCATTTCAGAACTACAAACTTCACATATTCGGTTTTCGCGCAAGAGCATGCTCTACGTATGAACAATTTCTTAAACGAGGTAAATTATTGACAAGCAAGTTGATGAAACAAGAATATCAACAGTCTCGTTTAAAGTCATCATTTCGTAATATTGTTCAATGGACATTGAGATTGAATACTGTTCGTTATTGCCATATCCTTCATATTTCTATGGCGTCCACTTTCAATAGCTAAATTATGTGATGACAGTTTTATCTTGCTAATTTGTTTTTTTTCTATAAATTTATGGAATAGGTTTCACCAAATAATATTGCAATGTGAAATGGTCAATAATGTACATAAATAACATACATCTAGATGAACTATTGATATCAACAAGGAGATTTTGTACATAATTATCAATAATTCTTTGCTTTATAATTGAGAAATGGCTGTTAAAACTAATTCTTTCTGGTCCGTCCACATATATCCTAGACCAGTTTCGAATAATTTATCTTTACTATTAGAAGCCGAGTTCGTGATCATTTTCATTGGTTGTTCATTTTCCTATAACAGTTTCTCATAACATGATCTCAAAATACAGTTCTTACTTTGTAATATTTTGAACCAAAATTTAAAAATTCGGAAAAGTCGTATAATCTTCAACGGCAGTCTACATGTACCTGTTTCGAAATATATCATAGACGTGTTTGTGTTTTTTCTAACATATATAACATTCTAAATGAATTATTCTCAATATCACATGCATTGTGGCTTCCCCAAACTTCACAGCTATAGTTCAGTATGCTACTGACATATGTATCAAAATGTGAAAACATAGTTTCAGTATTTAAACTCAATTCACTAACCTTATATAATTAGATTTTAGACAGAACATTGCTTTTCTACCTTGACAGGCCAATTGTTTTTGAGTTACATTAAAATTTCCATTGTAGTTCAATGGAACACCAGGGTACATAAATTTGTCTACAGCTTCTATTTGTTCATTATGTATATGCCACTTTTCATTATCCTGCACTTTCCCCCTATTTCTAAAAAACAACAATTTTAGTTTTATCAACATTAATGGTCAGATCCAACAAAATTAAGCTGAGGCCCCTATAATTATTTGGACCTAGTTTATCACCCTTTTTCAATACAAGACCAATACAGATTTAGCCCATATATGGGGAAAATACCTGATGACAGAATTCTATTAAAAAGATTATGTACAATGGGAAGAAGACATTGTTTGAATTCAATAAAGTATTCATTGATCAACAATATGAAGATTGTTCAGAATCAAAATAATACTTTTGGTAATTTTCAGTAAATGTATCTTTTAAAGGACAGAAAAGCACAGATATTTAATATAAAGAATTAAAATAAACGTTTTATTTCCCGTGCTTATCACTCGGATATTTGAACATACAACAGAGGTAGAAGAATTAAAAATTAGATGTATAGAATTATTTTTGATTAAAATCAAATATTGACTTTTAACAGAACAATTAAACAAGTGGCTTGAACATTTTGTAAGTTGTACTCAATATATAGATTTGTTTTACTATTAGATATAAAAAAAAAACAACTGTTGGATTAAATCTTTGTGATCTTCCTTATGCTCCCTCCTCAATCTGTAAATATCACAAATCAAGACTCCCTAAAGCAAGAGGTATAGACAATCAAAAGAAATCTTTATAACAATAAAACATTTCCCCACGTGATTTGTACATTATGACTTCTGAACTAGGAAGGAACGTTCTCCATTGCGCTGCATGCGTCGTCTGTAGATGCAAATACCCACAATTACAGCGACGACAACTGCCAGTCCCAAAACAACGCCTATAACCACTCCTGGGTTGGTCGTCCTTTAAATTAATAAAGTTTATACTATATGTTGATTACACGTGTATCTTAAGTAAGTACATGTATATAAACAAACATCTTTAAATCAAGATATAATCATAAAATTCAAAATTAATTAATCCCAAAAGAAATTTTTTAAACTTTTTTTTGCAATACATTAAAACTAGTGTCAATGTTGACCAGCATGTTTAAAGATGTGTAACATTGATACCCAAATAGAATTGGCTGACTTTTTCTTATCATACCGTAGGACGATTGAAACCTCAGATGTTGAAGCTATTTTTTTTACACATTAATCAGCGAGGTAAATACTGTAAAACGAACATATTTGGTGCACTACTAATTTTAGCGTTTTTGGCACAAAACACTGCAGTGTAAACATTACACTGTATCCTTTACACTTTAATTTGTACATTTTACACTTCAATGCGAAAATTTACAGATTAAAGTGTGAAATATACAGATGAAAATGTAAAATGGATTAAACTGTAAATTTTACACATTAAATTGTAAAATTTACAAATTAAAGTGTACATTTTAAAGATTGAAGTGTAAAAAAAAAAATGAAAAATGTCAACATGGCACATACGCCTCTGTAGTTTTATGTGAAGGCTGGATACAATGTCCTTTTTTCGCACGGTATAGGAAGATTGCAAATTGCAATTGGGTACTAGTATTTTTTTTTTATATACCTTTTTCAATAAAAAAAGGAAACTTAAATCTTACTGTAATGAAAAGTTTGTTTAACTTGTTTTTTTTTTCTTCTTTTTTTTTACAAATAGTGCAAATGCAAAATTTGAGTACACGATTCTACAACATTAATTGAGTAAATGGGCTGAATTTTTTTAAAAATTAATTTAGTAGTTAAATTTAGGGGATAAAAATAACTTCTGACTTTCCTAAAAATCTAGTTAGATGTTTTACCGTTGGGTTGAATTTTTTTATTTCTTTAAAGTTAATGAAGCCCTTTAAAATGAAAGTAAAACTAGACGTACTGTGAGCATTCAGCTCACTAAATGACACCCCCAATATTTTTTTAATTCGGTCCTTCAAATGCCTATAAGTTCTGTACATTCGTTATGATCCGACAAGATCTTATTGATCGAATGTATTGTTAAGAATTCAATGTTTATCCCGTTTGACTATCAAAATAGTTTCTTCATTAGAAAGTTGGAAATAATTTAATTATATTCTTGATAGAAAACTATGAGGCCAAGATTCTATTCCGAGTAAAAAATATCTTTTCGAATTTAATGTTACATGTAAATGAAACTTTATCAAAATTTAATTAAACGTTAAGATATTCATTGACGAAAATATCAGAATAAAAAATTAATTGAGCAGTGAGGGATCGTTTTCAAGACCACGTATACTGCATAAGGGACTTGATTTTTATGGTTTTAATCTAAGGACCAGTCTCCAGGGAAATAGAATCCCAAATATTAAAAAGAACAACAGACAGAACGAACTTAGATCTGCACCCTATGCAATTGAACTGAATGTTCAATGTGCTACGTGCAATTACATATTTTCCTCTAAGAATATGAAATACACCATGACTATTAATTATTCTACATGAAAGAACCCGTTTCTTGCCTTTATAGTCTTATTTTCTTTAAAACTACTATAAACACCTAACGCATGAAATTAAGGCGATATCTGAAGAGTCAATGTATCATTAAAACTATGTACTTCAAAACTAAGCAACTTTTAAAAATATAATTCACACGAGGGTTGAAGCTTTAAACGGTTTTTACATTTTTACAGTATTTATCAGAGTTCATTTAATACGTGTTTGGCCTATCGTTAATTTACACATCCTTATTAACAAAAATAATTTGCTCTCTTTTAAGATATAATAACTGGAGACCTTGTCACTAGATATTATTTATCATTGAGTCAAATACTGACTGACGTTTTTAATACGAATTGTTAGTCCATTATTTATACACTCAGTTGATGACGGAGTTTTCCGTTATTTCCCGAACATGACAAGGAGCACACGGTGGGTTTGAACGGTCGGCAGGGTATGCTTACTCCTCCATGGCACCTGATCCCACATCTGATGTTTTGGAGGTCCGTTTTTGCTCTGCTTCTATTATATATTTTTTTTTTATATTGGACTCTCATCTTGAATATTGTTCGTTATATCCATTCTTTTTATTATTATCATTGTTTGTCCTTTTTTTGCTAATAGTGATGCACGGAGCATGAAAAAAAACTTTGAAAAAAAAACTTCGATTCTATAACTTATTTACTGTAAAACAACTCTTATTCGCATGCGAGAAATTTTCGCAAAGTTCGCGACATCCTCGTCATCGCGAATATTTCTCGCCGCGAGCCGGTATTTAGTCTATTTGTCTTTTTGAAACAGATCCAAAAGGGCCTGATCGCAAAAATTAATCGTCGTGAACTAGTTTACCTCTGGCAAAATCGCGAAATAAAGTCGTTGCGAATAAAAGTTGGTTTGTAGTACATGTATATTCTATAATTTACAATTTTACTATAGAAATCTTTTCAAAGGTAATTTTTTTTTATTATTTTTATAATTATTAGATTTCTGAGGTAATTTATGAATACAAACAGAAATATAGTGATTTTTTTTTCTCCGATGCCATTCCTGTGAAAACAGCGGAAAAATTTACGTTTTTTGAATTGAAGAAACAACGAAATTTAATCAAATTATGTGTAATGGACAAAAAACATTAGACCCCAAAAGTGCTTAAATGAAATATGATGTAGGCCGGGATGTTCCTGACATCTATCTACATGTAAAAATAGCAAAGAGGAATTCTAAACGGTTAGTTTTTTGTGTAAATAAATCTGGAATTGGACAAGAAGATTTTTGAGGAAAACTTTTTATGCACTATTTGTTGTGTTTGGATATTTTAAGTGCATTAATAAACAAACCAGTGAACTGTTTACATTAACTTTATTATGGTTTCGGACACTGACTATCAATCCCAGGAATATCGAATTGCATGCTAAGGCTTATACACTGTACATATGTTTGTATGCTTTAGTCTAGAATAAAATGCTAATCGACATAGATGCCTTCTAGTCTCATTACTTGTGTATTGTAAGAAGAACACAAAATTGGCGACGAGGATTTTACAATGGCTGGATATATTGGAAAGATAGAAGCGTTTGATGACACTGTTGATTCCTGGACAGCGTATACGGAACGTTTAGAACAGTATTTTGAAGTGAATGGAATAACAGGGGGCAAACGTGTACCTGCGCTCCTCAGTTTAATTGGGGGAAAGACCTATGCGTTACTGAGGAATCTCACAACACCAGATAAACCAAAGGACAAGAGCTTTAACGAAATTGTCAAGGTTCTTAAAGATCATCTATCGCCTAAACCGTTGGTAATAGCGGAACGATTTCGTTTCCACAAAAGAGAGCAAAAAGAAGGTGAAAGTGTTAATGAATATGTCGCACAAATCAGGAAACTTTCTGAATATTGTGACTTTCAAGACCTGAACAACACGCTAAGGGACCGATTTGTGTGCGGACTCACACAGATGAACAAACTCAGAAGAAATTACTGTCCGTGCAGGGGCTCACCCTGGATAAGGCAAACCAAATAGCGGTCGCTATGGAAATTGCATCAAAAGACGCCTTGGAATTGCAGGGAAAAAGTCGCGAGTCTGGTGTCAACAAATTAAAATTCCAGAAATCGAAAGCAAGGTTTGAAAAACCGAAAAGTGGGAGTTGTTACCGATGTAACAAAAGTGGCCACAGAGCAGAAGAATGCAGATTCAAAGATGCAACATGTCACAAATGTAAGAAGAAAGGACATATAAAGGCGGCATGTCGTGCGAAGGATAAGTCCTTCCCGAAGAAAGTACATGCAGTGGATGAAGACGGCTGTTGTGACTTAGGGTTGTACTCTGTGCATACCGGAAAAAGGAACGAAATTATGGTGGACGTGTGTATTGACAAAAAAAAGGTCAATATGGAAGTCGACACCGGTTCTGCGCTCTCCATTGTTCCGGAAAAGGTTTTTACAGAATTGTTTCCCAACAGAAAACTGAAGGACACAAGTGTAACCTTAATAACTTACTCCGGAGAAAAACTGAAACCTCTCGGAGTAGCTGACGTAAACGTTGTGTACAGAGATCAACAAGAGAAATTAGAACTGTATATTGTTTCGGGCGTGAATGGCTACGAAAAATCAAATTGGATTGGAGTTCCCTAAACAACGTTACACTTGATAACAACGAATTATCACAGAAGTTAGAGAAAATTCTTGATAAACACAGTGCCGTGTTTACAATGGAAACTGGATCCGTCAATGGAATTAAGGCGAATCTCATCATGAAGGAAAACGCTAAACCAGTATTTGTGAAAGCAAGATCGCTTGCTTACGCGCTGAAACCCAAAGTTGAAAAAGAGTTAGAACGACTTGAAAGTGAGAATATCATTACTAAAGTGCCGACAAGTGAATGGGCCACGCCAATTGTGCCGATAGTTAAGAGATCAGGTGATATCCGAATTTGTGGGGATTTCAAAGTTACGATAAATCCGCAACTGGAAATAGAGCAATACCCCTTGCCTCGCATCGAGGACATATTCGCTTCGTTAGCCGGTGGACAGAAATTCTCAAAGATTGATCTAAGGAATGCATATTTGCAACTAGAAGTAGAAGAGGAATCAAAGAAGTTTCTCACAATCAACACGCATCGAGGATTATACCGTTACAACCGACTTCTATTCGGGGTAGCGTCAGCACCTGCGATATGGCAGCGCACTATTGACACAATTTTGCAAGGATTAAATGGAGTTCAGTGTATTCTGGATGATATGGTTATTACGGGTAGGAATGATGCAGAACATCTGGAAAACTTACGCCAAGTTCTACAGAGACTGGAGGAATATAATTTGAGAGCGAATAAATCCAAGTGTCACTTCTTCAAAGCTCAAATCGAGTATTGTGGTCATTTAATTGACAAACAAGGATTACACAAGACCAAGGATAAAATTAAAGCCGTGTTGGATACCCCGGAGCCAACCAACACCACCCAAATCCGCGCATTTCTAGGGCTCGTGAATTACTATCACAAATTCTTTCCGAATCTATCATCCGTTGCACACCCGTTGCACAAACTCCTGGAAAAGGATGTCAAATGGCAGTGGACCAAAGAATGTCAGGAAGCGTTCGAGGAAGCAAAAAGGTTGGTAACCTCTGATCAAGTATTATGTCACTATGATCCAAACTTACCAATCAGGCTAGCGTGTGATGCGTCACCTTTCGGATTAGGGGCAGTGTTGTCACACGTGATGAAGGACGGGACGGAGCACCCAATCGCGTTCGCTTCAAGAACTTTGAACAAAGCTGAGAGAAATTACAGTCAAATTGACAAGGAAGCTCTAGGTATTGTCTTTGGAGTGAAGAAATTCCACACTTATCTGTATGGTCGCGAATTTACCTTGATAACCGATCATCAGCCGTTAGTGTCAATTTTCAATCCTAGGAAAGGAATTTCAGTAACCTCCGCAGCGCGAATGCAGAGACATGCTATATTTTTGAGTGGATATACGTACCACATTGAATATCGCAATACCAAGCGCCACACGAATGCAGACGGACTGTCAAGAATTCCCCAAGAAAAGGAGGAACTTGAGGCCGAGGAATTAACTGATGTGGCAGATATGTTTACACTCAGTCAAATGGAACAAATATCATGTCTTACGCACCAAGAAATTAGAAGAGAAACGTCTAAAGACAAATGTTTGTCAAAGGTGTACGACTGCATTGTTAATGGTTGGAATGAAAACGAGGATCCAAACCTAAATGCGTACTTTAATAGAAAGAATGAATTGACTGTGAGTCAAGGCTGCATCATGTGGGGATGCAGAGTTATCATTCCACAACGATTTCGGGAAAGAGTACTTGAAATGTTCCATTCAGCTCACCCTGGAATTGTGCGAATGAAACTTCAGACGAGAAGCTACGTTTGGTGGCCAGGAATCGATTTTGAAATCGAAAAGCTTGTAAAAGGTTGTGCTGGATGCCAGAAACATCGCCACAACCCGAAAATAGCGCCCTTACATCCATGGGAATGGCCGTCAGCGCCGTGGAAACGTATCCACATTGATTTCGCATGACCATTTTTAGGACACATGTTTCTTATCGTCGTGGACGCACATTCAAAATGGCCAGAAGTTATTCCTATGCAGACAACCACGTCAACCAAAACGATTATTACTTTGCGTTATATCTTTGCAAGAAACGGATTACCGGAGCAGCTTGTTTCCGACAATGGCCCACAATTTGTGTCTGAAGAATTTCAAAAATTTATGAAGCTAAACGGAATAAACCATATCCGATCAGCACCCTATCATCCAGCAACAAATGGCCTGGCAGAACGTTTTGTTCAAACTTTTAAACAAGGTATGAAAGCCATGGATAAAGAAAATGCGGACATTCATAAGAAGTTAGCAAATTTTCTTCTTACGTACCGTAACACACCTCACGCTACAACAAATGAAACGCCAGCGATGTTATTCATGGGGAGAAACCTTAGATGCCGTTTTGACCTTATCAAACCTGACCTGGGACGAACTGTAAATGATAAACAAATGAAAACTGCAATCACCACTAAAGCAGAGAAATTAAGAGAATTTAACACTGGACAACACGTGGCCGTTAGGGATTATCGCGGGAAAGAGAAATGGACCAGCGGAGAAATCATTCAGCGCAAAGGACCGTTGAATTACGAAATTAAAACACAAAGAGTGGGGATTTGGAAGCGACACGCCGACCAAATTAGAGATGCCGAGTTCAAGGCCGATCCTGAGGAAAATTCCGATGCGGTAATACCAATTATCGACGATAAGGCAGCTGACAGTGAACCAGGCGAGACGTCTGACCAATCACCGCCGATAATTAATGCGCCGCCCGAACGAAGATATCCGCTGCGAACCAGGAAGCCCGTGGTCAAACTAAATTTGTGAATGGTTATTTGTGTAGCACCGTATGGGTAATAATAATTCCCATGACAGCAATAACTTAGCAGTGGTTGTAGTGCGCGTAGAAACAGAAGTTTCTTTTGCAACCATATTAGTTTTGTAAATAATAGATATGTAGTAAAAGTTATTTGTTGTATATCTTTACAAATTATTTCTTCTTAAGTATTTTTAAAATTAACTGTTAAATTTCAATATTATTTTATTTACGTAAAAAAAATAAGAAGGGAGGAAATGTTGTGTTTGGATATTTTAAGTGCATTAATAAACAAACCAGTGAACTGTTTACATTAACTTTATTATGGTTTCGGACACTGACTATCAATCCCAGGAATATCGAATTGCATGCTAAGGCTTATACACTGTACATATGTTTGTATGCTTTAGTCTAGAATAAAATGCTAATCGACATAGATGCCTTCTAGTCTCATTACTTGTGTATTGTAAGAAGAACACAAAACTATTAAGATGGTTATTGAGATGACCAAAATCATGCGATATTTCAGGTATACCTATGGGGTTGTTGTATGAATCGAAACAATAAGAAATGCTATTATAGTTTAATTTTCAGGTTGGCTAAAAATAATGTGTAGAAATAATAATGCTGAGTATAGAAGGAATTCAATTATGAGGAAAAATGTTGAGAAAATGAAAGTTCACATTTTTAATCATGCCCATGATATCAAGGACGTTACTGCGCGGAAACTTCATTATACATCCTGTTAAATTACCCAAACACCATTTAAATATGAATTTTTTATTAAAAAATAAGGAAAAGATTTTTTTATTTTATGTCCAACTGAGTTTTATTATGTCGTCTCATAGATTTTTGTTCTGTACAAGTCCAAAGTTAAGAACAAGGTTAAACTTTGAAAATTTTGGTAAAAGTTGGTAAAATTCCAAAGTCAAGATGTCAAGAAAGGTCTTGTCACAAGAAATACACCTATGAAATATAAAAGCCATATCCCCACCCTCTCAAAAGTTTTGGGCAATGTTATCGTTTTTGCGGAAAAACAGACAAATAAACAGACAGCCAAGACAAAAAACTACCGTATATACCCCGAATCTTCAATTACAAGGGCATAAAAATATGTTTTACAAAACTAAAAAAAATTACTTATCTTTATCCTACAGTGCCTCATGTATTTACATCGATACTTCAATTGTAAAATATCTTTATGAATTGAAAATGATTATATAAATACTAGTATAAAGATATGCCCTGGTTTTGATGGACTTAAACACTCCAATCCAAATGACTTTTCATTCTACATTCACCTAGAATGAATGTGGGTAGACCAGATAATTTGATACAATCTTTAAAAAAAACGCATCAGAACATATTTCTCATATCTGCATGCTCCAGCTTAATGGTGTCAACACGTATGAGTAAAACATGAAAGTAGTGTGACCTTGACATACACAAAATCAACGAAATGATAGATACAAACTTCGTTTTTCCGACACTTATATTGTACAGTCTTTACTTGCTCTACTGCAGTTCAGAACTTCGCTATGCTCAGACTTTTCAAAAGTGTTTCGTTGTATGACACAGATATCTTATAAGAAACAGATGGTTTTAACTCATTATGTAACTTTAATGATAAAGGTAAAGTATGAAAGATAATATTACTTCTCACAATAATACTTTTTAAAGTAGATACCACGTGCGTCTGTTCCATTTTTGTAGTAACATTTTCCAACTGCATCTTAAATAAAAAAGGTGAAGTGATTATCTTATGCAATTTTTTCTGCATTTTAAACTCTCTTGCTAATTCAAAAACCTACAAGAAACCGGGAAATGAGCTGAATAACAAAAAAAACATATCAAGGTTAAAAATCTTGTATTCACGTAATGAAAAAGTCATATTATACCAACCTTTTATGTTCAAGAGGATTATAGTTATTATTAGTAGAAAGTATTTATCCATGATGGAGTCACCAAACATCTATGAAGATAAACAAATTAATGTTATTTATATATCAGTTGTATGTATCATGAGTTAAAACATATTTCCTTATGAAATTAAAATCGAGTTTCTCGGTTTATCCTCAAAACCATAATAAGAAGGAAATAAAGCAATATTAAATGTATTTTACCTTGAAGCAGATATACATGTAATCAAAAATCAAACTGTTAGTTTTCTACAAGTTCAACGTCTTTTATAATATCAGCTTTCCAGGATACAAGTATTCCTTTTCTACATATATAACACCTCTTATTTATCTTATGCAAGATTGATATATCATACCGTGGTATGTGCTAAACCATGGGTTTGATTAAATAAATAAAAGTTGAGAATTCGAAATTAAAATTTAAATTAACAAATGATGCAATACCACATAAGTTATGCTTAAAAGGTCCCTGATAGTCATATTTTTGTGAACTCTTTTATATCTCTAAATACAATTTATTTTTCCTTTATTACTGCCGCATAAAATTTACACGTATTTCTAATTTTGTATTATATTTATAATTAATATATTTTTATCTTATTTAGGGATCAAAACATTTGATTATGCACGAAAAATAAAAAAAAAGCTTAGTAATTGCTGGATTCTACCTCCATGCGGATGAAAAGAACATTATATCATGACAACTTATCCTCCAAAAGAGAAATAAGACCATTTTCTTTGGTGGAATCAAATGGAAGTTAGCTGATAACTATCATGGACACTGGTGGTATATATGATTGATTGATTGTATGTTATTTAACGCCTTGTTTAATTTTTTTATTCATATACTGACGTTACTGGTGAAGGGCTTTAGATTTAATTTAGACCTATGCTCAGAATTTAGGGCCATTATGGTACAAATAAGCATGACAACTCTTTACTGCGTGTACAGACAGTATGGGCATTTTCAAGGTAACTCTGAAGGCATATTTTGTTTCAATAGAGAAAAAGAGCCATCTTTTTAAGGGGATGTTTCGCAATTTTCTATAAGTACTGTAATCAGATAGATTTCTTAGCCTAAACATGATATCTGCCTCTGGAATTTATTCAAGATTCAAGATACAAATTTAATTTATGTCTGTCTGCCTACCACTCATAATTAGAAATAGAACAACTCCTCCATAAAGATAAAACAGGTCATTTATTGAATATAAATGACAATAAACAAATAAAATACACACAATAGCCTGTTGCATGAAATACACAGTATGCTCAATCAAAAAGCATGCAACTAGGCTAACAGTCCTACTAAGAAAAATACAAGATTTCATGAACATATTCTGCATCTGCTAAATAACTTATGTACAACATGTAAATGTATATGTTTAAGTAAAAAAGTAAAAAATACTTGGACTAGTACATTAATGGGACTAGAAAAAACAATAACATTACATAATGCAAAATATGTTATGGGGCGTTACATCGCCACCTTAACAAGATAGTCAAAATTTGCTGAGTTAATTGTAACGCAAATATTGGCTAGCTTGTTAAAACAATTTTAAAAACATAATGAGAAATCACAATTGATTGAGGTCCCCCTAGAGAATCTAACACCCATATGGAGACGCCACCTCTCGCCTATGGGGAGCTGAAAATTTTGTCCTATACTCGGCACTTAGGGCCATTAAGCAGCTAGAGAGGTATCTCTTTCATGCCAGCACCTACTGCGACACGGGACCTTGATTTATATGGTCTCATCCGAAAGACCAGTCTCAACGTCCTACAGTGGGATATGAACCCTTACTTCGTGACTCTATAGCCAGCTCTAACCACTGCACCACTCAGGCGAAGAATATATACTTGAAGATATAAAATTATTTAGTAAATAGTTTACCCATATTAATTATAAAAGGAAAGAGTGTTGATTGTTGTGTATCCTTAATATCTTGAATTCATTTGAAAACGGAGATCTGGAATGATTTGTTGTAGTATTGAGGTCAGTTTTTCTAGACATAGCATTTTCGCCGAAAAATTCAAATGGTGCTATAATTTATTGTGCAATTGCCTTTGAAAAAAATCGAATCAAATTTAAAGTGAAAATGTGTGCTGCTTTCAACAAAATTTTAAAGTGATCTGCTCTGCTGGTTTAAATCAAATTCGGTTACTTTTTAAAATTTTTTAAATGCGTGCTTCTTTCAACAAATCCATAAAATAATTTAGCAATGCTCATGGATAACCCAGGACGATAACAGTACATACATGTACATATAAAGTTTCTATGAAGTACACAAAATATAAATGTTTTCAATTGTAAGGTCAATTGCCGATCATGGAAAACATGGGAACTGTCATTAGTATGCTTATTAATAGTATATTTTTCCATGTTGTATGTTGCTTGTTGCTGATAATTGCTTTTTTCCTGCTTTCAAATATGTAACCACCACCACCACCACCACTCACCATTGTCAAAATAACGCGTTTAAAATTACGTTAACTTTGTTTTATTTTTATTTTTTATTCTATTATATAAATAACGCCACAAACATACTATTATAACTTGAATCTACTTATTGGTTTATAAATTTTTAAAACCCATTTTTTAAATCGTAATAATTTTGGAAACTGTTATTTTCTAATTTTAATAGATTTTGATAAAGGTACTTTTAAATAGCAAATATACATTATTTGCTATGCTGCACAAAGTACAGGTATTACACAATGAAAAACTGAATCCTTTCTTTTAAACTTCCATATTATGTTCCCCTTTTTCATTCACTTTATTTTCACATAATTTATGTATCTGCATTTTAAGATTTAAAGCAACAAACACAAAGCAAAAACAAAACCAGGTTAATTTACCAATGTAGGATACAATGACAACTGTGAATTAAATTAAATGTGAAATATTCTAGTGTTGTACTACTGTATTATAAATACTCAGTTCGCACTCTTTTTTCATTGAAATTATATCACGAAAAATGTTTCAATTCTTGATTTCATAGGGACTTCTCTGGGGGCAGATATATAAACTTCATTGACAAACAAAAATATCTGAATCAGCAGTCTCGTTTAAAGTCACCATTTCGAAAGTTCTATGGTCGATACAAAGAACTTGTCGTAAAATACAATTTATCATGAAGTCAAATGCTGACTGATGTTTTTCATACTTATTGTTTGTCCATTATAAATACACACGACGAATTTTCCCGTTATTTTCCGATCATTAAAAGAAGCACACGGCGGGCGTGAGGTTCGTATTTGCTCTGCTCCTATTATACACTTGTTTCATGACTACTGTCAAACTGTTGTCCCGAGGTAATGGGGGAAAACTTAGAAACTGTTGCCCGAGGCCGAAGGTTGAGTGCAACAGTTTCTCAGGTACTCCCCATTATCGAGGGACCACAGTTTGTTTCCCGTATTGTCATTAAATAAATGTTTTATTACCTAACCTACTACTGTAGATCACTAAATTTTCGCGACACCTTATTTTCGCGATATTGTCATTTACTCTTTGTTAGTGAGACATAATTTTCACGAATAGTTGTTATTCCTCTATATAATCGTAAATAATACTTTTATACGCGAGAATTTAATTTTCACGAACGCAATGTCTCGCGTAATTACGCGAAAATAAAGTTCTCGCGAATAAAAAATGATTTTCAGTATATAATTTCTTGAAGAAATGACATAGAAACATCGACAACAGTTTGCATTTATATTTCTTGTGTTTTCATGCATGTTCTTATAAATATTGATGTATGTATGTATTGTTTAGTAAAAAAAAAAAAGATTACTTGAAGGTTGGAATATAGCACATAATTTGGTATTATATAGCTGTAAAGTATGGGGAGATAATTATGACGTCATAATGGATTAGTTCTGCCATGCAACAGATCATTCTGTGACCGGGTAAACAGTTTTGACTGTTGCATGGTAGGCGAAAACATTAAAATAAATCTGAAAACAGTTCCAAATGCCTAATTACAATTTATGTAGTAGGTTAGGTAATAATACAACTTGTTTTATAGACATTTGAGTTTGGTCACTGTTCGTTATCTCCATATATATTTCATTTCAGCAATGTCTTGTAAACGCGTCATTGATTGGTATGTCGCCTTCAATAACAATTCTGAACATACAAAAAGCGTTTCATTTCTTGTTGAAAAATAAAATACTTACCAATATTCTGACATCCTACGTACATGTATTTGTTGCAAACTTGATTTTCCGTACAGTGGCATGTTTCTTTACATCTGTAGCCGTAAAAGTTATCTGCACAAGGTATTGAACAATCCATTCCATATGTCCCGAGGCACTCTGTGGAAATAGAGGAATATCTGAGCATTTTAGGGTATGTCGCTTGTGAAATTTGTTAAATCAAGGATTTTTTTAGAAGAATATTTTGGATAGGTACTCATATAGAGTGACTCAAAATTGCAGAGAAAATAGGGTGTCATTGTTCATCTTACTGATGTACAGTACAATGATGTTGATCTTTTTGCACTTAAATTTTAACTGTCTGGTTAATTACTTTAATCTTTATCATGCTTTTTCAGATGTAACCATGGCGATAAATATGATTTTATTCTACGTAAAATATTTTGACTAATATTTATTAATGAACAAATCTTGTAAATTAATTCGCGTAAATTATTGTGTGACCTTTTTGCACTAATAAAAATTTTAAAGACGGAGGTTCCTAGTCCTACGTATTTGATGCCAACAAGGTAAAAAGAGGTATATTGGCCACATCGCTCACCTGAGACCAATTGCTAGGGGAAAATGCAAAAAATCACTTCAGTATCGAGAAATTTACATGGTGGTTGTGTGTTTGTGTAAGGGAGGGGAGGGGGGGGGCTGAAATTATAAACTACCTGATGATGCTTCCTTGATGTTTCTAGGTAAAACTTTGATCTCAAATTGTACACCACCCTACACACCGACCTACTCCCCCGGTCATGACTTGAACAAACTTAAATCAACACTAGGTGAGGGTACTTCCATGGAGCTATCACCAATCATGGCTTTGCAGTTCTTAAAAAGAAGAGTTCTAAAATAATTTCCGGTGTATTAATTCCAATTTAAAACTTTAATCGTCCGTTGTGGCCCTGTCCTACCCCGGGGGTCATGATTTGAACAAACTTAAATTTATCTATACTACCTGAGGATGTTTTCATATATGTATCATCTTTCCTGGCCAAGTGGTTCTTAAGAAGAAGATTTTCAAAGATTTTTCCTATACGCAGCACAGTGAAGGTTACAAAAAGGAGGCGGGGCCTAATTTGTACAGGAAAATTTAACTATGACATCATACACAATATACGTCATACAACATTTCTTTAAAATACCATACAATGAGTTTATCTGCTATTTTAATCAGTAAGAAATCATCAAATTACATAAAAACTTACTACAGCGTGTTGTTTTGTCGTTAGTTAAATCCCACATAACAAGTTATAAACATGTCACTGATCGCAATACACTTGTCTATATGACGTCATTTCTTAAACGTGACGTAGTTTGTATGCAGTAAGAGACAGATCAAGTAATATTTTCTCAACAAAATATGTATTCTATAATTAAATAAAATATTATTTACAGATATTCTATAGGCTAATAACTTGAATCTAATGTCTTCTTCACTATTTTATTAAAATATTTTCTGTACATTACGTATTTAATTGACACTGCCGTATATTTATATGCAAGTACATCGGAGGGTAATGTGAGGGGTCTCAATAAATCGATCTAGTACACTCTATGGATCAAAATAAGTTTTTACATTTTAACTATAGAACTATTAAGGTATCTGAAAAGTGCTGCGATCCTGATGAAATCGTAAAAACAATTTAATTATATCAATAATTCATGCTACTGACCAGCAAAAAATATAGCATTCTGTCATACAAGTATAATTTTAACAATGAAATTGCAGAATTTAAACAGGATTGCAGCACTTTTTTGCGTGTTGAAAATATTTGTATACTAAACTTGGAAATTTGACTTGGTTATGCCCTTGCACTAGTGATATTTATATGTAACATTAATACTTCAAGTCAATGTGCTAAAATCGCGTGACTGCCGCATCACGTGACTAGTCTAAATATAAAATATAATCGTCCTCGATATGTAGTTATTAATCATAATTAAAATTATCCGATATAAATAATGTGCTAAAAATAATCGCCATCCTGATTACGAATACATTTTTAAATACAAAATTTAGTCGATATTTTCATTGTGCACCTTAACTGTACTGCGTATATTCCTATGTAAATCTTTGATCGTCAGTTGAGGACCCGCCCTACCCCCAGCGGTCATGATTTGAACAAACTTGATTCTACACTACTTGAGGACGTTTTATCTTTCCTGGCCCAGAGATCCTTTAAGAAGAAGATTTTGAAAGTTGATTTTTTCACTATTTTTTTATCATCTCCCCTTGGTATGGGATGTGACCCTTGATTTTAACAAAATTGAATCCCCTTTACCCATAAATACTTTGTGACAAGTTTAGTTGAAATTGGCACGCTGGTTCTTGAGAAGAAGTGGAAAATGTACAAAGTTTACAGACAGACGGACGCCGGACAAAATGTGATCAGAAAACCTCACTTGAGCCTTCGGCTCAGGTGAGCGAAAACTTTACCGCTAAACTCGTCTTAATTGCTGTTTAAAGGTCTAAATGTGTAACACTCTACTGGCAGTTGATGACGTCTCGATATGAGAGAAAATTCTGTAAAGACGTTGAACAAACAAAACAAAAACCTTCTTAAGGCAGATGATACAAACAATTTTTTTCTTCGAGGAGACTAAGTATCATGTCACAAGTTTAGAAAAGGGGATAAGTCTTAGAATTTTTTCTCTTAAGAACTGGAAAATGAAATAAACTTGCAAAATATTACTAATATTTCAATAAAAAACAAATATTGACAAATTACACTCAGTAAAGGTTTACAGGTGAAAACAAATTTCAGAATATGGTAGCTTGGTGCTAAACATGTAATATAAACAATAGAAAAATATACCAAGCCAGTTGAGTTATATTAGGAAAAGTAAAATGGTATAAATCATCCTATATCATATGGGCTGAATTTTACCATTTTGCTTTTTCTAAAAAAAAAATCACCTGGTTTGGTATATTTTTCTAAAGTTTATATTACACTTTTACTACAAAGCTAACATATTCTGAAATTTATTTTCATCTGTAAACCTTTTCTGAGTGTGTTTTTCCATTTTTATAATCTTATTGAAATATTACTGATACATGTATTTTCCAAGTTAATTTCATTTTTCCAATTCTTAGGTGAAAAAATTCTAAGAATTACCCACTTTTCTAAACTTGTGACATGATATTAAGTCACCTCCAAAGATAAAATTTATTTGTATCATCTGTCCTTAAAGAAACACCTTGACGTACATGAAACTCCAAGGAAATTGATAAAAAGAGAGTTTTTGCAAAACATTTGCATTTTTTCAGTCCTTGAAGATTAGTCTTGAAGTCAACTGCTTGTATTCCTAAATTTGTCAGATTAAGCAATTTTTTTAGGTAAAGTGTAAAGTCTTGTGTTAAAGTTAAATTAAATATAAAAAATTGAAAACATTTTATGAAAAAATTGTGATGATAGGTTTTTATAAAAGCTACTAAAAAGTACCCCCCAAAATGCTGGAGAATGCACCATTTAGAACCATTTAAAACAAACTTATCTGAGCCCCCCGAACCCCCACCTAGGGGAGGGGGACAGCCTCACATGCCCTCCCCCTTTGGGCCTCAACCCCCCCCCCCCATGAACTTCTGGATCCGCCACTGTATATTACTTTCATTTGGCTGTAATATTTTTATATCTAAACAAAGATTGACTAGGAATAATGATAAAGTATCGATCTTTAAGTCTTTTTTAAGTATTTTATTTTCTTGTTTTCTTTCAGTCCTTTGGCTTTAATATATTTTTCTGTTTCAAAATCCAAATCATGGCTCTACAATTAAGGAGGCCTCCAGCTGGGAACATAAGGAAACTGTGAATATTTTCTTTTAGGTATTACTAATTTATGAGGTATTTATTAATTTATCATGAATAATTAAAATTATCAAAATTCATATTTTCCTTATGTGTGTGCTAAGGTCCTAAAAATAAAAATTTGAAAAAGCATATATTACCATTTCATATCAATAGTACTTAAAAAAAGATTATATTACAAAATCATTTATTTTAAAATATGATATAATGCAAGTCAAGAACAATTGAGCATAGTAAAGGTTCAATGTATATACACATGCCCTGCCAGAGGGGAGCTGATCAGACTAGCTGAGAACAGGTGTTTAAACAAAAGGTGTTTATTATCAACTTGACCAAGTGTCAAGCTGTGTATATAGCTTACGCCACGTGACTTGGTGTATGGACGTTAATTTTCGGTGCTCCGAGTTTTGGGTATAAAATGCGTCTAAAACCGTATGAACTAGTGCCATATCCTTACATAACTAAATATAATGACTGGAAATAGACAAAACAAGCAGGAGAAGAGGAAAAAGGTCAAAAGTAGCAGCAGTAATAGCGGTAGTGAAGTCAGTCCCGATTGTAAATATTTTAAAGCCGAGGACACCACTTTGAACGGTATTCACGAGCGGGTCGAGCGAGATACAACAGTGAGTGATTTACTGAATCAAGCGAATTTTATTTTATATGGGTCCACCGAGGAACTTAATGACAGTATTAGAAGTGAAATTGACAGTGAACTACCTAGTAGCGTATTTGATTCATTCACTTTCCATGAAAAGTCAGTGGACAATACAAACATGGCGTCAAACCAAACAAGCTGTGACTCTGTGTCAGAAAAATTAGAAACACTATTATCTGTAGTTCTTGATTTGAAGAGTAATCAGGAAAGTATGAAGCGCATATTTGAGTCCAAGTTAGAAAAGTTAAAAACCGATTTGATGGAAAATGTTGAAAAAAAGATACGATCATTGAAGGATGAGATAGCTTTAGAAATTGCTCAAGAGACAAATCGCACTGATTAAATCCTCACTTCTATACAATCCATACAAACACGTCTGGACAAGTTAGAGAAGCATGTCACAAAGGATAACAGTAATCACCTTGGAATCACCGGACACTCGCTAGATCCGCTAGATAACAATGAGATTACTATCACAGCTAGTGGTATTCCTGTCACTGAAGATGAAAACGTCATGCAAAAAGCTGAAAATTTGATTCAAGCACTTGGAGAAACTGTATCACAATACGATCAGATAACAGGCGCAGTCCGGCTGCCAACAAGATTTCAAAATAAATCAGGCCTCATCAAAATCAGTTTCCAAAACAAAGAAGAAAAAATCTGTGTGCTTAGAAACAAGATGAAGTTAAAAGACACCGATTTATACAAAGAAACTTTTATTAGAAGCAGTAAATCTCGCATTGAACGGCTAATGGAAATAAATGCACGCACCATCTTGAGAAATTTACCGCGGGAACAGGGGAGATTACTACGGGTCAATGCAAGTGGACGAATCATACCCCGACAAGCAGTGCAAGTTGACCAACATGACCAACAAGAGCATTTCTAGTCATTATCATTGATATAGACATCTGTCCGTGACAGTATATTGTTATCTTGATAAGCATAATTTGTCATTCTCAGGAGCACAATTAAATTAATAATATTTACATGTACATACAATGTCCATACATGTAAGTCCGTGAAGATGATGTACAAGATTTAAATCCAGGTGACTTAGAGGTCCAAAGGGCCGGGTGTAAAGTATTTGTATTTTTATATTTAAGATGGACTATCTCATGATGTATTACACAAGTCACTATAATAAATAAATAATAATTATTATTATAAATAAATTATTATTATAGTGCATGTACACACACAGGGGTGCCTGTCTATCCCAGTACATAACAACAGAGCTAGCTGAAGTGTAAATGATACTCTCACAATATTCTCACAATACCCACTTTACAAGGCTTCGCATATGCAACATGCACATTTTATTAATTTTTATGAAACTTTTTTATTCCATAGACCTGGATTCTAATAATTTCGTTTTGTAAAACGATTGCTTTCTAATATCAAATAGTGTATTTTTTTCTTTTACGTGCATTACAAAAACAACAACAACAAAATCAAACACCCCCCCCCCCCCGAATAAAAAACAGAACCAAAAAAAAAATTACAACCAAAACTGGAAAATAATAATGAATGAATACTGAATTTCAAATTCAAATAAACATAGAAGGAAAACAAAAAACTAAAACAAATACCTTAAAATTTAACTAAATTAACAAATTGCATTGATTCATTAGTTAATTTAATTTAATTTTGTATTATAAATGATTGGAATTTTAGAAAAATGACTTTATTACTTGATTAATTGACTAGTGAAATTCATTTAAAAAACAAACAAACAATCAATTGGAATTTTCACTGTAATGTCTATCAACATGTTAAGTCTCTTGTCTTATGTACTTAGGGTATAGACATACATGTACTATCTCAATGTTTTTTATGTAACAGTAAATGAGAAAACAGAAAATGAGAAAATACAGAAAATAAAGAGACCTATGAAGGCTTGTTGAAATGGAAATTTTCTCCACTTTTACCAGCTGTATTTTGTTTTTCCTATTTCAACACAGAAATAAAGGTAAAACTGCGTTTAATTTAAATATTACGTTTAAAACTCAGAAAAATCACATGCGTGGAAGAAAATTCTTGTTTTTACAAAATATTTAAAAGTAAAAGCAATAATTTTTACATATTTTCAAAGCAGAGAAAATATTCCTTTTAAATACTGAGTATATTAATTTTATTTAAATGATTTAATCAAGAAAAAATATATCTATCGTCGGGAAAATCGTCATTGCTTTGGAAAATTGCGTCATTTTCATGAATGTCTTCAAAACCTAAAATCTATTCATTACCGATTAATAAGGCTCGAAATTTTTACAGGGTCTGAAAGTAGAGAAAATTTCCTAAAAGATGATATATAAATTATATACATTAATGCTATTATTAAAAAGATACGGAGGTCCTGTTATCGCGATATCGTGTTTTAACGCGCTATCGGTCAAATTGACCGATGCGGTAGGGAAGGGGTTAATGCATTAACAAACTGATGAAAGCTATTGTACTATTAATATTGCAATCAAATGAAGTACAGAAGAGCACAAACAAAGGGAAGAACTTTAATTGATTACTATAAATATTTATACAATAAATTGCAAAAGACTGACTAATTATGGCACATTTATTTAGTCTTTACATTATAATCACTTAACAAATATCCTAGAGAAAATACATATATCAAATGAAAATTAACAAAGGTGGCGCCTATAATCTTTGTTTGACTTTAATATCATGTTAAACCCAGTTTTTTTTAGGCTGCATTTAAAAAGGCTTTCTGTGAATTCAAACATTAACAATAATACGGAATACAACCGGAATTCACTTAGATACGAGAAAAAAATTGGTTTCTTTTTGTAAAACAGAGAAAATCATTCCTCTTGGGTGAGTTTACAAAATATATTATTTACGATTATTCTTGCTATTGCTTTTTTGTTTTTTAAAATAAAGTTTGCTTAACAAATGGCTAACAAATAAGTTTCTTTGGATAAAAATGATAAGCTTTTGTCACAGGGGCCGGTAACATGCTAAATTTGATTTTACGTAATCACTATATGTATACAAAAAGATCTCTTTTTGTATACATATAGTGATTACGTAAAATCAAATTTAGTATGTTACCGGTCCCTGTGGCTTTTGTAGGTAAAATATATCCCTACGTTCACTCAATGTGGGGGATAGATATTAATTTTGGTCCGTCTGTCCGTCCGTCATCTGTCTTTTGGAACATTTTCGTTTCTGCAATATATCTCGAAAAGCTTTTGAACCTCTGCAATAAAATGTAAAAAAAAAAACAGCTCTCTATATCCTAAAAAGACCCCAGTTGGTTTCGAAGACATAAAACTCGCACTGTGGGTCAAGACTATTTGCTTAACCCAGTATTATCTTAACAAAAATATTGTTCGTATTATCGACCTTGTCTTCCACCTCTGAGAACAACATAAAATATTAACTAGATGCTGTCATGAGACAGTAATACCCGCACTAAGGTGTTTGCCTCTAAATGCACACTTCTTCATATTGGGCTTTACCAAGGAAAAAGTCAATATAATTCAATAATTTACATAATACATGTATTCATCAAATTGAGCATAATATGCTCAGGTGACCATGTAGCTGCAGATCTGCAGCGTGATGGTTTTATTTTTTTGTCTTTGACCATAACGCTACAGATCCCCATATGCAAAAAAGGTGTAATTTACGGTGCAATATTTTTTGCGCACTTTTGAGCAGAATTTCTCCACTTTCTAGAATTGGTCAATCAACTATCTTTCCCTCCCTAATTATAGACACATTCTGTAGCCAATATGTATATTTTGTCCACCTCTCAGCCATTTATAGTTGTCTCTACAGGCAATAAACTCGCTTGATGTGAATTTTCAGCAATCTAACAAATAATTTTAATCAAGCGAGTTTATCACGTGCAGAGACGACTGTAAAAGGATTGGAGATGGATAAAATATACAGATTAGTTAAATAATGTGCCTAGAATTAGGGAGTGAAAGGTAGTAAATTGACCGATGCTGGAAAGTGGAGAAATTCTCCCCAGAAGTGCGCAAAAAAAATTGCGCCGTAAATTGCACCTTTTTTGCATTACAGGATCTGTAGCTTTATGGTCAAAGACTAATATATAAACCATAACGCTACAGATCTGCAGCTAGTGACCATGTGACCCATGGGCCTCCATCTTATAGGTATTTCATATTCTTAATTCATTACCCGTCGGAAATTAAACAACAGAATTAAATTAATGATGTAGATTAGGTTTGATAAAGGGGGGGGGGTATAAATTTTTGGCACATAATTGAAACTTTTTAAATCTATTTTCTCATATAGATTAACAACAAATAATATTATTCAAATTAGTGTAAAGC
>PRKT01000078.1:67317-85673 GCA_003671525.1 Saccostrea glomerata
CCCCCCCCCCCCCCCCCCCGGTTCCGACGCCCATGAGTACATCGTCGAATTTAGATGATTAATAATCAAAAATATAGAATTTATATTTATACTAGTAAATTAAACAAAAACTCAAATTCTTTTTATTTTATTTTCACTCTTTTAATTATTTTCATTATGATGACATATCATGTAGCATTATATAGCAAATTTGAGAACTCTCTGATGCCTGACAATGGTTAAAAGCTCGAAGTATTTCTATGTCATTTAAGAAATAAACAACGTTATTCAGTGAACATGGCGTTATGAATAGCAATTGCTAGCGCATCATGGAAAATATGCCAGCAGAGCTATTGCTATTCATAATGCCATGTTCACTGAATAATCGTTGTTTATTACTTATATTTGCATTCTTTGAGTTTTTCAAGAGTATCAGAGGAAATCCTGACTTACATAAGGACGCGGCTTCTTGTCTTCAGTATTGAAAAACACACGGCTTTAAAATCAGTACACCTGATCAATGATCCTTTTCTCTAATAAATCACAAAGAATATATTAAGTATTTCCCTCACAAACACAGTTATCTGGATACAAGCAGCGCCGTCATCACATTCTCTTAATTTTTGTTTTGATGCAGTTGTGACGTCATCGATCAACGTTATTGAAACCCTCCGACAAAATCAATAATTTAACATTATGATGAAAAATAAGAATGCTTTTATAATGATTGTTACTCCAGAATGCTTTTCTATGATTTTTTTTTTAGTTTTTCTATTTTTTTTTACTAGCTGAAATCATTCTTGAAGTAGATATACTAGTTAAAGAAATTTTCTCTTTCTGAATGTTATTACCCAAGTGTGAAGAGTTATCGTTCTTTGTAGAAATATAAATGATACCAAAAAATAAAAATATGACAGTTCTCTACAATTTTTGAAAAGTTTTATTATACAATTAAATACATTGACCAAAATTGAATTTTTAAAGATGTAAATCAGCAATTTTAAATATTCTGAATTTCCTTTTTTTCAAAGAATATTATCAAAAACTTATTTTTATTCCTCTTATGAAACATTTCACATATATACTTCTCAGCACGTTTTATAAGTGTAGTAGAGATTGTTCTCCACGAGAGTGATAGAGCAATTGCACTCATAGCAGGAGCAGTTGCGTCTATAATCCTATGAACGCAGATGATTACTACATGATCATAGTGGGAGAGAGTAGTGGGTATGCAAATATAATGATTTAAGACGTCTTAACTTAGGATAATCATCAGATAGCTTTGAAAAACACCTTAAGATAATCTTACGATGATCCTAAGATTTTCTTAAGATATATCTTAGGAAATGTCTTATGAACAATCTTAGGAAAGTTTCGTAAACATGCCTGCAGATGTAGAATTAGGTGCCTAGGAAGACTCTCTATGTCTATATTTAGTTTAGAAGCTATGATATAATGTTATCAACACATTCAGACGACTAGTTGTATTAACACATTATATCGAGGTCATTTTAACGACCTTAAAATTAACATAAATCTGACTGTAAAAAGGATTATTTTAATTAATTTATTTTTCAGTAACTTACCTAGATATAAAAGAATTATCTTACACAAGGTATGAACTTGCCTATCGAATCAGCTGAGGGAATGAATTAGAATGATGATTTTATCATACCTTGTGGAAGAAATTCATTAAATCAAAATCAAGTAAACTAAGGAAGAGGAATAATTTTCAAATTGTTCTTCTGTGGAAGGATTTTTTAAAAGAGAAACTTTTTTTATCCTATTGGAAATTTAAATTTCCTTTAATTCCAGAATTTCAGTCAATTTTTATCTTAATAGGCGTTTACTATATATGCGGATTTTTTTATTGGCTTGATCTACTTTCCATTCAAACTATCTTTAAATTATGTTGATTTTGGATTATGTAATCTTTGAAAACAATTTCGATTGAACCAATATATAAGCTGTGTATTATTCTCAGAGAGGCAGGAAAATACGGTTTTAGATATAAACAGATTGGATATATATTGCGTAACGTTCCTATTTTAACTGAGTTTTGTGAAAAGAAATATATTAAGATAATAATGAAATGAATTCAAAAGTCAATTAAACAAAAAAAGGAGCAGAACAAACACCGGACCTCCAAAATATCAGAGGTGGGATCAGGTGCAAATATGTAGTGAGCATCCTCTGCCGACCGGTCACACCCGTCGTCTGCTCCTTGTCAGGATCAGGAAATAACAGAAAAGTATGTCGAAAACTTAGTTGTAAATCAGGGCCTACAAATCCATATAAAAACGTCAGTCAGCAATTAAACCAATGGATTATTGTATTTCCTGACACGGTCATTGTATTGACCAAAGAACTTGAAAGGATGACTAATGGTGTCAGAGATTTAGATACTAGTCAGTATTTTAAACATACATGATACATTTTGCTTCTAGTGGAAATAACAAATTTTAAATACATGTTTATCGGTTAAAATTTTAATATTACCTTTTCGAAACATGGTTTTCATGCATTTATAGTTATAAAAACGGATGCATTATAATTGAAATATTTTGTTTTAAAGACTTTCAGAAAATTCATCATTTCGTTAGTTCTCTGATCGATACAATTACCTGTGCAAATACAATTTATCATTGAGTCAAATGCTGACTGACTTTTTTCATTCTAATTGTTAGTTCATTGTCTATACACTGAATTGACGACTGATTTTCAGTTATTTCCCGATCATGACAAAGAGCGGGTGTGACTGATCTGCAGGGGATTATCACTCCTCCATCGCGCCTGATCCTACTTTGTTGATGTCCGTGATTACTCTGCTCCTATATTGTATTGTTTTATGAACTTTTGATCTTAAGTACTGTTTCTTATCCCCATATGATTCATACAAAATAAACCCCTTTATCCTCCAGTTTCACTAAAATTGAAGATATTTCAATCGTACGTCCGTTTGTCTGTCTGTAATTTTGGCTGTTCGAAACTCTTAAGATTTCGGACAATACCCTAAAAAGACAGTGTGTGAAATGTACTACTTGTGTTCTACAAGAAAACCCCAATTGATTTTGAGGTGCAAAAATAAAGGTGAAAGATCATGTTTAATAAATATAGGTTTTAGCTGTGTGTGACATTTTCATAGGTTAAAGAATCTTATGGACATAAGAAAATGAATTTCCCTATTTCCCTCCCAATAACAATGATTGTTCTAAAATATTGCAAGGCCTGTTATAAGATAGAGAACGAGATTATTAACCATTCTGCCAGAGAAAAAGACTGTGGACTTTCCCCGAATGTGTTGCTGTAATTCATGTTTACCGTGTTTCGCACTCAGCTATATATAGCTATATGACGTCTCAACCCCTCAACTATGACGTCCTGTATTCTAAAACTGAATTACAAAAGAAACGTGGGCAAAGGGAAAATCAAAGAAAATTGAATTAATAGAAAATTGAATGTTTTGTCGTTAAATATTGAATTTATTTCACTCGTGAGACAGGATGTTTTGATATTTTCTCTTGTGCTTCACACTCGTGAAATATAAAAAAAATCCTGTTCAAATCGTGAAATTAATTCCATATTGAACAATAAAACATTGAATATCCTATATTTATTTCATATAACAGTTTTCATCTGAAAAGTTATCTTAGTTATCTTTAAGGTTTTTTTTTTTAATTAAAATTTATCATCAGATTTCCAGGATAGAAGATCGACAGCTAAGGTAAGATATTTATAAATCCGCATGATTTCGTAAAATGCCTCTGAGACTTTTCAATGTAAAGGGTGATTGATCTCAAATAAATATATCACAACTCCCTTTGGCCTGAAAAAGACCCTATTGATATCAAAAGTTCAAAGGTCAGTTAAGAAATTCATGTGTTTCAAAAATGGGTTTCCAGATAAAAACTGAATTTCTCTTTGAGCTTTTTCAATGCAGATATACTTCATAACTCAAAACTTTTGGTTGTTAAGTTTGAAGGTCAAAGGTCGCAAATTTGAACAGTACGAAAAATAGTTTCAAATGATAACTTCAGCATTTTTTTTTCAAAGACCTTTATTGAGTTTTATGTAAAAGACCAGGATGAGAAATTTATATCTTACACGAAATATTTTCTAGTGATTACTCTATTTCTCTTTAAAATTATGCAATAAAATTTTATACCTTTATTTACTCAATATAATTTTAAAAAAGAATATTGAATATTAAGGTCAAAAGATCAAATTCCATTCACAGAAAGTTAGATACATGTATTGCAAACAGAATGTTCAGAGATTGCAAAGACAATAAAAGAACAGTCATATATTTTTTTGAAAAAGGTTTCCATTACACAGACCCACAGAACGAATTCTCCATTTCATGAAATAATGGACGTAGCAAGAAAAATGAAAACATGGACGTTGCTTGTTTTGTTTCACAATTTAAGGATGTGCGGAACAGAGGCTAGTCCAGGTAAGCACAAACATAAGTAATGCCTTATAAATATCTTATTAATGTTTATAACTATATCAGCATTTGTATTTCAGTTAACATCTTATTTTTTTTTTCTCTTATGATCATGGTATATGTTTGATTGTAAAATACCCTTCTGCTATGGAACATAAAGAAAACACATGTCTTAAAAAATTCTTTCATTACAAAGATTTTATTTTTAATCTGTACAAGAAAACAGTAATCGAATAATTGATTGAATGATTGTATGTTATTGAACCTCACTCACGAGAATTTTTCAATCATATGGAGACGTCACCATATGCCGGTGAAGAGCTACAAATTTTGTGTCCCATAATCGGCACTCAGGGCCATACAGCAGTGAAGGATCTTTTATGTGCCAGCAACTACTGCTACAATGGACCTCGGCTTTTATGGTCTCATCCGAAGGGCCAGTCTCTACGTCCCACAGTGAATTACGATACCGCGACACAAAGATCAACTCCTTACTTCGCGACTCTAGAGCAGACGCTCAATCGAATTATTAATATTCTTAAAAACAATAATGAATCAATTGTAGCCAAATTGAGTACTCCTTATCGTTGTTTAATTTTGGTTCTATTAATGAAGTGTCCTTAACATTACAAAGGTCAAATGCGATTTGTCATGGTGTGAAAAAAAGAAATATCTTTAAAACACTTTTTACCAGCAAGAAATTTCTTTTAGTGGGCGTGTCTCTCTCCTTGCATAAATGTTTTTCTCAAATATATTTGTATTTCAAAGTTTTCGTACAATAACCACAGCCCACAAAACTAATGTTTTTTTATATCAAATACTTGATCTTACAAAGATAATATCATGAAAAAGCAATGCTTTACAGTATTATACTGTACTCTTAACAGTAGTTATCATGAAACATATGGAGATAACGAACAGTATTCAAGATCTAAAGTCTATAAGACAATACTAAATAGGAGCAGAGCAAACACGGTCCTCCGAAACATCGGAGCTAGGATTTGGTGCCATAGAGCAGTAAGCATCCCTTGCCGACTGGTTTCGCCCGCCGTGTGCTACATGTCATGATTGAAAGAAAACGGAAAAATCCATCGTCAATTCAGTGTATAAATAATGGACTAACAATTAATATGAAAAACGTCAGACAGCATTTGAGTCAATGATAATTAAATTGTGTTCGTTTACAAGGTCATTGTATCGACCATAGAACTTACAAAATGATGACTTTAAATGAGAATGCTTATATTCTTGTTTCTGAAACTTGTTTGTCAATAATTTACCTCTTTTTAGAAATTGTTCATACATGTACATATACGTAGCTTACGCTTTTCCGTATCGAATCAATTAAGATATAAACTCCGTATGCAGGTGATAAAGGTATAATACCGCATAAGTAAGGGAAGTGGACGACTCTGAAATTAAAGTCATTATATTTATCAAAGAAATGATTGATAGATTAGCATAAACGCCCCTCTTTAAGTTAAATATCCAAATATGAAACAGATGTGTTAGATTCAGTGGTATCTTTTTTCTCTTTTCTCAAGCTTACCGAGATATATCGTATCGATATAAAAAAATGAAGTTGCCATTATATAAATGGTGCCTGTTTTGGAGGGTAACAGTTGAAATTGACACCCCAAGGAAAACCATTGTCAACCGACGCGTCAGCAGAGGTTGACAATGGTTTTCCGAGGGGTGTCAATTTCAACTGTTACACTCCAAAACAGGCACCATTTATTTTATCATACTGAATGTCTTCTTGATTTACTACCTCAGCAGTAAAAATTGTCGATCGCCTTTTCGTTCACGTTTAGAAAGCTTTCACACTCCCCGCTACCTTGAAAAAGATTTACTGACCTCTTTATTGTATATTTGATACTCTACGAGTCCTTTATCATCTAAAGTTTTGATATTTCTGCACTCGCAATCATCTTTCGTCTGTCGTTTGTTGTTTTCAAGTAAGCTACATCGGACGCAAGCTTCTATTGACGTCATGTTTATTCCGGTTCTTTCAAACGCGCAACTGACGTTTTAAGAATTCTACGGTGAACCGTACGCGCATTATTTCCACGTATTTGGCATTACCGTTGTGTTACCCGTTGTCACGTGCGTTGCTAAGGCTGAGGGTAATAGAACAGATTGTTAACTGCGTCTAAACCAATCAGATTTTAGTATTTAACAGGAAAGTATAATAATATTTATTAACATTAAGTCGATATATTTAACAGGACCTATTTAAATGTCGAGTGGAATGCCACAGCAAGTGTTACCTTCTATTCACAGATAAGATGTTGCAAAAATTCTGCTTCCTCTGAATACAAAAATATGTCTGCCTATAAGGGGGCGCCTTGGGTACCCAAGGGAATAGAATGTTGGAAGACCTGGTCTCAAAAAAAAAACATAGATATTGTCAATCAAAAACTCAAGAATCTTTTAAGTGTCAACTTCAGAGTACTTGTGTGTATATTCAGAATTTGTTTTTTAGCAAAATTTTTTTGCAAATGACAAATGACAAGCTTAAGGTAGGAAAATTTACGAGTTCCATTTTCATTGAAAAAGCAGCTGTCAATGATAACAAAAAGCCAAGACTTTAATTTATCATGAGGAGTGGTTGTTTATAAAGTTAAAAATTCGTAAAAATTGTCCAAAAGTTTCTTATAATTTTTAAGTATCTACACTTAATATCTGGTTCACATAACTTTTTGAATATATAGTTACACAGTACTCTTGAAGTTTCTCTTTCACAACGGTTGGTATCTTGGTAGGGAGTAAAGAAAGAGACTTTGTTGAGCATTTACTGTAACCCGCTATATGTATATTTGTTTGTAAAGTGCATTTTTCAGCAAGAGGCCCATGGGCCACATCACTGACCTGACTTACTTTGGCCATTCTGTCATTTAACAGATTACCCCCTTTGTAATACTTTCTTGACCTTGACAAGCCCAAAGGGTCCTAATTCGAACAATATAGAAATATACACTACCCCAGCATACTTGACAAGCCCAAAGGATCATGATTGGAACAATTTAGAACATACATTACCCCAGGATGCTTAACCACAGGTTTCAGCTTTTTTAGTCAATTGGTTCTTGAGAGGCATATTTTTAATGTTTTCCATATACTTGAATATTTCCCTAGTGGTTCTTGAAAGAAAGGATTTTAAAAACAATATCCTTTATATTTCTTTTTTGAAAGTAGGATTCCTTATTGTGGCCCCGCCCTACCCCAGGGAGTCATGACTTGAACAATTAAGATTCTACACTACCCTATGATCCTTCAACATACGTTTAAGATTTTCTAACCTTAAGAGGTTCCAGAGAAGATGATTTTAAAAGCTTTTTCCTATACACTTCAATGGAAAACTTGCATTCCCTATTGTGGCCCCGCCCTACCCCCGGGGGTGATTTGAACAATTTAGAATCAAGACTACCCCAGGATCCTTCCACATAAGTTTTAGCTTTTCTGTTCTAGTAGTTCTTAAGAAGAAGATTTTAAAAGGTTTTCCCCATATACTTTAATTTAAAAATTGGATTCCTATTCTGACTCCGCCCTACCCATGGGGGTCATGATTTAAACATTTTAAAACCTAAACTACCCCAGGTTGCTTTCCGTACGTTTCAGTTTTTCGGGCTAATTGGTTCTTGAGAAGATTTTTAAATGACGCCACATTATTTTTGCATTTTCTTAGTTTTCTACCCTTGGAAGGGAACTTGTCTCTTTTTTTTTAACAATTCAATTTTCCCTTCACCTAAGGATGCTTTGTATCAAGTTTAGTTAAATTTTGCCCGGTGATTCTTGAGAAGAAGTAGAAAATGTGAAAAAGTTCACAGACGGACGGACGGACAAACAGTTGATCAGAAAAGCTCACTTCAGCTTTCAGATCAGGTGAGCTAAATATCGCGTTGTTTAAAAGATCCCCATAAAAAATCTTCCTTTTGAGAGGGTAATGCACTTGGCACCTAGCTTGTAGTTTAAGTTGCTGGTACTTCATATGATACCTTTAAAACCGAGGTCCAGTGTTACGGTTAACGTTGGTAAAAATAAAGGTTCCCCAGTGCGCAAATGCCGCAGGTGCCGAGTAGAGGACAAAATTTGAAGCCCTCCACTAGTATATGGTATCGTCTATGTATGAAAAAAATATTCTCGATTGAGAAGTGAAACAATATACAGTCAATCAATCAATTAATCAATCTTTTAGATGACCTTGTGACCTTGACAGTGACCTATATGCTAAAAATAGCTTTTTCAAACTTTGTTGCCGCCGGGCGCATAGTGTTTCACAAACACATCTTGTTAAATGCTGCTTATTTTTTTCTATGTTTCTAAGGGCTTGACAGGTTAACCATGTACGGAAGAATCAATGATGACTATGATGACTAGAACTCCGATCTCTAAATGTTCTTTATTTCTTGAAGTAAAACAACAGTTCTGTTTTTTATATTCAAAGTGAAATCACTTAGTTTCGTAGGTGTTCATTTCTTGTTGTTTTCGAGGTACGAAGAGACGCACGAATTTATGTTTAATACAAAATGCAATTTTTCACATATATATTTTCATTGAACAATTCTTCAACCAAGACATCAAATTCTCAAGAACCAATATATTGTTCTCAGACCACGAAAATTTGACCAATCGAAAATATGTAAGTGTATAGTAACTACTGTAGATCACATAATGTGAGTGACATCTAATTCTTGTGAGATAGACATTAACTCATTATTAACAAGAAGAAAAAAACATTTTACTAATTGTAGTTACTGCTCTATATGATCTTTAGGATTACTAATATGCGCCAGAATGATATTTTCGCGAACACATTGTCTCACGTAACTACGCGCAAATAGAATTCGCGTGAACGAAGAGTTATTTCTTGTAAGCAAATAAGTGCTAAACTCTCGAAAAGGGTATCTTTTGAACTTCTCTACATCTTGAAGACGCGGGTCCAATTACATTTACTATTTTTTTTCATTCTTGATGTAACCGTTTACGGTAGCTCAGTCGGTAGAGCGGTCGGTTCGTGATCGGGAGGTCGTGAGTTCGAATCTCGGCCGTGACTAACCTAAGTCGATAAAAATAGGTAGCTACTGTTCTTTCGCCATGCGCTCGGCACTAAGTGAAAGTTGCGGGTCCTTCGGATGAGACCTTAATAACCGAGTCCCTGTGTCAGCGAAAGGCGTTGGCACGATAAAGATCCCTCATTGCTCAATTGCCCTGAGTGCCAAGTAAAAGTCAAAATTTGAAGCCCTTCACCGGCATACGGCGACGTCTCCATATGAGTTAAAAATTTGTCGAGAGGGTCGTTAAAACAATATACAATCAATTATACAATCATTCTTGATGTCTCGAAATGTTCAAGCGTATTATCAATTCAGCAAGGACAACATTTGCCAGATTAATCATTGACATCTTTTTGTTGAAATCAAAATAATTACCATTTATATATCGAAGGAATATGTGCAAGAATTCTTCTGTTAAATATCATTATTGAATCATAATGATCGGAAATAAAATTATGGATTTCCTTCCCTCGATATGTTAAGGGTCCTCCACACGCACACACACAGCTTATGTTCTCATATTATTGAGCATTACTTTTATTTAAGAATTTTAGAAGAACTTGGATTTAATTCTACAAGTGGTAATCCTAGTACTTATACTCCTACCTCCATTTCTAAGAAATAAATTTTTCAAAATCATACGTCAGTTTTGAATATTTGTACATGTAATATTCAACAGAGCCCAAATTAATTTGAATTACCTTAAAAATATATCAAATTCCGAAACTTTATAAGAATTATTACAAACAAAGATACATTGCTGGTTCCAGTTAATGTTCAATCAAGCTTCTTTCGTTACTCCTCACTAAGATATTGACAGTAGTGAAGGAAAAACTTCAAGAGTACTGTGCGAGCATATATTCAAGAAGTGGTGTGAATCAGATGTGGATACTAAAAAATTCAAAAGAACTTTTGGACAATTTGAAATCACAAGATTTAACCAAAATCAACAGCTTAAAACTTACGACTTTTCAGTTTTATACACAACAATTACCCATGATAAATTAAAATCCAGGCTTTTTGATATCATTGACAGCTGCTTTTTCAATAGAAATGGAACTCGAAGATTTACATACCTAGGTCATTGGTCATTTGCAAAATCATTTTGTTAAAAAAGATTCTGATTGCACACACAAGTACTCTGAAGTTGACATCAAAACGATCCTTGAGTTTCTGATTGACAATATCTATGTGGTTTTTGAAGACCAGGTATTCCAACAATCTATTGGAATTCCCATGGGTACCAATTGCGCTCCGTTATTAGCAGACCTATTTTTATATTCATATGAAGCAGAGTTTTTGCAAAATCTTATGCGTGAAAAGAAGAAAACACTTGCTGTGGCCTTTAGGTCGACTTTTAGATATATCGACGACGTATTGTCAATTAACAATGGTAATTTCCATTCCTACGTCGATACGATATATCCTAAATAGCTTGAGATAAAAGATACCACAGAGTCTGACACATCTGTTTCGTACGTGGGTATTTTACTTGAAAAAGATGTTAATGACAATCTAACAACCAAAGTTTATGATAAAGTGATGACTTTAACTTTTCTATAGTCAACTTCCCTTACCTATGCAGCGATAAACCTTCATTACCTGCATACGGAGTATATATATCTCAGTTGATTCGATACGCAAGACGCTACGTATAAACAATTTCTAAAACGAGGTAAATTATTGACAAGCAAATTGATGAAACAAGAACATCAGCAGACTCGTTTAAAGTCATCATTTCGTAAGTTTTACGGTCGATACAATGACCTTGTCAATTTATCATTGAGTCAAATGATGACTGACGTTTTTCATACCAATTGTTAGTCCATTATTTATACACTGAATTGACAACGGATTTTTCCGTTATTACCTGAAACTGACAAGGAGCACACGGCGGGTGTAACTGGTCAGCAGGGGATGCTCACTCGACCATGGCACCTGAGCCCACCTCTGATGTTTCGGAGGTCCGTGTTTGCTCTGCTCTTGTTTTGTGTTGTTTTATGGACTTTGAGACTGAATACTGTTCGTTATCTCCATATCCTTCTTTTAACAAGCATATCAACCTTTAAAAACTGTCCAGGGATTAAAATGTAATTTATACTGATTTTATAGAATAATATTTCACAAGTTTCAAGAATTTTTCCCAAGGCATTTTCATACCTAGCACAGCAAATTTTGTCTTACCCTTTCGTATATTTTTAAACTCACAGAATTACCATAAAGACTCAATTTTATCGATCAACTTATTTTTTACAGAAATTTATTTTATTTATGAAAATTACATAAAACTCATTTTCTCTAAAATACATCTCAAGAAAAATCAATAAAGACTCTTTTTGTAGAGAGGAAACATCAATAAATTACATGTAGATTACATCAAAAAGTTGAATTAAAATTAAATGCACTGATGCAGAAAAATATTTTCAAAATCTTTGGTATCAAAGTTCCTTTTTGGAGTTATATTTCCTGTTGCCCGGGACTCAAAAACTTTGGCAAGTCTCCGCATACTTCACCATGCTATGTGTATATTTAATCATTATTGGCTACTGTGCTGAACAGATATAAAAGAGGAAAACTAGAAAACACAAACTATTTTATCAATAATTATAAACATACCAGAATATAATGTATTATATTGGAACGTACGAATAAGTGTGCAATTATTATAATTTCAACTATCAAAACAGACTCGGTTGATTACGCTGAAAGTATAAATAACCTAAACGTTTCTCGTCATAGAGGCAACCGTTGTTTACGAATTACCATGTAACATAATCCAAGACGTCTGTTGTTCTTTATTAAAAAACCCAGCAATTTTTTTTTCTGTCGGTCACTCCGTGATCATGCCATGTGCTGTTTATGATTTATTTGGGGTGTCGCTCTTAGTGTACTGCATACTTTTCACTTAGCAAAACCTTTATCGCTAAAGCGTTTGTAAGACTCTCTTACAAGCGGTCCCAAGCCAAATCGTCATGTGCAGCAGAAATTAGATAAAACCGGAAGTAAAAGTATTTTTTCTCTTTCTACGTCACAAGTCACATGGTGTGGAGGACCCTTAAGGTCCCGTTAAATTCTAGAGATCAAGATTCACCTATTCTTTTTTTTTTTTAGAACGAAAGGAAATTGAAAGCTAAGGGGTTTATTAGTGTTCTAGAGTTTCCATGTGCTAAAGTTGCATTAAAAAAATATACTTTTACTGGCCTTCAGCTATAAGTAAGCAGAGAATTCTTTTCATTAGTTGATTGCGACTTTGAGAAGGATTTATGTGGATGGGAAGTATACATTGGGGAATATGAAGACGTTTCCATGTGTCGTAACAGAGTAACTCTAACAGTTTGTCTGTCGTGGTTTCATTTTGCAAACTATAATGTTCCGGAAAGCATACCATGGACCAGGATAAGGGCCATAGACACAAAGAATTTTACCTCAATCAAAGGTTAACATTTGTAATTTGATATATATGTTAGAAAGCGTTTTATATTTCTTAATATTTATTTATTTATTTTTAAATTTAATTTTAAATGTATACATTCCTAACATAATATTTGTGATGTAAATTCTTCTTTTCTTGCAGAAGTCCATGGTTATTTTGTTCTCGATATGAAAATATATGGAGAAAGCAAACTGTACTTACATACTTAGGTCATGTGGCACATAAGGATGCCACACAGACCTTTCACCCAACCCTATCCTTTGCTTTTCTTTCTATTTCCTTCCACGTCAGTCCTATCTCTTTCAGCTCTTTCTCCGCTGTTCTTCGTCATGTTGTTTTTGACCTGCCCCTTTTTCTCTTGTCGTCGGCCGTCCAAAGATGCTCTTTTTTGTAATGTTATGCTGGTTTTTTCTGAGCATTTGTCTGACCCATCTCCACTTTCTTCATACAATTTCTACCACAATGTCTTCCTGTCTTGACATTTTTCTAAGTTCGTTGTTGGACACGACTTTGGCCATCTGATCTTAAATATGGTCCATAGGCAACGATTAGCAAACACTCTCAGTTTCCTTGCGAGAACTTTCTGGAGCTTCCAGCATTCTGATCCATATAAAAGTACTGATTTTACATTACTATTGTGGATCCTAAGCTTTGTCTCAATGGTTATGTTAAAACTGGTTTTAAGATGCGAAATACATGACGGGCTTTATTGATTCTTCATATAATGTCCCCGTCAGTATCTCATGATGTTGTTAAAATGCTGCCTTGGTATGTGATGGTGTCTACATCATCCAAATTCTCTCCAATAACTTGTATGATTGTTAAGATTTTGATAGTATATTAATTAGCTGCAAATCCGCCATCATCAGGAGCCTATTTGCACATCTGTTATACAGATTATTAAATTATTTAGGAGAGGAGCATATATTTTTAATGTGTTTAACAATTTTGGTCTGCTGTGGGCTGGGCTTAGACTGAGAATTTCCCTTTAAGCCATATCAACAGCAGCCATTAGCTTCTCCAATTGCACATTTGTGTAAAGTGATGTTACATCACAACTGATCAGCAAGTCTTAAAACTACAAGAACATTCACAACCGAATGATACGTCGTTCCTATCGGAACAATATATTAAGGCGCAAATTGCACAAGGCCTAAGAATTACAAAGCCAATTAACAAAGAGGGCATAGAACAATAGTTCTCTTAGCTCGTGAGCTTGTATCTCATTTTCACATCGGACATATTGTCTGATTATGAAACATTATTTTTGACGAGAGGGCCCTCTCCAAAGTCACAACATGAAAGAAATATACTCATACGTTTATCAATGAGCTTGCTGAAAAGTTGAGAATAGATACCTGTCTTATGATCCTAATGAGAACATTGCGATGCCTCCTTTCCTCTTTAAAGCGGCTGAATTTGAACCAGAATTATAATGACTCCATATTACGTACTTTGACAATACAACACTTAAATTGTCATCACTGAAAGTCGGAGAGAAATTTGAAAACTCAGATTTGCTTTATAAAAAAGCATTGATGAAACTTAATAAATACAAAAAAAAATTCATCTAAAAAAAGCTGACTAAATGATGTCACTTAATGAAACAAAGTCAAGAGTCATATGAACGACATTTATATTCAAAATATAACTGCTGAATTTAGTATCCCAAATCAAAACATCTAGATGAACACATTGCTGAAATGAATGCAAAGGGTGTCCTTGACTATATTACTTATAGCTTTCTGCAGTTAGCAGATAACACGAGGACGGAGAGATTATATCTACTCCATAAAATATACAAAAATTAAAAGATGCTGCAAATTACCTTTATTTCTCAAGGAAGGCCTATTACATTTCAAAAAGGCACTTACTAAAATGTAGTCAATTATATTGATTATAATTTTAATCATTTATTGTGCATTCAAAACGTGAGCACAAATTTTATGGATATCTCAGACTTCACATTGAAGACTGAAATTCTGCGACCATACAACGAGAACTTGCTGATCAGTTGTGATGTAACATCACTTTACACAAATGTGCAATTGGAGAAGCTAATGGCTGCTGTTGACACGGCTTAAAGGGAAATTCTCAGTCTAAGCCCAGCCCACAGCAGACCAAAATTGTTAAACACATTAAAAATCTGAGTGATATGCCCCTCTCCTAACTGATTTAATAATCTGTATAACAGATGTGCAAATAGGCTCCTGATGATGGCGGATTTGCAGCTACTTAATTTACTATCAAAATCTTAAACCTCGTATATATCATACCGCCGAATCACTAGGTTATTGTCGAGTCAAGTGATTTGAGGTATGTGGCTGATGAGAGTCATTTTCTTTGAAACATTCATTCTCATTATTTTGGTCCTGTTAAAAGTGATGTTTAAGCCTCGACGTCTAGCTAGATGGTGTATAGAGTTTGGTTGTTTTCACCTGGATTTGCTGATAGGTGGATGAGATGAGACATAGGTCGTCTGCAAAATCTAGGTCATCCAGTTTGTTTTCCGTTCTCCATCTAATGTCGTTTTTCTCGGGTGGATTCCCTCATGACCCAGTCTATGGCCACTAAGTAGAGCAGAGGGGACAGTATACCATCCTGTTTAAGTCTCAACTTTACTGAAAACTGTACTCGGTTTCGGCATTGTTAACCGTCACAATACAATGAAATTTTTCATGCAGTACCCCGATGAAGTTAATAATCTGCGGAGGTAGGCCATACAATCTCAAGAGCTTCCTTAAACTTTCTCGATGTACACTATCAAACGCCTTTTCAAACGCCTTTTCAAAGTCTACAAAATTCAGGTATAGCGAAGATATTTCATAATACAAAAAATTGGTCCCAACATGATCTTCCTGATCTAAACCCTGCTTGCTTCTCTCTCATTGTGCATCGACTTGTTGTTTTACTCTTTCTAAAAGCACTCTGGTAAACACTTTACTTATTGTGAGTAAAAGTGTTATTCCACGCCAGTTGTTACACTCTGATTTATCTCTCTTTTTGGTAGTTTTATAATTAGTCCATTTTTCCTCTCTGTTGGTACCATGTTTGTTGTCCAAATATCTTGGAATAGATTATATATAACCTTTTATATTGCTTTGATTTCCACGTTAAGTAATCAAGCAAACTGTATTCAAGCTCAAAAAGTCCATTTCAAATAATGATTATATACATTTCTAAAGTAAACTACACTTGGTTCATTTCTAAACCTCTTGGTTATATAAGTTTTTGTGTAAAAAATTCTTCATGTATTTTTAGTCATTTCATCGATGCCTTTTAGTTCAACGTCATTTTCAGTTATTGTTTTGTAAATTGTTTGTTTGGATTATTTCAAAATTAAACATTTTTTTTTTTACAATTGAAGTATATTTAAAGTATGAATATTGAAACAAGCACAGTTAGTCAATATAAAACGCACTGCGAAAAATCAAAAGATCTTTACATGTTTTGTCAAATCTATTATAGAAAAAAAACCGTGTTATTGATGTCTTACCTAATTTAAAAAATCATCATTAAATTAGTTTTTGTAAATATAATTATTATAGAATAAACTTCAGTAACTGCATATTTGAATGCTCGAAGATTCTAACACTTGCATAATAAATCTGTATTCTTTTTCATGTATCAAGGAATTTATCTGAAGAGTTCAGCTCTTATGTCTTCAGCAAACACAGCACTAATACCTCCTACATTCATACGTGGTGAAATGGACCCCCCCAATACACATTTTGTACAAAATTTCTATTTGTTGAGTAAAGAGGTGCCATGGAGTCATGCTATCCAATGCTTTCATTATTCATATATGCTATATAGAAATGCTGCATTGGTTGTGGCTTATGTACCAAATGATAGCGATGTACATAAGGTATTTAGCAGGGATGTCGATGAAAATAGTGATGTCAGTCTCTACAAGGAACACACGGTCGAAAAATACTTCCAAAGGATGTCTATTGACCTGCCAGCGAAAATGAAATATAAGGTATTATAAGCAAGTAATTTAATTTCTAATTTTGCAGTGAATGTCAAGAATTGCAAGAAATTATAATTATAAATCATATTCAAGTTACATTTCCAGTATAGTTCTGATAATAAGCATGTGGTGTTATATATTTGAAATAAAGGGTTCTTCCTCGCCAATAGCAATTTTCAAAAATTAAAATATTATTTCAAATATTTATACATTGGCAGAACATTAAACAAGCAAATAATGTCGATTGCTACATGTCCCGTTGTAACAGAGAAATACATACAACAGAGTTTTTTCTCGAAAAAGAAAAGAAATATCCACTCACATTTCTTAGAAAAGTCACATGATCGTTCTATTTCATCACATTAAGACGTACATGTAATATTTTTGTTAACAATCTATGCTTAGAAAATAGATACAGACATCCATTTAGATAAGTCTTTTAAGATGTCCCATTTAATGAAAATGTATATAGTGTACCGCATTTTCTATGGTGGTTAAAAGAAAATTTTGTTGGTAAATTTACAAATTTGATTTGACATACACTAAGTACTTTTAAACAACTACTTTTCCCTGAAGATAATGAAAAGTTTCCATTTGTAAACATGTCTACTAAAGTATCATCCATGTCCTGCGAATATGTCCCGATGCGTTAATGACGTCATATCAAAGTGTATTTGTAAATAGCTTATTGACTTATTCCGAATTAAAGAGGCAATTTTTTGCCTGTGGAAAGTACTTAAAAATTAATCTAGGTACATGTAGGTTTCATCTGATTTTGTAAGTTACAATGAAAAATATAAAAGAATCAGAATGTCTTGCGGAAGTGTCCATTAGCTAATTAAAATAAGGTCTGGCGTTCTTATAATGCATGATTCGGAGTTGTACGTCGACGTCTATGTGCATTTTCTATGAATATACATACAATGTACGAATTTTGTACCCATCAAAGTTTACTTGTTTACGTCTCTCTTTCCGTAGACCGCCTTTTCTGTTGTTTTTCTTTTTCCTGACTGATCATCATGACACATACAAATGTAGTTATAGTTTTTAATCTATGCTATTTTAGAGTTTCATAGTGTGACCTCATAAGGAATAAAACACCATGGCAGAAAATTAGAAATAAATCGTCACAATGAACTGCTCTAATGGATAAAAAGTACATTTACGCAAGGTTCTCTCCACCATTTTGATTTATATTATTACCTTAAATGGTTAATTATTCTCTTTTAAGATATGGCTTTTTATTATATATATAGACACCGCAGATAAAAACAATTTATTTGGGCGTCGTTTTGACCTTACAATGTTGAGTAGCAATCCCTGACGTTGCATTAGTATCAGGCCTCCTTTGCAGCCACGTACAGTTGTAGCATCGTTTTTGAAAGTGGGGGAAATCCCTCGTTTTTCAGTACACATTTTTATGCTACATTTTCCTTATATAAAAAAAAACGTTGGGGGGGGGGGGGG
>PRKT01000078.1:108818-151252 GCA_003671525.1 Saccostrea glomerata
CCCCCCCCCCTGCCCCCCCTCCCCCCGGATGCTACGTGCCTGAATCTATCGTGGTGGCGATTATTGACTGACGCCTATCTTACAATATAAGACTATGATTTTCAAACTGAACTGTCAGCACTTTTTTCTGCTATTAAATCATGGCAAGAGCAGACTGTTGATGTGACAAGTCGACAGGAGATTTCCTTGCCCAACATGACTCAGAATCGTCGAAGTGGTTAAAGGGACTGGTCTTGAGTCGCAAAGTAAGGAGTTGATCCTTAAGTATCGGGTTCGAGTCCCACTGTTGGACACAGAGACCAGTCCTTCAGATGAGATCGTATAAACCGAGTGTCCTGTATCGCATTAGGTGCAGGTACGAAAAAGACCCATCACTGCTCAATGGCTGTAAGTGCTGAGTATAGGACAAAATTTGCAGCTCTCCACAGGCAAATGTTGGCGTCCCCACTCTCCACATGAGTGAACAAGATGTGTTTGTTAAACACTGATGCCCCCGTATGGCAACATAGCGAAGATTAAACTTTTCTTAATGCAAATTTAATTAATTGGTACCAAAAGTAGGGTATTCTCACTGGAAAACAATTGTGAAATTTGAAAGTAGGCCAATGTTAGAGTTTTTTCAATAAGTACAAAAATCAGCAAGGTCAAGGTCAAAAGGTCAAGGTAATTGGTATACAATGAAAGGTCTTGCCACATAGAATACTTATGTAGAGTATGGAAGTCCTAACCCTATCCGTTCAGAAGTTATGGCCAAGGCTAATTTTTTAAAAGTAGTTCAAACTCCAAGGTCAAGGTCAAAGGGTCAAAGTTCTTGTTATCAAATGAAAGGTCTTGTCACAAGAAAAAAATATGTAAAGTATGAAAGCACTAGCCCTAATCCTTTAAATGTCATGGTCAATTTTTGCTTTTTTAAAGTAGGTCAAACTCTTAGGTCAAGGTCAAAGGGTCAAAGTTCTTTGTATTTTCACAAGGATTTAATATTTGACGTATAAAAGCCCTATTCCTTTCCATTCAAAAGTTATGGCCAAGGTTAAAGTTTTTTCACAAGTGCGGAAATCTAAAAGGTCAAGGTCAAAAGATCAAGGTTGTTGGTGTCCAATGAAAAGTATTTTAACAAAGAATACATATGTGAAGTATAAATGTCCTTGTATCTATTGTTCGAAAGATATGGCCAAAGTAAAAGTTTAAAATTTTCATGTAAAAGTGGGTCAAACTCCAAGGTCAAGGTCAAAAGGTCAAATGTGGAGGAACCCAAAGAAAGGTCTTGTCACAAGGAATACACATGTGAAATATGAAAGTCATGTTGCCACCTAATCAAAAGTTATGGGCAAGGTTAAAGTTTTTGCGGACAAACAGACAAACAGACAGACAGACAGAGAGACAGACAGACAGAGAGATAAACAGAGAGACAAACAGAGAGACAGAGAGACAGATAGTCGGACACGACAAAAACTATATACCCCCGAAACTTCGTTTACGGGGGCATAAAAATTCTCTGTATATTAATAATTCTCAAATTATAATAAAGTTACATGTACGAATGCAATTATAAGTAATAAGATATCATCTTTATTTATCCATTCCTGATATGGATCCAGATTTGTACGTGATCAATTCTATTGATCATTTCGAGCTGAAATCACAAATTTTTACCAAAATCAGGAACATAAACAATTACTTATTTTAATTTTTTTTTTTTTTTTTTTTTTACAAAATACTCGCATAAATTAAAATACATTTTTTTTTATATCACTGACAACTGCTTTTTCAATAAAAACGTAACTCATTTTTATTTGGTAACTAGCCAAATTATTCTATTTAAGAACAATCTAACTGTATACACAAGCACTCCAAGTTTGATATAAAAAAGATACTTGAATTTCGGATTGACAATATCTATGCGGTTTTTGGAGACGAGGTCTTCCAACAATATTTTAGAATTCCCATGGGTACCGATTGCTACCCGTTATTGACAAACCTATTTGTCTTTTCATTAGAAGTAAAATTTGATCTTAATCTTTAAGGTGAAAAGAACAGGACACTTGATATTGCCTTTAACTCGACATTTACAGATATACTAGTATTGACGACGCATTGTTCATAAACAATTGTAATTTCCATTCTTATGTCGATGCGATATATCCAGGTGAGCATGAAATAAAAAAATTTCACAAAGTCTGATTCAACTGTTTCAAATTTAGATATTTTCCTTGAAAAAAAAAGGGATTTATGGTAATCTAAAAACCAAGCTAGAGTTAGGGTAAAGAACTTCTTTTGGTAAAATAACTTTCTCCAGTCATTGATACATTTTTGCATTGATCACATTTTACTTTTTTTTTTAGATTGTACCAGTTTTATACCAATTTGTACAATGTGAACTACACTGTACATAACTTGAGACTGTTTATACATCTGCGTCAGCTTAAGTGATAAAATCAGATCTAGATTAATTGTACTTACGTTGCTTTTCCTTTAAATCGTTTTCCTTCTGTAATCTTGTCAATTGATTTTCCAAATTCATCAATCTCCTTTCAATATTATAATTTTTTTCATTGGAATTGTATATCATCTGACCTTTTAAATGGACAATACTCTCACAGATTAAAATAATGATGAATAAATGACAAAAACAACAAAGATGCAACATTCTTAACATCTCCCTGTCCAAATAAAAAACTGATTACATAAGTTTCGGTAAGATGGACTTTTTGTCTAGATTACCCGTTAGATAATGAATCTGCCAAATTATGGACCATTGATTTGAATGTTCTTCCTTGTTGTGCCATTTAATAGCTAAAAGATAATGTGAATTTTATTGGTTAACTTAAACTTTAGAGTCGTCAGATATTGAATTCTTGTATTCTACAGGTAAATATTTTTAATGCCTGCTCAGGATTTTCAATGAATATAATGTCCCGATTTCAATTTCGATTGTGCACTTCTTTTAAATCGTATGAGAGGATGATGTAACATACGCCCCCCTATAAAGTGGCAAAATTTAAATAGCCAATTTTTACTCTACTTTTTGTATACAACTAATCACCAATGTATCCTAATAAAATCTTATTTTTACGGAAAAAAGAAACAGAATTTAAACAATAGATATATTATATTTTAACTTTGAAGCCCTTAGAAAATGCATGTACGAGCGCATACATGTAGGTATATTTTTCTCCTTTGGCTGGTCGAGTATGTATGTGATAGAAGTGTAGTTAATCTACTTATATGTATAAGGAGAAAATTGTATCTAATTGCGCACAAATATTGTGCTTGAGAAGTTGTAAAATCTAGCTAGTCTTCTCCATAATGAACATATTAAACAAACTACTAGTATTTTTCTTACGTAAGAATAAATTCATATGCTAATCGAGACTTTGGCGATACACTATATATCTGACCAATTAATTAAATAAGTTTAATTACGAGTGAATACCATAAAAATTCTAAGGAAATTTTAAGCTTCGGAAAAAGAGTTTTAACCTGCTTTACTATCAACACTGTACATTTGAGTCACAGATAGTAAGGTAGGCAAATTTATGAGTTCCATTTTTATTGAAAAACAGCTGTACTATGTCAATGATATCAAAAAGCCTGGACTTTAATTTATCGTGGGGAATGGTTGTTTATAAAGTTGAAAATTCTTAATTTTTAAACTGTTGCTTTAGGTAAAATCTTGTGATTTTAAATTGACCAAAAGTTCTTTATAATTTTTAATTATTTTTTCGAATATATTGTTGCACAGTACTCGGGAAGTTTCTCTTTCACAACGGTTAGTATCTTAGTGGGGAGAAAAGAAAGAGGCATCGTTGAGCATTTACTGTAACCCGCTATGTATCTTGGTTTGTAGAGTGCATGTTTTCAGCAAGAGGCTCATGGGTTGCAACGCTAACCTGAGTAACTATGGTTATTCTGTCATTTAACACATTACCCCCTTTGTTCTAATTTTTAGACCTTGACAAGCCCAAAGGGTCATGATTCGAACATTTAGAATCTACACTACCCCAAGATGCTTCCAAATAAGTTTCAGCTTTTTTAGTCAAGAGGTTCTTGAGAAGCTTTTTTTCCATATACTTAAATATTTCCCTATTGGTTCTTGAAAAAAAAAAAAGATTTTTGAAGTTTTTTCTTTATTTTCCTTTTGTAAAACTTGGATTCCCTATTGTGGTCCCGCCCTATCCATGGGTTCATGATTCAGACAATGTATATTCTACACTACCCAAGAATCCTTCCTCATAAGTTTCAGCTTTTCTGGTCTTAAGAGGTTCTTGAGAAGAAGATTTTAAAAGTTTTTTTCCCATACATTTCATTGTAAAACTTGCATTCCTTATTATTATGTTCTCTTTCGCATCGCTCAGACGAGCATAAATTATTTCATATTCTCTTTACATATACAAAAACAACTCAAACACAAATATATAGGAGGCGACAATGTTAGCCAGATTTAATAAAACTGATTGGTACAAATATTAACGCGTCCTTAGGTACGTCCACACATATAAGCGCTTGCTTGCCGCGTTTATTAGACGTATACATTGAAACAAAAACATGTCTTCAATGGTACCAACTCTTTATCTTCCTTCTACAATGTATAAAAAATAATTAATCAAATACATTGTATCACAGAACAAAAAGGTATTTTAACAGATGTTTATATGTCCCCACATGTTTTGACCTCCATCAATGAATGTATGAACACAATGCAATTATACTTCCCTCGCCGCCCAAGAAAAAGCATTGATAAAAAACAACATTGATGTTGAAAATACTATGGAAACCTGTAAGCAAATGAGAGGTAAACGGAATGAATAGCGGATTCATTCTCACAAACTTAATGCAAAAGTAACATTAATTATATTGTACAATAAATTGACTTGTTAAAGTAGAGCTGTGCAAAATAAATATATATTAGAAATTTCTGTAAACACTATATCAAAACACATTTTCGCTACATGTAGCTATGTAGCTATGAACCATTACAAAACAATTTTTCTTTATGTATAAAGAGCAAAATTCTCGAGACTCAGAGGGATTTTAGCGATTGTTTTCCACATAGGTAACCCCAGGATTGGTCCAATCAAAATGTTATGCCACTGCAGACTAGGAATCAGATCTACTTCAAAGAAACTAAGCATCAATCTACAAAAAAATTCTGTTTCATTAAATAAAAGTAAAAGAAATTTAATATTGGAAAACTGATAAGTCGTGGCTAACTTGACAAAAGAACATAAAACACGAGTTTAAATACCCTTAGACCGTATCACCGCATGCCGCAAAATAGACCCCGAAAAAGATCTAAATTAGCAAAGCACAAAATTAGATATTAAATAGATATTATCAACGTAATTCTTACTAACTCGACAGCCGAATCAATACATCCGCCGCCCCGCACACAAAGCAAACCAGGAACACCAAACATTTTTTTTCAAACGTTATTAATGAAATGGAAAAGAAATTTATTCATGTTCGCTTCGCTCAGACGAACATAAAGTATTTCATATTCCCTTTACATATACAAAAAAAAAACAACTCGAACACAAATATAGAGGAGGCAACAATGTTAGCCAGATTCGAATAAAAAACGTCTGCAAACAAAAATTGCAAATTGATCAATGAATATACTTTAGGTTAAAAAAAAGATGCCTTCAGAGAAATTATCATAATTTTTATACTTATTTGGTATTTTTTATCTTCTATTTCTTTCATATATCCTTTAATACATCTATTAGTGTAAAAGGCTTTTGCTATCATTGGAAGACACCACAAATCACTTATTATTTCATATCATGCTAATAAGGATTGATATCTAAGGCTGGATTCAAGAAAATCTTATTTCTCTAAAACTGTATTAATTTAATTTTTTTTCCTTTTATAGGGTACAAATGTCAACTTTTATTAGACCTATTCTAAGACTTCCAAAAACCTTGAATCGTATAAAGCTGAATAAAATAAAAATTGCTGCATGAAAAAATTTCATTTTCAAGCTTCATATAGATGCGCTTTAAATTAAATATTAATTTTTGGAGTTATCCTTCCTGGCTGAGGATCAGATATCCTTAAACTTCATTTTGGCTCCCAAGCCATTCAATCACATATTATGATCTCAGCCTACAAAACATACAATGTGTCTAAATCCTGGATCTCAGCCAATCAATACAAATAGCAGACTCTCAGCCAATCATTAAACATATCAGGCTCTCAGACAATCATTTCACATATCAGGCTCTCAGCCCATCATAACACAAATTAGGCACTCGCCTTACGATGCAGAATATTTGACTCCCAGTCAAAATTACGGATAAATGTCTCAACTTCAAAATATAAAACACAAATGCACCTGAATAAGTCTAAATATCAAAATTAACATGAAGTACTATAACGTTGGAGAAAATTTTTTTCCCAGCAAAAATACTTTCTTTGTAAGATCCTGCAATGGAAAAATCTCGGTTTGTCATATTTAATATAGCCAAACACAAAATCTTTAAATTTTCCATCTACATTTACCAGCATGGACCATAAAAAAAGATAACCATTTTGGCACAAGTGTACAATGCGCTTTTCATAAATCTAAATGATTAATAACATATGGTATAAGCAAAGAAATCTTATTTACTAAACTTCGCTTAACTGTTTGTACATTTACATGCTCTCTTTCAAAAAACAAATATATTTTACCATTTTAAGTGCTTTGATTATCTGTGGCCACATCCCAGCCGTACTTATCTTTCTTTGTGATGTTCCGACTTGAAATCATCAGAATTTTCTTTGGAAACGTTAGTTGAAATTTTGGCTTCTAACTCCTTTAAAAGTAGCTTTTTTCTCGGCTAACGCTGAATCTAACTTGCAGGGAAACAATTGGAATGTTTCTCCTTAGTAGGGTACTCATTCAAAATTTGCGAACAGTTGCAGCTAAACTCATTGTTGTTGGATGCGCGTCTATTTAGGTCGTGAGTAACACTCTTCCCCGGACTACTACGTGAAGATTGCTCGCTAGGTTCCGTCTGAATCGGACATCTTTTTAAATCTAAATGATAAGTCGTGGGTAACTTGTCAAATGACAAAAGAATATAAGACACGAGTTTAAATAACCTTAGACCGAATCAGCACATGCCGCAAAATAGACTCCGAAAGAGATCCAAATTAGCAAATTAAGCACAAAAATTAGATATTAAATAGATATTATCAACGTAATTCATACTAACTGGACAGCCAAATCAATACACCCGCCGCCCAGCACACCAAAGCAACCAGGTTCGACTCCAAGGAACACCAAACTTTTTTTTCCAAACGTTATTAATGAAACCGAAAAGAAATTTATTGGTCCCGCCTTACCCTCAGGGGGTCATGATTTGGATAATTTAAATTCTACCCTACTAACCCATGGTGCTTCCACATTAGTTTTAGCTTTTCTGGTCTAGTAGTTCCTGGGAAGAAGATTTTAAATGTTTTTCCCATACACTTCAATGTAAAACTAGGATTTCCTAATGTGAACACACCCTACCCCTGGGGGTCATGATTCGAATAATTAAGAATCTACACTTCCCCAGGATGCTTCAATATAAATTTCAGCTTTAGTGGCCAATACTTGACAATCACTTTTTTTAATTAAATCGTGCTAACTGGACTTCCTAGAGCAAACGGTATAGACAATCTAAGGTGTTCATTTAAGACATTTTCCCATACGATTCGTCATTCTGACTTCCTTTCTTAAAAAGAACACTATCCATTGCGCTGTATGCGTAGTCTGTAGATGAAAATTCCAAAAATTACCCCGACGACAACGAGGACTGTCACTACAACACCTATAATTACTCCTGGATTGGTAGAAATAGACTCAGTACTAGTACTGAAATGGATAAATACATTACGTTAAACGCACGCTTTTCAATAAACAAAGAATAGTTGTATAGAACTTAAAAGATAAAAGTATGAAAGACAAGCTTACTTCGAATTCTCACAATGTTTATATTCATAATAGAAACCAAATGCATTTGTTCCATTTTCGTAGTAACATCGTCCGACAGTATCTATAATACAAGAATATTTTCCTGCATTGTAAACCATGTTTTGCTGGTTAAAGAAATAAGCTAACTAAAGAATATCAGCCGATTTAATCGCAAACTATATCGAAATTTCTGTAAAATTGAATGTAATAAAGTCCTATACCGACCTTTTGTGTTCAAAAGGAGAATAGCTATTATCAGTAGAAAGTTCTAATCCATGATCGATAGGGTCATCAAACATCTGGGAAGGTACAGGTATTGCTTTTAGCTTTATATAAGCTGCTTGAATCAAAGGTAAAATCTTATTTCCTTATTAAATTAAAACCGAATTTCTCAGTTTAATCCTCAAAATATGCAATGTCAATAAAAAGGAAAAAAATATACTGCATTTTACAGTTGTATTTTTGATAGTATATGAAGTAATCTATTGTATTTAACAATCATCAGGACACTAGATATAATTATTACTTTTTCATGAATACTTACTCACTGGAATTTTATAAATTCAATAGGAGATCATTAAACTCTGTAAGTTAGGAGGAAATTCCAACAATAAGGTAGTGACAAAATTGCGCAGTAACGTGAAAGCAAAATGCTAATAGCAACAATGGAAAGTAAGAAATATATTTTTCCCTTGAAGCAAAGATAATTAAAATCAAATTGTTCCTTTATATTTATCTACAAGTTCAACATCTTTTATATCGTCCGCGGATCGGATATACTTCTTTTTGTATAAATACAACCTCTTTCATTATCTCATGCAAGATTGTGATATCAAACGAATCTTTATCAAAGTTATGTGCTAAAAGACGGATTTTGTTTAAAAACAAGTAAGAGTTGAGAATTCGAGATAAAATAATTGTCATATTTTTGTGGTTTCTCAGATATTTCTAATGACATTTTATTCTTCCTTAATTTCTGCTGCTTACATGAACGATGTATATCTTACTTTTTATCATATTCATAATAAATATATGCTCATCTATTTTAGCAATCAAAACATTTGATTATGTACGTAAATTTAAAAAAAAAGCATAGTCATTGCTGGATCCTACCTCCATTCAGATGAAAAAGAACATTATATTATGACAACTTATTCTCCAAAAGGAGCATAAACCCATTTTTGTTGGTGAAATCGAATTGGAGGTAGCTTACAAGTATCATGGAGCCTGGGGATGTATATAGTCGATTGGTTGTATGTTGTTCAACATCCTGTTAATACGTTATATTCAATTCATGTACAGATGTCACTGTATATGGGTGAAGGGCTTCAAATTTAGATCTATGCTCAGCAGTTAGAGCCATTATGGTACACAGAAGTATTACAGTGCTAAACTTCTCGTATAAACAGTATAAAATGTAAAGGTTACACTGAAGGCATACTTTTTGTTTTCTTTTCTACCTTTTAGAGCCTTTTGATTTTTTAGAGGCTGAATACATTAATTCTTGTAACAGTTATTCAATACAGAGAGAAAGAGCTGGCTTTGTCTCCGGGATTGAAGACTTAACATATTAATCTAATTTAAAAAATATTTATATATAGTTGAAGTATAAAAAATTATTTACATACTCAAAAAATAAATGGAATCAAAGGGCGCTGATATTTGTTTCTCCTTAATATCTTGAAGTCGTTTAAAAACGGGATTTGGAAGGATTTGTTTTATAGGGTTAAGATTAGTTTTCCAAACCATACATGTAATACAACTCATGACTGTTGGTCTTAGGTCACTCAAATGCAGCTTACCAATTTTTATTAAACTAAAGTCTGATTTCCAAGAGTTTCAAATATATGGCATTTGTGCCTAGCCATTCAACTGGTGCGGTAACTCATTATTCTTCTGCTACTTGGAAAGGCAGCCCTAATTCACTTGGAAATGAGTGTTGCTTTCATCAAATTCATGGACTGTTTTGCTTGATAAAACATTTTAACAAAGTTTGTTTTAACCCAGAATTGTAATAATACATACATCTTACGTTTCTTTAAAGTACCAAAATATAACTATAAGGTCAATTAACGTTCAGGGCACACATGAGTTTGTCATTATTAAAACACTTAAAACTACCCATCGTTTAAAAATCGTAAAATCTTGTTCTGTTAAAATGTGATATATTTTCGAACGTGTAAATTTCTTAATTTTGATAGATTATGAAAAAATTTCTTTAAAAAAAGTATATATCTTGATTTTACAATGCTGCAAAAAGTATTGCACAAACTTTTAAAGAAAACCTTGATCGTTCTTCCTGAACATACTGTGTTCCACTTTAATATACAATTCAAACCTTTTTATTGATGAATTGTGTATTTTCATGTTTCAAACAACGAAAATAAATTCATTGATTGTATGGTGTTAAACGTCCCTCTTGGAAATTTTTCAACAATATGGAGACGCGATCACTTGCCGGTGGACAGTTACAAATTTTGTCCTATACTCAGCACTCGGGGCCACTGAACATCGAGGGATCTTTTTCATCCCCGCACCTACTGCGACACGAGACCTCGGTTTATACGGTCTCATCCAAAGGACCGGTCTTCATGTCCTACAGAGGGATTTGACCCCGCGACGTAAGGATTGACTCCATACTTCGCAACTCTAGAGCAGACGCTCTAATCACTGAGCCACGCGGGTGACCAATAAAGGATAAAATGTCCACTTTAAATCTAAATTAATGTGAAATATTTAAAATTTTACTACTATGTAATGAACACATACTATTGGTATTTGTTTTAGTTCACATTCATTTTTTTGTTTAAATTACAACACGAAATTCGTCTGTAAAACTGTAATTTTTTTAAAGCATTCAAATGACACATTTTCTCATTTGATTTAAACTTCAAAACATCAACTGCTCGAGAAATATCCATATTGTGATCAAAGTACGACTTAAATTGTATCCACCACCCAGAAAATAGTTTACATCATGAACATTACACTGTTGCAGAAAATAATACCGTAGAAAATAATTAAAATTTAAACATTTCCAGATTTGAATTAAAAAAAAAATTTTAGGTCGAAGTTTTACTCATGGCTAATCCAACACTCAGAACACAATTTTGCATCTTACCATTACACTGATGGAATCTCAATATATCCTCTAAATTGAATTCAAATAATATATTTCCAGATTTTTTTTCGAATTTAATTACCTGTATTTTTTCGGGAAAAAAGTACATATTTGGATCAACACTTGGAAAATTATTTCATTGACTCTATATTTAGATCAAAATGTCACTGGTTTCTTGTATTTTGGTTCATTAGATTTTGATTCTTTCATTTACTCTCTCCATCAAATGAAAATGAAAATGAATGCCTTTACAGCATTAATTAAAAACTGATTTTTAAGTATCACATAGTCTTGTTTAAATACTAATCATACCCAAAATTCGCATGTAACTATCTATTGTTCAGATAAAAAACTTTTTTGGCATTTGCATCTGGAAACACAGCGGCTTTTCAGCAAATTGCTGTTCTCCCCTACCTCACCTAAGACTGTCCAATCTCTAAACAATTGACTTCTCATTGAATGACATTCTTTATACCAGTTTTGTACTTTTTATATCTAATTTTCAGAAAAATGGTAATCATGTTTTACGTAGGAGAAAGGCCTCAAACAGTTTATACTATGAGGGAAAAAACTAATCTCGGGCATACGACCCTCTACTAGTTCTTTATCTCACAGAAGGGACAGCTCTTGGTCTTTCTCCTTTACGTAATAAAACGCGCAGTATCTCGTGTTTAACGCTCTAATATACGAGCCGTAGACAAAGGTTAATGCAGCTGATGGAAAGCTGGTGAAAGATGATGGAAGAGAGTGGCCGAGAATATCAGATTTAAAAATGAAGATTTTATAAAGAATCATTTTTAATGAAAATAAAGAAATGAATGTTCTACCTTAACAATTGAATCAAGAGACTTCAACAGTTTAAGTTGTACTCAGTACATAATTTTAGTTTTATTACATGTACATGCATTTTACATAAAAAGTAACAAATAGTGAGCAGTCATTTGGATTTACATCTGTATGTTTTCTCCAAAATCTGTTTACATCTCAAATCCTGGAACATGAGGTATAGAAAATCTTAAGTAAACTTAATAACATTTTCCCTTGTGATTTGTAATTTATGACTTCCGAACTAAGAAAGAATTATCTCCAGTTTGTTGCATGCGTCGTCTGTAGACGCAAACTCCAACACTTTACGAAAGCCCAGAAGGCTCATTCGAGATTCGAAATTCGAGATTCAAAATTCGAAATTCGAGATTCAAAATTCGAAATTCGAGATTCAAAATTCGAAATTCGAGATTCAAAATTCGAGTTTCGAGATTCAAGATCCAAACGAACCAATCAAAAGCGGGTTCAGCATTTGATTACTCCCCTTTATTATGTTTTTACTATCAAAAAATAGTTCAATATAATTATATCAAATGGGTCATTTGATTAAATTACAATGCAAGAAAAAGTGTTATATATATTAGAAGGAAATTTAAATAATAAATGGTTTTTTGATCAGCAAAAATATTTCAATTTATATTATAGATTCTTAAATATTAAATAGATTTCATATATCAGGAGTATATATTTTTTGTATTGTCGACTAATTACCGGCCGATATGAAAGTTAGAAGTCGCTGTGCGTTTCTGCGGGGTTAAAACAATTTAAATAAAAAATATTTAACATTAATATAATAGTATATTAAAAAGAGCGTCTAAAGGTTAAAGAAGAACGCACAATAAACATAAGATTAAAAATTCTTTTGAAGAATGAGGTAAATATTTCATCCAATCCTGATTAAGAAACTTAGTTTTTTCCTCTAAGAGAGAGCAAGGATACCAACATATTTGTTGCATTTTTATCAAATTAAACTACACTGCATATCTAGTTGTAGATTACATTAAATTTTAGTTTTAAACTTTTAATGTAAATGTCATACGGGCCCACGGTTCAAAAGTTGTTTACGCAGAGTACCAGGGGTACTTTGCTCATACATGTAATACTGAACATGCATTATATGATTAAGAAAATCATGTCGTGCACAAGCGTTTAATGTCACGAGGATATACATATTAACAGATAAATATAAGATATTTTAAAAACAGATCACCATAGTCTTTAGTTGCTTCATAAAGGAACAATTAATTTGTTTGCGGCCGATTTTTGACACTTGCGTCAATATATGTTTCTTGTCTTAATTTCTAGAAAAACACAGATACGTGTGGACAAGACCCCCACCCCTTGGTATTAATTGAACCCCAGGGCTTATTTCTCTGTTATGTGTAACCTTACAATGCGAAAAATATCGCTGGCGTAAAACCACCAGAATAATCGCTCAACCAAAATAACAAAACAAAAAAAACCCACTATTTATTACCCCACCTTACAAGAAAGAATGCTGTTTACAGAGAAAATGTGGGATTATTACGTTATGCAGAGTCAGTCCGATAGCATGGATACATTGTATGTGTAGAGACAGTGTGAATAATACCAGTGGGGGTACAACGTAAACAGACTGGCGTGGCATATCTTTCTCTTATAATGTATAGTGGGTATAGGGGGGAGGGGTTGTTGAGCGATTATTCTGGGGATTTTACAATTTTTTGTTATTGTATACATGACGAGTAAGTTTAATAAATATATCTTGTGAAAAAAATGTCCAATAAGCCCTGGGGTTGAATATCGAGGGGGGGGGGGGGGGGGGGGGGTGGTCCCGTCCACAAGTACCTGTGGTTTTCCTAACAGAGGAAATGCATAAGAATTAAGTATAGTAGACAATTCAAAAATATATATACTCCTAATATATGAAATCTATTTAATATTTAAAAATCTATAATATAAATTAAAATATTTTTTGCTGATCAAAAATCCATTAATTATTTAAATTTCCTTCTAAAATATATAACACTTTTTCTTGCATTGTAATTTAATCAAATGACCCATTTGATATAATTATATTGAACTATTTCTTGATAGTAAAAACATAATAAAGGGAAGTAATAAAATGTTAAACCCGCTTTTGATTGGTTCGTTTGGATCTTGAATCTCGAAACTCGAATTTTGAATCTCGAATTTCGAATTTTGAATCTCGAATTTCGAATCTTGTATTTGGAAACTCGAATCTCGAAAGAGCCTTCTGGGCTTTCGTAAACAATTACGCAGACGACAACGACGACTGCCACTACAACACCTATGAATACTCCTACATTGATAATCCTGAAAATTTAAACACTGGACGTTAAATCCATAAAGTAAATACATGTAGCTGTTTAAAAGTATGGAATGTACTTACTCCTCGCAATAATACTGTTGATAGTAAATACCATATGCATCTGTTCCATTCTTGTAGTAACATCGTCCATCTGTACCTAAATTCGAAAACAGAAATCTCCATAGAGTGAAGGACAATAGCGTCATGTCTTAAAGGCGTCATAAATTATAAAGTATATTCAAATAAAGTCTAATAAAAAAAATTATACATGAAAATAAAAAGTAAATGTGCTTTTAATTCGACATTTAGATACCGTATACCGATGAAGCATTATGATTCAAAAGTATCAAAAGATACCACATAGTCTGACACATCTGTTTCATATATGGTTATTTTTTTGTAGTATAAGACGAAAAATGGAGAGATGATTTCAAAATTTTTATCTTTAAATTTCCTCACTGGCATAGCAATATACCCTTATCACCTGCAAAGATGAATTGGTGTTTCGCAGTTAATTCGATTCATGCAAAAGCATGTTCCATGTCTTAACAATTTCTTAAACGAAGCAAGCTATTGAGAGACAAATTAATGAAACGAGAATATCAACAATTTAGTTTGAAGCATCATTTTGCATGTTCTAAGGTGAATTAATACAGTGTCATGTCTTTGTCAGCAACTGCAATACTGTAAACAGGGTTATTATCGCCCCGTGTTATTTTCGCTCTTTTATATTTGCTTACAATTTTGCCCTCTTTTTAATTCACCCAAATACAATTCTGTTAAGGAAACTATGCTATGTTATATGATTTTGCTCCGTTTTTTTCGATTGCTGACAAATATTTTTCACATCATTTGTAAGAACATTATCTACATACTGAATTGTCTACATTTTTTTTCATTCTCCCGATCTCAAGGAACACATGATGGGTGTGACCAGTCGAAAGGGAATGCTATCTCCTTCTTGACACTTCTGTTCATTTTTATTATTTCTTATTGGTTAAACGAAAATCAGTTTTTTAAGAGCTGAATTAATCACGCAAAATGACATTAATGATAACTTGAGGGTGTGATCTACACAATTCTACACTAACCTTTTATGTACCAAAATATGACTGTGACAATCAGAAGAATGCAGGCTTTCACGAAGCGCTCGGCAAACATCTGTTAAGAAACATAAAGTACCTTTTTTGCATATTTTGAGGGTAAAACTTCACTTCATCTTGAAATGTTTATCTAATTTCTCACAAAGCATCTTGTAATGATATAAGAAGAAAAACATTAATTATACAGTATTTAATGGATTTTTTTGCTCCAATTTCTCTTTGAAAGATGCAGATTAAGAAATGTAACAATCAACAAAACACGACATATCATTATTGATTTATATACTTATATTAATACTTCCTCAATGGAGGATGATGGATCAAACTTTGTCAGTTACATAGAAATGTCATTCATAAGGAAGTGACAAAATTAAATGCCCAGCGTTATTATTGTAGTAATGTGAAAGAAATTTGGGTATAAAGCGATCACAATAAAGAAAAGAAATTAATGTATTTCTTACCTTGCTGCAAAGACAATTAAAATAAAATAATCTTCGAGTTCAAAGTCTTCATATAGCTATAACCTGCTGACCCGGAAACCCTTCTTATGTTTAAATAACATCTCTTACATTATCTCACGAAAGATTGTTATTTCAAACGGTATCTTTATCAATGTACTAATAATAATGCGCTAAACAATTGATTTTGTTAAGTAAATAACGGTTGAGATTTCGAGATATAATATGAAATTGACAAATACTACATGTATAATGATACATCAGCTATTCTCAAAGATTACAACTATACACTGAATGACTACAGAAAGGCCACTGTCGGACATACGTATTTCTCAGTGCCTCTGCTTGAAAGATTTTTAACGAAGGAATTTTTATTATAATTAAAAGAAACAAAATGTATCCATTAATAGCAATAGAACATTAAAATATGATAGTAAAATTTAAAATAAAGCATAGTTATTGCCGGAACACTCCTCCGTTTGGACGAACGGAATATTAATGTCACATAATGGCAACTTGTTCTCAAAATGGAGATTGAAACCATTTACTTTGTTGAAATCGATTGGGAGTTTACTGAAAAATGTCATGGAGTTTGAAAATGTATATGGTTGATTGATTGTGTGTTGTGTGATGGTTGGTTCGAGTGTTTTTCATCAATGTATAGACGTCACCATTTTTTGGTGTGGGACTACACATTTATACATGAGCTGATGTTACAGGGATTTCAAAACACAATTCAAATACATTTACTTTTTAAAACATTAGATATAAAAGGCGTATTTTTGCTTTTGTTATACATTTTTATGCCCCCGTTATCGAAGATTCGGGGTATATGATTTTTGTCGTGTCTGTCTTTCAGTCTGTCCGCAAAAACTTTAACCTTGCCCAGAACTTTTGATTTAGTAGAGCTATGACTTTCATATTTACATCCTTGCAACAAGACCTTTCTTTGGTAACCACCAAATTTGACCTTTTGACCTTGACATTGGAGTTTACACAAAAAAAACTTTTACTTTGGTCATGAATGGTAGATACAAGCACTTTCATAGTTCACATATGTATTCCTAGATGCAAGATTTTTTAACTATTGGATAACATCAACTTTGATCTTAAACTTGGAGATTTCCGTACTTACGAAAAACTTTAACCTCGGCCATAGCTCTTGAACGGTAAGAGCTATGGCTTTTAAACTTCACATATTATCCTTGAGAGAAGTCCTTTCACTGATTATTAAGAACTTTGCCCCTTTGACCTCGGAGTTTGACCCATTTTTACACCGAAAATCCAAACTTTTACCTTAGCTTTAATTTTCAAACGGTAGATACTAGGAATTTCATAATTCCAATATCAATTATTTGTGGCAAGACCTTTCATTGGATATCAACACCTTTAACCTTAAGACCTTTACTTGGGAGATTAATGAACTTTTAAAAAAAACTTTAACCTTGGCAATTACCTTTGTTTGAAGGATTAGGGCTAAGGCTTTCATATACGTCACATATTTAATCCTTGTGACATGACTTTTTACTTGATCTCAAGAACCTTGACCCTTTGACCTACTTTTAAAAACTTTAACCTTGGTCATTACTTATGAATGGGAAGGACCATGGCTTTCATATTTTAAATATGTTGTCCTTAATTTAAATTTGTGTTAAATTTGACCCTTTGACCATGACCCTGGAGTTTGAAGTAGCCTCCAAAAAGTTATCCTTGGCCATAAATTTCAAACAGGTATTGCTAGGGCTTTCATATTTCACAATTGTTTTTCTTCTGACAAGACCTTACTTTGGGTACTAACATAATTTAATTTGGATTTAAGAAAAGTTTAATCTCCACCATGTTGCCATACGGGGGCATCAGTGTTTCACAAACAAATCTTTTTGTACTTAATTTGACTACTGAGTGTTCCGTCTTAAGTTACGATTTATTTATAGGGCTTACGGCGGGAGAGATTAAATATTACTCTTCGTAGGCACATCATCCCACAATAGTAACTTCTAGGAATCTACGTCTTATGCCCTGTTTAAAAATTTGTATTGTTTTAAAACTGCATATTTTTCTTTTAAACTTGGTAAAGATTGGCAAAATATTCAGTCTCCCATAAGCAAATAATAAATTGTCTCTTATTTTATTAAAACTTTTGCAATTTATCACAAAATGATCCATATAGTCACACTTCAAATTAAAGCACGACTTAAAGCAGTCCTTTTGTTCCATTAAAACCGATTAAAGTATAACCAGCATCGGGATTCCTGCAGAAATGAACTTAAATAATCAAATTCAAAATGAAGGTGGTAACTAAAAACGAAATTCATCTCGGTTTCCTGTGCGTTAATATCGGTTATACATAAATATAACAAGCAATCAAAGAAAGACAACCAGTTATGGATTGCTTGGTAAATTTTTAGCATCTCCCTCTGTTATAAAATTTGCGTTAAAATATTACATGATCGATGAAAAGTTTTAAATTTTGTCATCATACATAATTTTCATATAAACCTTACATACCTGCAGATGTTTCACAGACGGCTTTGCATGCAGACCTAGAATAAACAAAATGCGCAAGACAGAGCTCCCATTTGTAGAATCTCTGACATATCCAGATATACCGAGCAGTTAATTGGTCTTGAGGGCGAAGTTATGCCCCAAAACCTTAGTTCCAGATCCTGTCTTACATTTTGCAGAAAAGACGGAATTTTGTTATGAGGGATTTGAGTGTGCAGATTTTTTTGTGGACATGAAAATAAAAATAATCCACAAAAATGCGAAAATTCAACTCTTTTTCTAAACGTCTTTTTCTCGATTCATATTCACAAATCGTTTTGACAATTGGAATTAGTATGCATTGAGTTAGCCTTTCTCCCATTTTTCCGTTCCTTTATTATTGACTATACACAGAACGCATTCTATCGTATTACCAGGTCCCAGGATATAAATCATTTTAACGATAGAACACACTTTCGAGTTTGTCATTATAAAGCTACCCAGCAAGTTTAAAATAAATAATTTTTAACATGACAATCTCGTATGGATCATTAATTTAGCGCAGCACGAACCAGCTCTTAAACCACATTCTTAAAATTAAAATTGTCATAATTCTTTCAAAAATCAATGTAGCAAAACTACATTAAAGAAAACTATTTTCTAACACTCGCTGCATTCATATCGTCAACAAAAATATTTCTTGAGTTTCGAATACAAAGAGAATTTTCATTGGTTTATTTTCAAGTTCAAAATTGATCTGTAACTCACCAAGACACACATACCAAAAGTCAGCAGGGGGCAGACTGACATATATAGAAACATGGGGACAGACAGATGAACAGACGGACGAACTTAGAGGAAACTTCGTATAGTCCCTTCCGGTTTCACCGACAGGGGACTAATAATTTTCTAACTTGTTACTTTTTTGTGCCAGAAAAATGACATTTTGTGAGTGCACAAGGTCAAATAATGGATTATGTGAAGCAATTAAACTAATTTCTTTTTCACATGATGAGGTGTATCACAATTTAATATGTATATTTTGACCGATGATAAAAAGTATGGCAGGAAAAAGAAAGTGTTTTCTTTTATTGTTAAGACAATTTCAGTGAACATTAATTGTTCGTATTAACTGTACCCAAATTAAGCACACATATACACATTATTTGCCTTAATTTTAAATTAAGTTCTGCGTGTAGATACAAAGAATATACGAGGGTTATCCCACAAAGTCGTAGACAATGTTCATAACTTTGTTAACATGCAACCAATACTTACCAAATTTTGCATAGGCGTGCACTGTAATATTTTCAATGTTCTTTAAGATTGTGAACTCTTAAATATATATCTTTCATATTAATTATTTTGGGACGATTAATATGAAAGTCTGTCGGCGCAAAAACAAAATCCGGAATAATTTTCTTTTCTTTCTTTGGTACTATGTAAAACATTTAACTAAAATTTAAAATCAGTGAAACCAGAATCAAAATCTTAATAACGTCAAATTTTCATATAAATAGCATTAGCAACAGACGATTGTGTCAGGATTTTCGAAGTGTTACTGGAGTTGAGTTTGTAAAAATGACGTCGTTAAACGTATAACCGACGCGCGGAGATGTAATAAATTGTTATGGATATGGTTTATATACATCAGAGACGGGAAAAAAGAGTATGTAAGTGACATTTCACACTAGATTCTTATAGAGATGTTGTTTTTTAAATGGTATGAGATTTAATGATAGTTTTTCCTCTTTACAGAAAATAGTTTTAGCATGTAAGAATTAAAGTACTGTTTGTTTAATGCACGCAGTGGGGAGCGTTCTGGTCCACAAAGGACGTCAAAAATGTGTATTCTCTGGTGCATACATTATATAAGGTGATCTTTCGGCTAAATTTCCACTGAAATTTGAATCTGCTAAACAAAAAAAAAAGAGAAAAAATGGACAGTTCTCAATTAAATAAGTCCCTTAGTCAAGAGTAGTTTTTAATTTTAAAAATATTGGATGTTAACAGACGCGTGTGAAGCGGAAAAAGAGGTCATATCGTTATAAAAGACGTAAGTTACGCTTTCTTTTGTGCGCCGATGTATTGTAAATGCAAACCGGGGTGAAAGAGATACTAACAACGTTGAACGTACGAAGTGCTAAAATTTCGTGTTTTCATAGTGTATTAAACGATGCACTACACTGTATTAAAGAAATAAGATTTCATTTTGACCCCCTCCCCCGTAATCATGCATTTTAACGCATATACCATTTGCTATTTCTAACACAAAATAAAGCATATACCGTTTCCCCGCAATCACGCATTTTCACACACTTCTGAAAGTTCATTTAATTTTCAATTTAATGCCATTTTCCTTCTTTTACACTTGCTATACTTGCTATAAAGTGCTTGCAGGGAAAATTTACGTCATATTTCTGTAACATTAAGTGTATGTTCCATAACAGTTCAGTAAGTTGTAAAGAGTAAAAACATCTATCGGGGTATAAATACAGGTTGGATGGCTTCATGATGAATTTGATCTCGTACCAACCCTGGTTACCCGTATTTATAGACCGATAGATGTTTTAAAATGATACATTCGTTCCTTCACCTTCACCTTATTACTTATATTTAGATATGTGACTGATTCATTTTTCATTTTTGCCTGATTATGGCTTTTAATGCGTTCAATTAACTCAACGGCATATATGTAATGTATTAAATGCGCGTCGATCCCTCTTGAAGTCACTGAGAAAATTCCACTGAGAAATCACGTCGAAAGTTTAGGATGTTCGAGGAACCTGTATTTATACGTTTATATAAGATAAGCATTGCTTTCATAAGTGTTAAATAAATGAAAACATTAAATTTTGCAAATGTAAATGTAGAAACAGCACAAAAAGATATTCATTTGATCAGCTTGTTTTTTTACTGAGATTTTAAAAAATGAAGTTTTTTAATGGGATTTAACCAATCAAGGTTAAAGCCATTTATCAAAGTGAAATCCATGTACCTTATTTTTTATTTTGATCGGGTTCGGCTGACAGCGTATGTTAGCCAACCCGAATTGAATTATTCCTCTCTTTCCCGGGGTTATTAGTGTTACCTTAATAGTACATTTGACGTCACACCACGTTGTGTCTTCAGTCGACGCTGAAACTTTCAAAGGTAAGGATGTGGTTTTGAATCAGCAAATTATTTTCATTGTTTTAGCTGGTCTATCTTATAAAAAATATTTATCTTAGTTTTACAAGTTTTTGAAAAGGTTCTTAGCACATTTTTACGCTTCGATGCATAGATATTTGATGTAGTTTCGACGGATTGGTTAAAAAAAAATATATCTAGGCAAACCATGCCGCCATGCGGCCATGCGGAGCAGCACGTGTTTATATAAAATTTCTTAATAGCCTAATAATAACAGTCTTGATTCTAAACAGAATTATGATTACGGATGATGTGAGCTTTTGCTGTTTTGTAAAGGATATTTTCTATACTTTTAATGCGAGACGACTACAGATAGACAGAATGCCGAAGCGCAAAGCAGACGGCAATAGTCAGCCCACGCCAAGGAAAGGTCAAAGGAGAGGACGGGGTTCTCGATCGGCGAATGCTGTTGCTGCAGCATCGGCTGTTCCCTCATTGCTATTGGATCCATCAGCACATGACCATTCTCAGCTACCTGTTAGCAGCTTTCCAGCATCTCCGCAACCAGCGGTGTTGACAGCAGACCAACTGAGACAGGTCACTGAAAGCGTAGCAGCTTTGATAAAGGAACCACAGGGGGGTGTAGTAGAACCAGCATCCTCCCCTATTTCGGATGAAACATCAGGTGATGCAATTATTTCTAGTGCATGTAGGGCAGCTGTGCCCAGCTACGTCCCAAACAATGTAAAAATAAAGATTGTCAATGGGGAGTACATAAATTTAGGTATACTGCCTAATAATGCCCAAGAAACTGACCCCAATGATGACACCAAATATTTTTCTCTAAAACACGGGAAACTTGCAGTCACGACTAAGCCTAAAGCAAAACCCCTTACGGACATACAAGTATGGACTGACGCTTTCCTAATCTTTTCTACGATTTATGTATCTGCTCATCCCCACGCAGCAGTATCTTTGTTAAAATATATGCACACAATACGGTTAGGCGCCAGTCGTATTATGGGGTTGGGCTGGCGGGACTATGACATCCAGTTCCGACTTAAAAAAGAGCGTAATCCTGTATTATCATTTGCAGTAGTTGACCAAGAGTTGTGGTTGCTCTATATGTACAACAGACCTATGACGGTGCAGACTGTGCTGGGATCAGAACCCAATCCCCCTTCACTCAAGTGTTATGATTTTAATTATAAAGGCGCATGTCCAAGACAACAATGTCAGTACAGTCACACTTGTATCCTTTGCTCACAGCCACACCCACACACTAAGCACAAAAATATAACTCGCTCTCCATCAAATCTTGTGTCGGCAAACACGCAGTCAGCACGGTGCTCCTTGCCCTCAGAAACTCAAGCAGCCCCAAATACCTATAACAGACCCGCATCAAGTTCAACCCAGTCTTTTAGACATCAATAGTATAGCCCCCCCCCCCCCCCCCCCCCCTTAAAATTGCGAGCCTTGCAAAATGCTCAACAAATTATCCTTGACACATTTTGCACCTGAATTACTTTTATTTTGGTTTTTTAGCTCTGTTAAAACTTACAAGGGCCCTAGACAGTAGAAAAGCATACAATTGTGAGAATCCTGAGTCTTTAAGATATATTTTATTGACGAAGCCATTCAGCGAGTTACATGTAATAAAGAAATAACCCTGGGAAGAGTGGCTGCCCCTATTTGACAACACCCCCGCCCCCTGCTTAACCTAAAATTTGTTCAAAGATCAGGATTTTGCTCAAGATTGATGACCTTCCTCGCTTAGTTATTTATTGTGGGGGTAGCAAATACCTCAATTTGATTAAAATCAGATCCTGTAATCCCCTCACATACCTGTTTCTGGAAGGGGTAAGTTGGTAGATTTAAGGCCCCTCTCTACATAGGTACAAACATTTTTTTTTTGACATTAAGAAACTCTCTCCATAGGTTTAAACACTTTTTTTTGACATTGAGAACCTCTCTACATAGGTGCAAACATTTTTTGGACATTGGGAAATTTATATTGTGTAAAGGAGTTAATATTCAATGTATGATGCATGGCATTTGCCCCCGGGAAAAATGTTCAAAGACAAAACAGTATCAGTGAATAGAAAATACCGTTAATTACTTCAATAGAAAATATACATGTAATTAACACGTTTAATTAATCTATCGTGGCCTTTTAAATGTTAAGAATACTCGATTTGATTACAAATTCAGTAATTATATTTTGTTAATTTTTATTTTATAGAATTAAGATATAAGGGCGGATCACCCAAATTTTGCGAAAACTGGTAAAGTGACTATTATAGTATGTTCTCAAATCTTACATCGGCGACATTGGGGGGGGGGGGGCATTAATCAACAAGGTGTGATGCAGTTAAGAAAGCGCCTCAATGGCAGTGTCGCGAAGTTCTTAATAAAGGCCAGGAGAGATTTATTAGGTACCCTGAGATCCGCTCCGATCGTCCGAATTGGTTTTTAGGTGACAAGGTACAGTAACACCTTTCAAAGTTAGGTAACAACTTTATAAAGTTTACAGCAAGGGTTTCAGGTTTTCCTTTCATACCCGGAATTAAAGGTTTCACCAGCACAGGGAGAGTTTGGGCCATGGCTGCGCTATGACTAGTTATGGGGTCATAGTGCTAGTCATTTACTTACATGTAATTTGGCGCCTTGCATTTGCTTGTGACTAGTCCTTTAGTTGGCGATATATTTTCGCTTACTCAGTATTTGGGCAGTGATTTTGCCGCACTGCATTGTATTGCTGACAACAAGTTTGCTTATTTGGGCAATACTTTGCCTCCAAGTTATTTGCATATTAATGGTATCTTAGGACCAGTAATGAATTTATTTTAGACATATCGCAGTTCAAAGTAAGTTTTTCTTGGGGAGGGGTGGTTTACTTAAGTTCTGTCACGCTTTCCCTACTGATGGCGCAGACCATGTGTGACATGGTCTCGTGGCGGCTATTAGGCTCACCAGTAGGCTTTCGGAACTTATTGACATTTAATTGAATATTTTGTGTGCATTTTGGACTAGTCACGAAAGGTGAACATCTCAAGGATTCCATGTTTTGGAAACCACTTGAATGTACCATAAGGAAACCTGAAGATTCCACTGGCTTCCGTGGAATCGGAGCGTAGTAGTTTCCGTGGATGGGAAACTAGTCGGGAATCTTAAAGATTCCATGAATAGGAAACTGCATGGACTCATATAGTAAACCTTGAGTTTCCAGAGGTTGGAAACCTAAGGGAATTGATTGAAAGGTAGTAGTTTCCGTATCATGGATCGTATGTGTGATGTTAGTCACGTTCCACTTAATAATCTATATGTGAGGAGAGGATTTTTTTCCTTTTTGTGTTTGTTTACAAGCAAGGTAGGACAGTTCAATATGTATATTGTTTTAATTTTGTACACTTTTAAATATTACGTACAGTGGTTCAGTCACAACCTAATGTAAATAAACAAATCGGCGAAAAGCTATTTTTGTGCTGGAAAAACATTTTTTACAAAGTATATATATAAGTTTGCGGTATTAACTGTCATAGATGAATTTCTTTCAATTGATGAAAATGCTGTCCACGTTCTCAAAAACAAAGTTTAAGAAATGAACTTTTGATAAAAGTAATGTATGAACTATTATACAAAGAAATAAATCATAAAGTTAATCTTGTATCGTGAGTAACACACATTTATATATTATAGCTTCCCTTTTGCAATCCTATGTAGTTTAACCTTTATAGTAAAATCGAACGGAAACTCGAGAGCTGAGTGCAAAAGGTCGGTGAAAGTGTAAAATAAACCTACTTAACACTATTGACGTTTTAAAGGGATTAAAATGACCATACCTGACGTAACTAATTGTTCCTCCTGAACCATGGGTATGTGTTTTCTCATGTATTGCATACTTTATAAGCTTGGTATTTTTCAATTTCAGTCAGATAATTTTTTGTAAAGGAATCACAATTGACAGAGATGAAACTAATAATCACTGCAGTAGCGTTCTTTATACTAACAGCAAGTTTTTGCATATCTTTACCTGTGACAAATCCGGAAAAAGGTTAGTTTTTTAAATCAAATTTTTAGAAAGCCTCGGTTTTTTCAGAAAAAATACATAGATTTAAGAACGAGAAAATTTTCTTTGGAAAATATGATAGTATTTTTTTTTCATTTCTGCAGTCAAAATTGACATTTCTGAAGAAGCCCTTCAAAAGGATTTCAATGATGATAATTTGAGACAAGTGGACCCATTCGGACCGCAATTTAAGCGCCGCCCTAAACCAAGAAATTGGCATAGAGTTTCGAATAAATATGTGTGATCAGACAATTTTGGAAATGGAGCGAGGGAAAAAAAAGAAAAAGAGAGAGGTGTATGCATTATATGATATAAATATACTTTAATCTATTATACTATGATGAATATTTCCAGTTGTTTTTTAATGGTTTTATTAAACTGCAATGTGTTCTGGGTCTGGGAGGATGTATAACAAGAGGCCAATGGGCTTTATACATGTAGGTCACCTAAGCATCATTCAACAACTTTCCAACAATTGAAATCTTTCAGGTAAAAAATTAAGTTTTAAGTGTTTTTCTATTCTTAAAAATTTCATACATCTTTCCAATGTAGCATTTTTAAAAAATATTCTTAGAATCTGAAAATTTATTTAAAAAAATGTTTGTTCCCATAGACCTCAGTGCTTTCTTCATTAATTAATTTCTGCTCAGGTAATCACCCTTTTGAAAGTTTCTCCTCTTCTCTATACTTCTTTGAACTAGTTGCAAGGTATTCAATATTTAAGGTTTGAAATGATGTCTCAAATTAAATTCTAAAATGAACCATATGGAGATAAGGAACAAAATTGATGTCCATAAAACAATACAAAATTGGAGCAGAGAAAACACGGACCTCCAAAACATCAGAGGTGGGATCAGGTGCCATGGAGTAAGCATCCCCTGCCAACCAACCACACTCGCCCTGTGCTACTTTTCATAATCGGAAAATAACAGAAAAATTTGTCGTCAATTCAGTGTAAAAAATAATGAACTAACAATTAGTATGAAAAACTTCAGTATGGATTTGACACAATGGTGAATTGTAATTGCTGACAACAAGGTCATTGTATTGACGATACGACTTATGAAATGATGACTTTAAACGAGACTTCTAATTTTTTTTATCGATATAGTACCCCCTCTAGGGTACACCCAATCCAGGGGCCTTACTATTCATAATTCATGTAGAATGACCCATGATTATCAAAAATATGTATGTAGTCAGTTTGTTTATTCCCAGGAACAGAGAAGATTTTCATTGATTTAATGCATTTTCACTATATTATCAATGGATACCCCCCATCCCCCATTCGAACCCGCCTGATACTAGAACTCCTGTTTCTTGGGCTATGAAATTCACAATTTTAGAACAGGCACTCTTCCTCAATATTATTATGTATGTTGTTAATTCCTTTAATACCAAGAAGCTGAGGAGATATTCAAAGAATTAATTTTCACTATATAATCAATAGAGCCCTCTTTAACACTAGAACCCCTGTCTCTGGGGCCATGAAATCTAGTTATTTAATACTCAGGTGCATAGGAGAAGATTTCAAAGAATTAATGCATTTTCACTATAAAATACACGAATATACAGCCCAGCTCCAGCACTAGAACCCCTGAACCTGGGGCCACGGATTTCACAATTGTGGTAGGGGATTCAATGCTTATTACATTCATGCCAACAGTTTGACTCTTTGATGTCCAGCAGTAAAAATATTTGTAAAGATTGCATTAATTTTAGTAGCTTTTACCCAACCCCTCAGGCCACAAAAAACACAGATACATGTACCATGGAATGCACAATTTTTGTCCCTTTACCCCTATATGCTTTATGCAAAATTGGTTTAAATTGATTGGGCTGTTGCAGAGAAGAAGTTGAAAATGTTCCAATGTTAACACAAGACGTACAACGGACGACGCATGACGACGGATGAAACTAGATAGTACTCGGTCACCTGCATTTTCTCAGGTAACCTCAAGTTGATCAGATTTACAAAAGTATGTACATGTACAAAGCCAAGTTAAAAGCAACGAGTCAATATAAATATATATGACTAGCTAGAGCTATATATCCCTTTCATGAGGAAACAAATCAAAAGCAATTTCTTAAGGTCAGGACTCTATCTCAGATATTTGTCTCAGGGATCTGTCGGGTATGCCGTATCAGCGGACGGCTGTGTTCATTGATCTGACACAGGCTGTAGCCGGGTATCAGATACAGTGTATACATTCACCGCTCATATATACAGTCAAATGCAACTGCATACTCAGTTACATGTTTAAAACACAATAAAATATTGGGTGGTTGTATCTATCAATAGAATCTTTATATTAACCCTAGACAACATATCTTCTCCTTCTCTATAACTAAAGATGTAGTGACAATCTTCTCTTGGATACGCTCTTATAAATACAAACATTAGCTACACTTGGATCAACCTTGTATTCCACCAACACCCGTTACAAATAGAATCCCAATCTCTATTGTCACAAAACAAATATTTACAGAATTATATGTATGTTTCGAAATGTGTAATGATTTTCAAATACATAACTTTTGTTATTCAAAGTGTAATATTCTGTATAATTGTACTTGTCTTAGTTTCCTTTAATTTCAAAAGCGGCATAAATTTTCTTTAGTTATTTTCTTGCATTGCTGACACGATTTCCTTTTAATGAAAATAAGCAAATAAGGTATTGTTACATTTTATATTTCTTATCTTTATCCAGCGTATTTGATAGTAATTTTGTTTGAAATAAATCAAAAATTACACTGACATGCTGTCGCTGTGTTTTGGAATGATAGCTATTCGGTATTAAATTTTCGACTTATTTTTTTTTCTAATATAATTTGAATGTTTCTGAAACCTAATAGCTAAATCTGAAATAAAGAATTTCATGAACAGAAACATCTCTGATTCATGGAACAATGAATTTATTTTATGTACTTTAATATTTGAGTTGTGATAGAAAACTTTAATAAGTACTGAAACGCAAAAGAAACGCAACAAGCAGTAATCTACAAATGTTTAAATTTTTTTTCCTAATGATTTTCGAAGAAAGAATACAGTAAGGCTAAACTCACTTTTCAGAACATCAGAGATTAGATAAAAATTTTAAATGTCTATCTTTTAACTTTACAAAGTAACATATGACTGTTAAACCCCATCCCAGCCATCCAATTACAACGTGCAAGACTGCCATAAACAACAATTGCAGCTTACTTTTTACGATAAAATAGGTTAATCGAAATCGAGATCTGAGCGAAGGAATTATTCTATGTCATTTTAAACGCCTGTTTTTCCAGATGATTAGATCGAATTTTCTCTAACTTAGCGCATTGTAGTAACCCTTGGACTTCTGGTCCAGGACTATCATTTATGCATATGATACGTAAGACCCGTTGAGGCGTAATGTATTTTTGCATCATCAGCTCTCCATTTTCTTTACTTCGAGATTTTCCAGCTAGAGCAATGGAAATGCGTACTCAAGCCATTTTCAAGAATCCTTAGCATTGTTACGGGGAACGAAAGGAGATTTTTTATTTTGAAATATTACTGCATTACTTAAGATAAACAGTATAAACCCTTCAAACTCCATAATATTTCCAAATGATTTGTTATACAAGCAATTTTTAATTATGTTAAGCAGACTTACAAACCTGCAAAATTTGAAAGTTCAGAGTTTTGAAATGGCTGAGAAATTGAGGTTAGAATCTATTAAGACAGGATCAGCATTGTTCGAAAATGGGACGTGGTAAATTATTGACAAGCAAATTGACAAAACAAGAATATCAGCAGCCTCGTTTAAAGTCATCATTTTGTAAGTTCTATGGTCGATACAATGACCATGTCAGCAAACACAATTTATCATTGAGTCAAATACTGATTGACGTTTTTTCATACTAATTGTTAGTCCATTATTTATAAACTGAATGACGACGAAATTTTCCGTTATTTCCCGATTATGACAAGGAGCACACAGAGGGTGTGACCGGTCAGCAGGGGATGCTCACTCATCCATGGCACCTGATCCAACCTCTGTTTCGGAGGTCCGTGTTTTCTCTGCTCTTAATTTGTATTGTTTTAAGGACTTTGAGATTGAATACTCTTCGTGATCTCCATATCCTTTTTTTTGACACTTAAATACATTTTTAACTTGAATCTTAAACTACATCTATTTTTATTGCTGAATATTATTTCAGGGTCCATAATCAGTAAATCTCTTCAGATTTTCTGAGATTCTGAGATTCATCTCTGTTTCATACTTTTCCAGCGTACTTCCCAAATGAACTTATTATGATTAATTGACAGTCTATCTAATTTTCGACATCGTTTTTATTGCAGATCTTGATATGGAATATTCTTAAAGCATGTTCCGCATAACGTCGCTAATTTTTTATCTGTTTAAGCACTACTACACATAAACAAGTATTTGTCCGAATGGAACTCCATAAGAATCCAACCCTTTTTTTCAACAAACCATCATCTTATAATTCGTTATAACAAATTCCCAACGTTTTATCAAAATTCTGTAGTTTTCTTCAGCTTCCGGTCAAAGGTATTTAAAACACCCTCTGAGTATCTCTTAGTTGCATTGGTTTCATGCTCACTGCTCCATGAATAAAAGGGTGTTGGATTATGCCATTGTTTTGTGTCACGGTTGGATATTTAAATGGGCTACATCCTACTGTATTTCAGCAAAGTTGGATATTTGAATGGGTAAATATTTCTTTGGGGCCCAAAGTAGGGAATTTTTTTAGTAAGATAAATAACTCGAAAGTGTTGAATACTAGTAGTTTAGAGAAAACATCCCCTCCTTCGGTCCTCTGAGAGTATGTTTTCTCTAAACTATACAACACCATCTCATTATTTATCAATTACTTAATGGAAAAAATTAGTAAATAAATTTCTCGACTTAAAAGAAGTTTGCATCTCAACGCACTGTATGTGTCTTAATCTGGTTCATTTTTTCTTGAATATATATATATATATATATATATATATATATATATATATATATATATATATATATATATATATATATATATATATATATATGCTAGTGGAATATATCACCGAACTTAAGCATTATTTCCTTCCATCGAGCAGTCATCTAGATTAACTGTTAGAATAACCATTTCTAAAAACATAAGAATCTGCAGTATCTCATTATCAAATACTATGTACCAGGAATGGAACAATATCCTAGTAGGGTCTAATAAATGCAAGAAAGCCTACAAAGATTTCTATGTTATACTAGTAATCTATTATTGATTAGTCTGCAGGACACGACAGTCGACACCTTTTACAGGATAAAAGGCACTATATTAAAACCATATATTCTTCGATTTTTGGGGAATATAAAAAGATTAGAAAGACTAAATAAACAATATGTAATTGTTAAAGCAGATTTAACTCTATTCTCTTTACTTCTTACAAAAATATTATAGGTATCATAAAATATATGGGGATTAAGAAAGGTATTCAAACTCAGTGGGTCTTGCAAACAATATAGGGCAGAAACAGAGCAAACTCAGACCCGTAAAACATTAGAAGTGGAATCAAATGCTATGGAAGAATGAACATCCCCTGTCAACAAGTCATACCCGTTCTGATCATTGTCATGATCATGAAAAACGCAAAAAAAATATCCGAAAACAATTCATTGTATAAATAATTCTTAACATTTAGCGTGGAAAACCTCATTCAGCATTTGGCTTAATGATAGACTGTTTTGTTTACAATGTCATTGTGTCGACCATAGAACTTGTGAAATCGCTTTAAACGTTACCTATGGTATTCTTGTTTCAGCTACTTATATATTGCTTAACAATAATTTACCTCAAGAGCATTCCCCTGTGTATGTAACCAACTGAGATATATAAACCCCTTTGTGGATGATAAGGGTATATTGCTGCATAAATAAAGGAAGCTGAAGAAATTGAGGGATTTGAGAATATCAAGAGATAGCTGTTGGAAAACAAAAATATCAGACAAACTGCATCGCAGCATATTCTTAGATTGTAATACAGTTATGTATTTAAATATGGATTCACTAACATAAAAATAGTTAGAAATAGAATCATGTTATATACGCTATTTTTAAAATAAATTTATCTTCTTAAAATTAAATATAGCTTGTTTTACTGTTCTTAGGTAAAATCCTCACTACCTAAAGATGTGTACATATATATTTGAGACACCGTGCATATAGCTTTGTTAATGCTGTTTTTGAAAACATGATTAAATACCTTGCACTGTATTCCTATTTAAAACTCATAATTCGTGACCCCATCCTACACCGAGTCATGATTTGAACACACTTAATTCTACATTTACTGATGTTTCTTTTTTATAATTATGTCTAATCGTGTTTTTTGACATCCATGATTTTTTTCTAATATATACCTAGTATGTAGAATATGTTTCATCCGTAGTGGCTCCGAATTGTCTTATAAAATTTCGCAATTTATAATAAAAGTTAGATAATTAAGATACACTCCAAAGCACTACTTATAACAGTCCCTCTGTACATGTACATGTAGTTCAAGTTATTTTATCCCTGATTTGAACCCCCTTTTTCTTCTATTCGGTACTTTCATCTGCATTAAAAACCGTGTGTATTATTATGTGAACTTTTACTGTAAATGCATTCTTGGAAAATAGTGGTGAAGTAATGAACAAAAACAAAACGAACATGGTGATAAAAAAGGAAACCCATCCCTGTTTGATAAATACCTAATATAGTAAGTTCCTATATGGGCAAGGGAAAAGTTATGTACAATTTCTTTTCTTCAATTTTTTTTCTCTAAGCTTATGCGGGTATGCAGTTGTGTTGTCAGACACAGGAAAATACCCTTGTCACAGATATTTGGACTTTTTTTGCAGGATATTTGTTAAACTTTCCTTAGAGCAATTTGAACATAAAGCTACAATTTTTGGTCCTTCAACAGGATGTATCTATATGTTTTAATAAACCCCTTTAAACACACAAAAACTAATAAAACATCTCTAGATCTGTAGCCCTTGCCTCTCTTCATCATCATAATGCAATAACACCTTTTTCTATGATTCGACATTTTTTTTATTATCAATCCTATTTTTTTGGTCATTAAAAGTGTAATGATATTCTAACTTACAATGTTTTGTGATTTATCAATCAAGTTTATCAAATGTATTTTGTTTACCCACTTGTTTTTTTTTTAAACTAGGCCGTTTGTTAATTGGACGTAAGCATTAAGAAGAAAAAGGCACTTATCTGATAGAAATATTATTATATTCTTTCCTTTGTCAGAATTCTTCAAATTGATGTGATGATTAAATGTTTAGCATCTTAACCATGTCATTCCATGTAAGCCAAATCATGTAGGTCTAGCATTTTCTGATATCATGTGGCATATAACATCGATATTTTTGGTGTCTCCATAAATTTTAATCGACAAGATTTACCGTTATATTTCAATTCCCCTTTTTTCTTCTGAAATATTGAATTAATTGGAAAAGTATACAGCGTAAAAGACTATTTTATCTACACATATTATAAAAATCGTATCTTAATTGCAAGTTCTTCAGCGAATGATGGCAATTTATGTTAAAACTTAATGGCAGACCAAGGCAACATAGCAGCTCAGTTTGTTTCCAAAATTCATAACAGAAGACATGTTAAGTGTAAAAATCTTGTCATTTATTTAAATGACGAAAAATGAAATCCATTTATAAAAACAATTACCAAAGAATTTGGCTTGGAGACATAGCAGAATCATGGAAAGCTTGACCAGAAATGCAATTCAATAAATGATTAAAAAACAGTGGTCTCCCAGCCACAATATTGTTACAACATACAGATGTGATAATGCGGTAAAATACAACATCAAACTTTATTGGAAACAAAAGTGGTGCATAAAAAGCGCCATCAACCCAACGGTTTGAAGCACCACTCAAGATGTTGCCTTGGTAAAACCTCACGTATGATATAGAATGTTAAACTGTTAAAAAAAATGGTTGGTATTTAAAACTAATGAACATCATGCGCATACAAACAGATTATTTTCTCAAACATAAAAATTTTGGGACATAGGTACCCAATTCTGACCCAATTTAGAAATATACAGTGTAACCTTCCCACAATAATTTACAGAATACACCTCAAATAATACAACACTCCTCAAATAATACAACACTTCTGCTGTAAACCAGGCTAGCTTAGTTGGATCAGCTGGCATTTCTTTAATAACAAATTATGTAACCAACAGGCATACATTAATGTGTATGTGATCAATGAAGTGATGTAATTTTTGTTAACTATATATGCTATATGCTATGCAATATATCCCTATAAAAGACATTAAAAACCGCCCAGGAAAAAACCATAGACGAGTAATTATGGAAAACCAGTGTCCGGCGCTATGTAAATAAAGTCTCCAGGGAGAATGCCGGACGTGCATACAGTGCAGTGCTTGGTATGAATAACACATAGATGTACATGTACAATAAACCAAAACCAAAAATTACAATATTGTTGTTTCTATCATATATTACAATATTATTGTTTATATTATATATATAAACATATTCATTCAAATATAGATATAAACAAAACACGAGCGTGTTCTACGGAGCACTGGCTTAGAATGCTCCAACACCTCAAAAATTACTGCTTTCTCGTGGGCCTTCCTTTGGCCATGCCAACCATAAACAGGTATTTCCAATAAAATATGTTTCTATCATACAATGTTTTCCCGCTATACTACCACATGCAGGAAAGTTATAATACGGAAATGGTAACAGACAAACAAATTCTGACTCTGTTAGAGTATATATAATACAGAAATGGTAACTGGCAGACAGATTATGACCCTGTTAGAGCATATACAATACAGAAATGGTAACAGGCAGACAAATTCTGACCCTGTTAGAGTATATACAATACAGAAATGGTAACAGGCAGACAAATTCTGACCATTTTAGAGTATATACAATACAAAATTGGTAACAGGCAGACAAATTCTGACCCTGTTAGAGAATATAAAATACAGAAATTGTTACAGGCAGACAAATTCTGACCCTGTTAGAGTATATACAATACAGAAATGGAAACAGGCAGACAAATTCTGACCCTGGTAGAAATATCTAATACTGACACGGTAACAGGCAGACTAATTCTGACCCTGTTTAAAATATACGAAACAGAAATGATAACAGGCAGACAAAAGTTTGAACCTGCTAAAGTGAAGTCATTTAAACTCTGGTTAGACAATAAATGTAAAATTTGGGATGGTGAGTCAGCAGCAGCTTTGCGAGTCTGTAAACTGGCATTTTGTAGTCTTGATGGAACCATAAAGAATTATACAATTTCGGGTAGGGGTTGTTGCCAAGACAAGAGAGCAGACTGATGCAATTTTCAAAATTCTTTGTCACCTCCAAATAAAGTGTTCAGGACTGACGGAATATTTAAGTTGTCTGCAGGATTAGCAGCTGGGGAGGCCTCAATGGTTACTTGCGTTTGTGAGGCTGAATCGCTGTTTGAATTATGGATGTCGGCAGATAGCTGGACTTGCCTGTGCTGGTGACTTTCTCCATTTAGGCAGCATTGTCTGAAAAGAGAGGAACACAACCAAAGCATAGACAAATGAATAAAAAAAATTGACAAAAGAAAATAGACTAAATGTTGTACCCATTAGAGAAAAGATTATCTTTGTATTATATATATGTACATTGTATTAAACAGTTTTAAATATTCATACTACAATTGATAACTGAATATTGTGGTAGTTGAAATCAATAATAAAGCTCAATTTAAAATTAGTGTACAACTGTAGATACTGAAATAAATAGCTATGTAGTTGTAAAGAAGGGATCTCCAACTGTAATTATAATAGTGAGCATATACTCATACAAATAGATTTACCACACAATATAAAAAATTACAAAAACATGCAAGTACTATAATGCGAGCACAGACTCGCAGTGTGTAGTGGTAAGAAACCATTTTCTTTATAAGCAAAAAGTAAGCATATATTCCCAATATAAGCAGAATGTAGCTATTAAATAAACATACTAATGCGAGCACAAACTCGCAAAGATGTAATGGCATAGCAAGTACAAACTTACATGAATTGAGCACAAACTCAATAATAAAATCTGCCATACCAATACAAGCACAAATTCCCAAAGATGTAATGGAAAAGCAAGCACATACTTACATGAATAGAGCACAAACATAACAATAAACTCTGCCATACCAAAACAAGCACAAACTCGCAAAGATGCAATGGAAAAGCATGCACATACTTACATGAATTGAGCACAAACTCAATAATGGAATCTGCCATACCAATGCGAGCACAAACTCGCAAAGATGTAATGGCAAAGCAAGCAAAAACTTGCATAATTTGAGCACAAACTCAAAATAGATTCTGCCATACCAATGCGAGCACAAACTTGCAAAGATGTAAAAGCAAAGCAAGCACAAACTTGCATGAATTGAGCACAAACTCAACAATATAATCTGCCACATTAATGCGAGCACAAACTCGCTATGAATATCATAGCAAAGCAAGCACAAACTTGCATGAATTGAGCAGAAACTCAACAATATATTCTGCCATATTAATGCGAGCACAAACTCGCTATGAATATCATGGAAAAGCAAGCACAAACTTGCATAAATTGAGCACAAACTCAACAAAAATTGTATTAAAATGAATTCATATCACACATAGTAGGGACCTGAGATGATCACCGTGTGCAATTAAGAAATGAAACAAAATTCATTTTAACATCTTAAAACAAAAAAATTCTTATGATATTATGTAAAACAAAAACTTACGTTTTTGGAAAGCGGATGAACTAAACTTAACTTTTCATATTTGTGCATATTCTTAAGTTTATTTATTCATACAAGTGTGTTGAAGATTCACGAGATCTAAAATGCGACGGGTTTAAAAAAAATATGAATGAAAATTTCCAAACAATCAGATCCTAATATCTTTCTACAACATAGGAGTTGTAAATAAACGTGAAAGTTCAATTGATATAAGTTTCAACCTTGTGCTTTAACCTTTAGCCAACCGCACTTTGACCTAACGGTCAAACTCATTGATAAATTTTAAGGCCTCACGGGGCGTGATCATGTAATTTAACATTTCGTAAATACTAAGGCTTTCAAATACACGATTTACCTAAAAATTCTGCATATTTTGCCATACCATCTTTGAATACTTAAAACACATATTAGAGAGATTTTTTTTAAAAAATAAGCTTATTCATTACTTTGAGCGAGTGATTTCCATAATTAGTATATTCCTCAGATGTTAAAAATTATCATAAATTTATGTTTCGATTGTATTAATATCAAATAAACAAAAATGCGAAACATATACATGTAATTTAAACTATTTGAATGCCTCTAAAATACAAAGCATGCATGTAAACAAGGAATCTGTTTTTTCTAAAATTTTTGAAATGAAAATCCTCCTAGTCAAATTAGATTTTATGATCTAAGCCTATATTCTTAAGAATAATTTTTTTTTATTTAGAGACAGGTTTTATAGAAATTAATATATGCTCAGTATGAGAATTATCTTTGTAACACAGATTTCTCACAATTTCAGAGAAATTATTTAAATTATTTACACACTTCCCTTGGGATTAGGGATCACAGTCATAGGTTATTATCATTATTTATTTATTTATTATTTATTTGTTTGTTTGTTTTTTTTTTTTTTTTTTTTTTTTTTTTTTTTTTTTTTTTTTTTTTTTTTTTTTTTTTTTTTTTTTTTTTTTCTATTTATTTATTTTTTTTTATTTGTTTATTTCTTTTTAACCAAGATTCCATAACAGTATTTTAAAGATTTTATTTATATTTTTAGTAGTATTCTTTTTTTCCTTCTTATTTTAAATAAATTGTATTTTCTGAATCATATGTTTCCATGAAAACTATGAAGATAACAAACAGTATTCAAGATCAAAGAGTCAATAAAAGTGCTGTAGTTTTGAGACTAATAATCAGCTGACATGTCAAACTCTCAAGTTAACATGGGTGTCACCATATTTGTATTTTCCTAATAAAACTATGAAAATTTTTAACAATAATGTCTTTTTCCTGCATAAATGCTATGAGTCTCAGAGAGAGAAAATTAAAGAATAGCAGAATCAGAAAGAGCAGAACTTTTTCTGACATAGTACACGGGTTTTTTTTGTTTGTTTTTGTTTTTAAAAATTAATTGGATGGAAATGATTACTCTCTGATATGCGATTGGGCCCATCAGCAAACGCCTTGACCCCTATCATTCATGTAGCAAGAAATTCCAGAAAACGACTGAAATTTTGCAAAATTAAACTGCCATGACTTTGCCTAATTAAGATATCTTTAAGAAATAAAAGTTTTATGTAAGTTTCAATAAGCTCTCTTCAATGACATAGAATTTGTGTACAATTTCCCAACAACAACAACAACAAAGTTTTAGCTAGGGTCGTTACATATAGTGTTTTATATCAATTACACGAGTGAGAGGTGCATGTAAGCTGTAAATAAAAAAAAATATATCATATTTACTTACTAAATTTTATTTCAATATCTATATATGTATTTATTTTTTTAAACACATAATTAAATAACACTTTAAAATGTGAGATTAAGGGATCAAAATTAGAGTGCAATATAAACAAGGAAAATCCCCGTCTAAATATTTTTAGAAACATGCATAATGGCAGATTTAATGCTTTAAAGATACTTCTTGGTGCATTTTCATGGATATCTGATCAAATATATATGAAACCATCCACTGCCAAAAGGTCCACTGAGGCCCAAAATCCACGATGTTTCCAGGAAGAGATGACAGGCGATCACAGGCTGAAGCAAGTTCCTTGTACGCATCCAAACATTAGTGTTGAAGAAAGCAGTCGAGCGTCTAGGGCCTCGTCTGAGAATTTGGCGAATTTTGATTTGTTTAACTCCGCAACCATGCGTGAAATGTTGCGCATATGCAATAAATAAAACTTTAACCAGCTTCGGAATGTTCGGAGTGCTGCAGACCGGGTCAATTGCACCAATGTGTATGAATAAGAGATTCGATCTTACCGGAAATTATGTGAATTGTCGTATGGAGCATATTCTGCTACATGTAAATAGTAATAGTGAAGGTCACCCCTCAGCCCCAGGCCAAACAAGACACTTGACACTGTTCAATGCCAAGGCGGAGATTGAAACAATCAGGGTTGAGACTGACAGTCTGATCAAAACCTGCTCCCTTCTCCTTTCATTGTATGAGGCTGATAAAGTTTCTGAGATGTCATAAACGAAGGAATTGAGGAAATTCGGATTAAGAGAAAACGATCGTTTTGGAAGTCAATAAGTCTGGTAGTACGGCAAGTTGCACAGTTGGACAGATCAAAACAATGGATCTTACAAACTTTAACTGCCGCCGCACAGAACGATCACTTAATTATTACAAGGGAAACATTTGCTTTTTTGTTCACAAAAAATTACGCGGTAGCACTCCGAGTAAACAAGAAGTATATAAATAGGAAGCCTTGCACGGCAATCTGATTGGCTGAAAACAGCTAAGGCCTTGAGAAAATTTATTGACGCGGTAAAACTGAGTCACTGGAAGAACCGGGTTTACAAATTAAAGGTTTTGTAAAATTACAAAAAGATAAATACATTGACATCCACAAAAATACATATATGAAATTTTTAACATAAATCGCTTTATTTGAAAATAAACCTTATTTGATGTTAAAAGTACAATTTTCACATAGTACACTCTTATTTTCATCCTCTTTGCAAAAATCATTCATAAACACTTTTCAGTTCAGTATAGTGATCATGCTTACTTTAAAAGTGAATTTGTTCGCGATGACAATACGAACATTCATGGTTTGCTGTTTGTAGGATCTCTTTTATAGAATTTTTTCAATTGTTAAAAAATAAAATCAAATGCGGCAACATTAACTATAATATATATTATATTGCATCACTCATTATAGGACATTCTTGTATTTAACAAGATGCTATCATTAGCTGACATGTATCTTTTATTCTTAATTATATATATTATAATAGCATGTTAAAAGCCATTACAATATCTCAATTTTTATTCCGGTAATATATATTGATTTTGAGAAAAACAAAACCCGGAAGCCATCTCATTTTCATTTTAATTGCATAGACATTTTTAATACAAGCTGTGAAGAAATATGGTCAGCTTGTTTTCGAAGGCGAAACAACATAAACCTTGCATTATAGTAGGCGACTTAAAGGTATGCTTTTTATGTTCCTCCATAAAGCCATGCAGACTTTTTTAGAGAATTTTAGTAATATTTCTTAAATGATATTTTTCTGGAAATGACTTTGAACATGACTCTGTTCCTCATGTCAGTCAGTTGTTTGTTGATGACTACCAGAGCTGATTCCCCAAAACCAAAGACCTTCCGCCAGGATTATGTGACCTATAAAAATGTTTGCCGAGAAATGGATTGGGTACCAAAGTGTGATTGTTACAAGGAAACTAAGGGAGGTATGAAATTACCTAGGACAAGATATTTATACTTATCCTTAATCATGGAAGTAGAACCTGAATTTTGCTTTATAACATAAATAGGTTTGTCTTTTAAAATTACAGGGATAAGTAATATACTATATACTTCTTTTTGTGTAGAGTGATAACGTATAATCAAATTGAGTATTTTACTGGCCCCCTGTGTTTGAAATAGTAATATGTCTTTGTCATTATACATGTATTGCTGTCTTTTTTTTCCTTTGTTTTGCCGCTTTCAAAACATTGGAATATTTTATAATTCTTTTCTGGAATTATTTTTAACAATATTTGGTATACCAAAGTCTATGGCTAAATGATAACAATTACAAGGTCCATGGCTATTTGGATATTGGGAGTTGGACAAATATAGAGTACAGGTAATGACAAAAAGTGATTTATTATTTTGCATAGTTTTATCTCAACTCTATTACACATCTCTGACTAAATACATTTTGTTAATTTCAGGCTGTCGTGGAAAGATTGTAGCATTTCACGCTATTCTGTCTAAAGATCTGAATAATATACCCATCAAAACAATCCTAAAATTTGAGAACGTATTGACCAATGAGGGAAAAGGTTACAATCCAACAACAGGTAAATTTACAGCACCGGAAGACGGGGTATACCCTTTCACGTGGACTTACTGTACATACAAAGAATCTAATGTGTATGTATTTGGAATTGTTGATGACACAATTCGTGCACAGATATCTAACTATGGTCAGCTGAGCACCTGGCAAAACACGTCCGGGCATCTCGTCATGAAATTGAAAAAAGGAAGTCAATTCTGGCTAAGGACTGACTCGCACGCCGCTAAACATATACATGGAAATTACACGTTTCTTTCAGGTTACAAATTGTCTGGCTGTTGATTGATGTTTTTATTAAAAAAAAAGTGTTGTATGATTTTTTTGTTTGTTGTATTTTCTATTATACTTTCCTAAATATAATAGTAAAACTGTTGAATTTTAAGATTATTATTTATTATACTGAATATCTAAAACATACGTTTTTTTAAATATCCATGCCAATAATTTCCAAAAAAAAAAAAAATCAAAATTAACCAACAAGATGAAATATGGTACGGAAAAAAATCCTTCCATTTTTCAGTAAGAATATACAGACATAATGTCGCCCACAATATGTACGCTCAAGACGTTTCGGACTTTTCTCCTATGTAACTTCCCACTGAAATATAAATAAACCAGTTGTGTTTGTGAAACACTGATGCCCCCGTATAGCAGCTTATAGCGAAGGTTAAAGTTTCTCACATGAAGATTTAACTCAAAGGTCATAGTCAAAATGTCAAATTGTGAGTATCCAAAGAACGGTCAAGTCACAAGTAATACACAAGTGAAATATGAGAGCCCTAGTTTTAGAAGTTCAAAAGTTAAAGATGATGTTAAAGTTTTTCAAAAGTGGGCCAAACTCTAGGGTCAAGGTCAGAAGTTCAAAATATTTATACATATTGAAAGGTCTTGTAACATTGAATACACATATGAAAATAAAAACAAAAGCACCAACTGTTCAAAAATTATGGAAAAAGTTAATTTTTTGTTAAGGTGGGTCAAACGTCAAGGTCAAAAGATCAAATCTGGTGGTACCTGGAGAAATGTCTTGTCAAAAGGAATAACTCCGTGAAATATAAAAGCCATAGCCACACCCACTCAAAATTATGGACAAGGTTGAAATATTTTTGCGGACAAACAGACAGAGGGACAGACAGGGTAGAAACTATAAATCCTGGAATCTTCATTGATTTATGTATTAAACAAGTACATGTTTATATAACGTTTAAATAAATGTGTGCACATGTTTTTATAAAAAAAAGTTAAACACTTTTTTAAAGTTTACTAGATTTCGTACATTGATGCTTTAGAAAATAAATACGCTTTGAACAGCATTGGGAGAATTTTAACCAATGGTTTAAAGTAGTGAGTTGTCGTTCCTAACGTAGTGGCGCTACATGTCCCGGTCCTTGTGATACTTCCGCTTCGTAGTAAACACACGTGAAACAATAGCGATAAGAGTATTTATGGCACAATTCTGCATGTTGTGCTTTGTTTGATGGTTGATAGAATAAACAATAGAGAATGTATTGAATTGAAAATTGTCATTTATTAAAATGACGAAGACAAAACTCACAATCAATCTAATCAATCATAATTAGTCAGATCCATAATTCATAATCATACAATTCAAAATCAAAATTCACAATCAATTGATATAATCAATCACAATCAGTCAATCTAGCTAATCAGTAATAACAGATCAGTTCCAAGAAGTGTCAAAATCATAATCACACTTTTCCATAATCATAATCGGGTATGATAAAATGTATGATCACAAATATAACATATGTGACAGATTAGAATTAAAAGCAACCATATACACATCAACTTCAAATTTAAACACTTTAAAAAATGATTAGATAATGTGAAAAAATGCTACAACCATCAAAGATGGGGG
>PRKT01000078.1:152548-173398 GCA_003671525.1 Saccostrea glomerata
TTCGCTTTAATTTTGGGATCAACCCCCAATGCCAGCGGTTTTGAAATACTCGGACTTGAAAAATTTATACATGAAGCAGTTGTTTCCAATTCTAGAGACTGCTGATCAAGTTGTGCATTATTATTACCTGTGCTCAAAAATTGTGTTAAACTGTCATTCATGTTGGAGTTCTGGGTCGAACCAGCCGTGGAACAAGTTCCTGCTGTCTCTGTGCTTAAATCAGAGGAAGCCGATGTTATAGGTGTTTGTTGTGGACTGACTTCCACTGATGTTGAAGGTATTGGGGGTGTTTCAGATTGTTGTACTTGTTGAGGCATGGGAATGACTCCTTGAGCCTTAAGTGCTGCGATTACTGAGTTAGTTATGTCTGGAATGGCGGCCCTTATTTGCTGTTGGACTTGATTATGGAATTGTACCCCCGGATCTTCAACCACAGCTTGTATGGTTTGAGTGTGATTACTTGGACTTGGAATGTTATGTGGTGCCGGTCGTTTACTTGCTAAACGCCTTGACTTTCTTGGTGGCTCTGCCATATCCTAGAAATAAAAGGGGTGTAACTCATCTAGTGTGAAATGCTATGTTTGATCATTAATTTTACTAATGTAATATATCATTATTTGTATGAGTCATTTAGTGTACAGTTACCGGGCTGGGAATCAAGGATAGCATGTACTAATATGCAGTACTCGCATAGCGGAGTAGTAAGTACCAGTGTACTAAATGAGTCCCTGTACTAGTGTACAGTACTTGCATAGCAGAGTAGTTAGTACCAGTGTACTAAGAGTTCCTGTACTAGTGTACAGTTCACACATAGTAAGTACCAGTGCACTAAAAACATGTACCAGTGTACTGCATCATTCAATAGCAGAGTAGTAACATGTCATATACTGTTTGTTTAATTGTACAAGTGTAAAATATTGTATAAGTACAGTTTCGTAATAATGCACAGTTACAATGTAGGGGAATTATAATGCACTGTTACAATGTAGGGCAACACCAATGTACTGCAGCGTTATTCAAACTGATTACACTTTTACTCAAAAGATTTTGATGCTTACGTGATATATCTAATAATTGCTGGCAATTAGGTGTTGATCCCCCCTGTAAATTACTGTAAATGCCAAGTCATAGACTTTCAGAGCTTGTGACCTGAAATAGTAAATATTTTGAAAATATGCATGTACATCTACACTTAGACCAACATAGACAAAAAAATTCATCATAATCTAGAAACATATATATATATCAATTAGATTCTTATCGCTTGTATGATTGCCCCCCGCATGTTCCTGTAATACTTATTGTTGCCTTCATCATTAAAATGGACACCATCAATGTATACATTATGTGGACTATTCTTAACTCCCTGAATGTTCCAGTAGCGCAAGGAACCCCCATCCTGGATTTCTTTCTTTAAAAAAGCATTAAATATTCTGACAGTATCGTTGTAAATTGCTACTGATACATTCCGGGTATGATAGCGGGGCAACAACTGCATAATTGTGACACTCTTAATGTCGAATTTACATTTAACACTATCTAGGAAAGCGATTAAGCGCAATGCTATTTCATTAGCTAGTTTCTCGGAACACTCTCTGTCATCCAAATCATTTCCACCCGCGTGAAAGATAAGATGGTGTGGTAGCCACCTTGATATTTGCTGTTCCCATCGCTGGCAGTGAGCTGAGTCATTAATGCGGCCTCCACCGATACCATAAAAATTTACAAGGGGATCGTTTCCCAATGCAAAATTATTTAACTGGGGATTCCTGTCTATAAATTGTTTCAGACGATTCGTATGGGAACTCCCCAAAATCAACACGCGTGTCATTGTCTGAATTTCGTGAATGACCTTGACCTCTCTGACTGATACGAGGCCCAAATTATCTCACTAACGTTATATGAGCAACTGGTCACTGATGCCGCAAATGTCAGTTTCGATGTGGTCCGTTGTTAAATGGCGTGTCCCTCTGTTTCAATATTTCACTAATTAATATCTTAATTTACAAGTAGTCACACCTGCGCGCCATTCCACTGCCAACATGGCTCCATGCTCAAATTGTTGCTGAGCCCGCGCGATGCGGGGAAAAATCACTATGAGACTTTAAAGATCTAGAATGACTTTTCGTATATAATACTGTTTATAACAATTTCCACCCGAAACTCGGTCTGCAATAACGTATAACACTGACTGACTTACATACCGTTCACTTTTTTGTAAAATCAAGTCAAAAGTACATGTGGATTCTGCATGGAGCCCTTGCTTGGGAAGGTTTTTATGACGTATATCCGGAGGTGCGTGCAATGCGTCAATTCATACCAAGTTAGCCAATCTACATTTCTGTGAAGTGTAATGTTAGAGTTATCCCCCTTTTACTACAAAGATGTGCCATAAAATTATTTATAAAATATAAATGTGCTTTTATGGCACAATTCTGCATGTTGTGCTTTGTTTGATGGTTGATAGAATAAACAATAGAGAATGTATTGAATTGAAAATTGTCATTTATTAAAATGACGAAGACAAAACTCACAATCAATCTAATCAATCATAATTAGTCAGATCCATAATTCATAATCATACAATTCAAAATCAAAATTCACAATCAATTGATATAATCAATCACAATCAGTCAATCTAGCTAATCAGTAATAACAGATCAGTTCCAAGAAGTGTCAAAATCATAATCACACTTTTCCATAATCATAATCGGGTATGATAAAATGTATGATCACAAATATAACATATGTGACAGATTAGAATTAAAAGCAACCATATACACATCAACTTCAAATTTAAACACTTTAAAAAATGATTAGATAATGTGAAAAAATGCTACAACCATCAAAGATGGGGGGAAAAACCTATCCATAAACCTTTGACATTGGCTAAAAGGCTATCTGTATTAAAATAAATACCAAAAAAGGGGAAGGGTGGGTTGGGTTTTTGTAAAATCAAGTCAAAAGTACATGTGGATTCTGCATGGAGCCCTTGCTTGGGAAGGTTTTTATGACGTATATCCGGAGGTGCGCGCAATGCGTCAATTCATACCAAGTTAGCCAATCTACATTTCTGTGAAGTGTAATGTTAGAGTTATCCCCCTTTTACTACAAAGATGTGCCATAAAATTATTTATAAAATATAAATGTGCTTATAAGTAAGTAATAAGTTGAATTAGAACACACAACAATGCCAAGTAGTTGCTGCTGTGTACCTGGATGTCATGAAAGAGGCGGGCATCAGTTCCCGACCGAAAAAAAAAACAAGGAGAGACAAGTGGATTGTAGCAATTAAACGCTTGGACGAACATACGAGAAAGTTGTGGGAGCCTTCTAAGTCTGCCGTTGTATGCAAACGACATTTTAAACCTGACGATTACGTGACAGAAACAATACAAGGTATTGTGAATCAACATTGTTCTAATCACTATCGATTGTTGTAGCAAATGAAAAGTAAACATTTCTTGCAAAACTGTGTCAGCTGTGTGTAAAGCCGATTTGTATTTTTATACAACCCACTTTTTTTTTATTTTCACGTTCTTTAACTGGCATTAAAGATTTTTATCGAAGCACACATATATAAATACCAATTAAAAAAAAGCGTTTTCAGTATGAATAGATGTCCACTATATTGTTTATCAACAGGACAGAAACCATTACATGGAAGACTAAAGAGCTCTTCAGTCCCAAGTATTTTCTGCTGGACAAAGTCATCGGCGGCATAAACGTCAAGATCTTCTCGAGTAGAAGGCCGGGTGCAGAAAAAGAGAAAATTTAAAGAAGCTTGCCATGATGACCTTGAGGACAGCATTAATGAATCAAATGTAGACTTTGTTGAGGAGATTGTGTCAGCTGATGAGTCAACAAGCAATGTTACTAACATTAAATCAGATAGTCCAGAATTTAGAGAAATACAGACACAAACACAATCACAACCATTATTTTCAGTAGATCATTTTGAAAAAGACGATGCTGCCATTCACTTTTATACAGGTCTAGAATCATATAGTAAATTTATGTATGTACTTCATTCACTTGGATCGGCTGCATATTGTCTTAATTATATTTTTTTTCGAGTCCAAGGAGTGTCGATTCCAGATCAATTTTTTATGACTCTTATAAAATTAAGAAGGTACACTACAAACTTTCTAGATTTTTCAGTGTATCAGAGAGCACTGTAAAAAATATTGTTTATACTTGGATTATATTCATGTCAAAGCAATGGCAAGAGGTGTCCATATGGCCACCTCAATCCCTTGTCAGATATTTTTCACATTCAGATTTTAAAGCTAAATTTCCTAAGACTAGAGCAATTTTAGATGCAACTGAGTTTCCTATTAAAAAACCCAGTTCACCAAGAGCACAACAAGCCACATTTTCAACTTATAAAAACAGAAACACAATGAAACCTTTAAAAGGTTGCACACCAGGGGGTCTCATAAGTTTTATTAGTCCAACATATAGTGGTTCAACCAGTTACAGACAAATTGTAGAGAGAAGGAGTTTGAAAAATCTGTGTGATCAAGGTGATAGTTTAATGGCTGACAAAGGTTTTAATGTACAAGATATATTTGCTTCAAAAGATATTACACAAAATATTCCTACTTTTTTTAAAAACAGAAATAGAATGTCAGGTAATACAGTTTTGCGTGACAGAAGAGTTTCGAGCAAAAGAGTTCATATTGAAAGGATTATTGGTTTAGGAAAGACATATCAAATTTTAACAGATCTTCTTAAAAGTACAGAGGCATGTTTATCATCAGATATAGTATTTGTTTGTTACATGTCGTGCAATTTTCGCACTGGAATTAATCCAGCAGATGCATAATTTTTTATGTAAATTAAGTGCATTTTTTTTTCTTCTTCAAATCATTTATTCAATAATGTACAACATAACAGTGAGGCAAAACTTCCGCAGAAGCCCTCTAGTAATACTTCACCAGGGATGCCAGGAGCTCCCTGGATCGATATAATATTATATAATATATTTCCAATATTTGAACACAGAATTTTTCACATTATACTATTATATAATTATTTTTTCATACAAATACATAAATATCTCAAAGGAAATTTTTTACCATTTTTATATATAAAGCAAAAGTATTCGTTTAACACCAATAGAAGCATGACCCTTGTTGCAGTGGAGATTGTGTGAAAAAAAAAGAAGAAAGTCTATATCAATCTCACTGTAACTAGACAAAAAGTATTTAGGGTCAGGTCACCCTAAAATACTGGTCTTTTTATGTTTTACATCTTAAAAACAGGATCAATATGCCAAGTTTTGTGATAATAAAATTAGATTATAAAAAAACACATCAGAATGAATGAATTTTACAAAGATATGAATATTTTTTCCTCACATACATAGTTTGAATCATATTTTAAACATAAAGTTTCCAGGTACATGAAAAATAAAATAGCAAAAAATATGTGTCTTATAGTGGATTTAAAATGTGAATACATATGTATATATAGTTTATCACGGCAGCATATACTACCAATACTGTAACTAGTATTAGAATCATAAGGAATTTTGAAATACATGATTTATTTTCTCTTTGAAATTTGTCAAATCATGTGATTGTAATAGTGAAAAATTCGATTTCATTTCGTTTTTGAATGCATTTTTAATACTGAAGTCAGTTATTTTTAAATTCTCATATTTAATTTTATTTGTTGTTTTCCATATGACCCATTTATAAATACATATTAAAATGTTAAAAACGTTTCTTTGGGTTTGCAGTTCCTTCAAGTAGCCTAATGTTATTGTTTGTTGGTCAATTTGTAAAGATCCATTTAGTTGCAGCACGTTTTCAATTGTATCTTCTAGTAATTTGAGTGTTGTTTTCACTTTTGTGAAAAAAGGTGTTGTTGATTTTCATTATGATTTTTACATAGGTTGCATAAACCATTGGATAGTCAAATTTTACATAATTTATCTTCAGTATACAATATATTATGCACGCATTTCCATTGGAATTCTTGAATTTTATTTTTAACTTTCATTTTTGAAATACTGTCCCAAACTAAGTTCCACTGTATGTTATTTTGATAAATATTTTCCCATTTTTCTTGACATTTTGGAAATATTGTCTTGTTTAATATTTTTTTCTATGTTCTTTAACTTGATATCATCAAAGGTTACCACTTTATTAGTATATCTTTTTATGAGTAGATTATTATTCAATATATAAGGGAGTTTTGTTTCGCTTTTAGATATAGAGTTATTTCTTATTAAGTGCATTTTACATGCAGTTAAGTTCAATTAAAATACCACTTGACTTTTTATATATATTGTAAACCCCTTTTGTCATTACATTTGTACTATAAAGGACAGAGATATCTTCAAAATTTTGAACAGTCTCTTAAACTTTTAATCATGTAAACATTACCAAGTCATAATACATGTACATATGAGATTTGACTATTTCACAAGATCAATTGACTGTATGGAATGTGTAAGGAATTTTTCTACATGTACCTTTTTAAAAAAAAATTAAATTCATGTCATGTAGATTTTCACTCATTGTCGTTGTAGGACTTGTAGTAATATTTTTCAAGTACTGCATCCTTGAAGAAATTGGTGTAAAACTTTTCTAATTTGTCTAGCATTTCATGTATGAATGTATCATCTCTTTTGATTTGAATATACACAATGTCATTTACAGTTAAATTATTTGCTAAACAAACAACCAGAATACAAGATTTTGCACCAGTACAAAGAAGTTGTCCTTGTATTTTATAAAGATAATCATGATTATTATTAAGGAAGTATTTCCCTTCCTGGTTTATTTTCAAATATGGCACTGTAGTCGGTGAAATTTTTTTGTTTCTAGAAACATATGGACATTTCACCTCTACTTGTTCCTCTTCATTAATTATTCCATCTGGTGATGCAGCTAGAAATGGATAATCTTCACATATTATTAGGCCACGTGGCTGCACATCTTTATGTTAATCATTTTTAAACTTCTTTATGGCAACTGATTCATGCTTATGGCCGTGATTAATGGCATTTGATATTATTTTTTTGGTAACTGTGAGAGACCAAGCAAGCTTTCTTTTGTCAGTTCTCTCTGTGCATTTGCATATCCTACGAAAGCCCAGAAGGCTCATTCGAGATTCGAGGTTCGAAATACGAAATTCGAGATTCGAAATCCGAGATTCGAGATTCGAGTTTCGAGATTCGAGTTTCGAGATTCAAGATCCAGATTAACCAATCAAAAGCGGGTTCAACATTTGATTACTCCCCTTTATTATGATTTTGCTATCAAGAAATCATATAATATATTTATAACAAATGAGTCATTTGATTAAATTACAATTCAAGAAAGAGTGTTATATATATTAGAAGGAAATTCAAATTATCATTGGATTTTTGATCAGCAAAATATACTTCAATTTATTTTATGGCGTCTTAAATATTAAATAGAATACATATATCAGGAGTATATAGATTTTTGTATTGTCTACTTTGTTTCCGGGATTGATAACATAAAAACAAAGTTATAAATAAGTGTCAAGTGTCTAAAGATTAACAATAACCCCACCCCTACCGACCCCACCTGCCTATTTTCCAAACACACTGAAAATGTTACTTTGTAAAATTTGAAAGGCGACGTAGTATTGAAAAACAAAAATCGCCTTCGTTTTCCTGATGTAGGAAATACATGAAAATTAAGTATTTAATTACTTATCTTAATCTAAGGCTTTGATTCCTTGAATTAATTAAACATTATATATACAATACAGATTGGCAATATGAATTAAAATAAATGCGGCATTTATTTTATCTTATATCAATAGTAGATGAGTCTAACTTAGATGTAGAACTATAGCGTTATAGTTTTAAATTTTAGTCTCTCACAATACCATTATGACCAAAGACTAAAATATACTCGTGAAACCTTGTAACGCTATGTACAGTTCAATTCAGCCATCAAGTCTCACTGCACAAATGTACCCTTTATAAATGTAATGAAATATATACCCTTGAAATAATGTGCAGTGTAGAGACGATTCATAATACTAGTATTTCATATCTATTTATAATCAAATACAATATTCTCCCTCAGCAATGATCTTATTAAAAAAGAATAGTTGACCTACTTGTTCCGCACGTCAACGATAAGACCATATAATATTCCATATATACGTATTTACTATATTTTTAATGAGAAAAATAAATTTATATATGTATTTTTCAAAATGTAATCCAAATTTTATTTTTATTTCATTTTTTCTTGCATTATCATTTTAGCAAACGGACCATTTGTTATAAATATTTTCAACGACTTCTTGATAGTAAAAACATAACAAAGGGGAGTAATCAAATGTTGAACCCACTTTTGATTGGTTAGTTTGGATCTTGAATCTCGAAACTCGAATCTCGAATTTCGAATCTCGTATTTCGAAACTCGAATCTCGAATAAGCCTTCTGGGCTTTCGTAATATCCTCCCAAACATTGATGATGTTAAACGCTTCGTTCTGTCAGCTTTCCAAGTTTTATTATTGCCCTGCCCCATTGTTTGATGTTTGATCTTCTCAATGAGAAATAAAAGATGTTTGAAGGAAATGGTCTTCGGGTGTCAGTTTTAGGTAGTCATGGTCATGTGCCACTGCCATCATATTGGCAAGGGTAAATGTTTGGGATATTGGGACTTTCGAAATTCCAGGGAAATTGAGCCAAACATTTTGTAAGTTATCAGGATATGCGTGGTCATTTTAATATTTTTCTGGTCTTGGGTCAAAGTTGACAGTTGTAAATTCATCAGCACCAGGCAGATGTAGATCTGTTGATTTCATCGGGCTACCTTTAAATTTTTTGCATTTATGACAGGTCTGTAAACGTTGTGTGCAAGTTTCTTCTGTCTTGATGAAATTCTGTTTTGCAAACATTACCGCCCCATACATGACAGTTCCAACGTGTTTACAGTGTGCATTAGGCCCCATGCCTGCAGCACACTCACCTGAGCTTCCAATATTGACCCCTCCTCAGTTATTTTGAGATCAACTGTGTACGACACACCTTTTCTCATTTCGGCACGACACTTGCCTTTGATGTATGTGAAGGGGTTAATATCAATGGAGATACGGTAACACATTAAGAAATTATCATTGTACAGTTGAATAGAATGATTATCAAACTTCTTTTCAAATAGTTCAAAATAAGTTTGAACCGTTTCCATAGTCAAACCACAGAATGGGGAATCAGAATTGACGTCCGAGTATGTATCGTAATCAGGTACCGTAATGTAAAAATCTGGGTCAAGCTTCTCAACTCTTCCAAAGTCGGCATTTCTATCGTATGCGTCAAGTCCGTTAAAAATACAAATACTCGATTTTTATCATGTTTTTAATAGTTTAATTTTGCAAACATTTGCGGCATTACTTAATTTACCAATTAGAGAAATTATAGTTGGACATGTAGCATGCGGTTTTCAGTATCGAATAACCTGTCGACCAGTTCTGCTTTACGACCCGATATTCTTGCATTTCGTTTTCTTAGTTCGTTTTTAAGCTGAATTATACTCATGGAACCATATTTTGAGTTATTCATGATAATTTTCAACTGTTTTGATCTTAAATACACACATAGCAAAAAACAACAACGAACGTTAGTAATATCGCATCCAATGTAAACAAGATGCTCTGGACCGGGAATAGTATCGCCGCCTAGCGGGAGGCAGGGGAACGCAACTCACTACTATCTCCCATTATAATCGCTCTAGTGTAGGATTTACCCTCCGAAAATTCCGCATTTCCCGGGGAGGGTGAGGTGTTGGCTGGGGTGAAATAAATGTTACTCGGTGTAGAAGTTATCGTGAACAATTTCCCGCAAAGACAAATTTTCTGCAAATTATATATTGTACTTTTGTTTTGTCTTTGCATGTGCCCCTTCTTCAAAATGGGTGACCAAATGTATTGAAACATACGAAGAATGAAAAATAAGAATTTTGAATAAAATTTCACGGCAGCCGTTCAACAGATTTTCAAAACATTAAAATCTTATTCTTCTCATCTTGTAAAACACTCTGGTTTCTAAAAAAAATTCAGCGTAATCGGTCGGAAAATATTTTACTGTAGAAATAAAAAGGAATTTTATCTTTATTAGATTGTTTCCCGTCAATTGTATTCTGACTTTGTCACGGGGAATACACATGAGAAATATGAAAATAAAAACTCTTTGAAAGAATAAAAAACTACGTTAACATGCACTATTTGAAAATAGCAACGACCCACAGCAGCTTTATTCTATTGCACAAGGTATATATGACATGTCAAATAGGTAAATATTTAAGTAAAAAGAAATATTAATATCATAAAGCTGGATTAAATAATTGATAAAAAAAGATATCTGTTGTTGTACTCTATAATTGTCATTAAACATTTGATATTTCCTTTTCTATTTGTTTGGAAACGAGTGATAATTTGCATGACGGACAAAGCCCGTTATATATGCATAAATTATCCCACATTTCCAACTATTGTTGATGTCCCTGGTATGCTCTACTTACTAGACAGTGATTCCTTATTGTGACAAATATAGTGACAGCGATATTATAATCACGAAGTTTTAACCGTATTCCTTGGATACATTTTTTTGGTAAATTGTGTTTTGATACGACCCCGATTTCTGTCAGACGATGTGTTTTGCTGCAGACATTATTTTCTTTGCTTTCCAAGATTTTAATGTTGTTATGATGTTAATTTAATTGTTATCTATAGTTCCCTATATTGTATACATGATCACATAATTAAAACGGTATTTGTTTAGCGATTATTCGGTAAATTGTTACCTGGTATGTTTTCTCTTTCGCCGCATGGTTTGTTATTCCGGAAGTGCAGTTTCCCAGAATGCATTTTTCTTAAAATGTTAAAAGTTGTAAGCGGCTATTTAATTAATTAATTGTATGTCAATCTTCTTTAATTATTACGAAAGTTATTTTGTTTATAAAGTAGTTATAATATTCTACTTGTTTCTATTTTATGGTGAAACATGTACACCACTTTTTGTTGTCGTGGGAATAAGGTTATCGCGTATCGCCTGTGATTGGTTGATGATCAGGTGCGCGATGTTTCTGATTGGTTATCGTATTTTACGTCATTTCGTAGTATTTCATGACGTATATATAGTAAGAACGAGAGTTGCAGACAGCCAGTAGATTAGAGACAGCAGATTACACCACTGTATCAAGGTGTGTGTTTAATTTAGTTCTTTGGGTTAAATAATTTGATAGAATTAAGTGGTGTGGGGGAAAACTTTATTCAGAGATTGAATAATATTTATTTACCAGTATATTACTGGACAGGTGTAGATTTTCATGTTTACTGGTTCATTACCAGTTTAGGATTAAACTTAGGATTTTAATAGGTCTAAGAGAGTTAGACTTGCACATGAAATATTTTATTACTGGATAAGACTCCAGTTATAGAGGTTTTTTATGAGTTTGTGAAACACCAGAGATTTTGTTAAATGTTGAACAGTATTGTTTTGTTTCTGTGTCCTGTAAAATAAATTTATAAACTTTCAATGGAGTTCTTGACTTGTTGAAGACAGTCCAGTTAGCGCATTCGCACGTCACACTTATATTTCCATTTCATTTGGAAATTGAATTATAAATTTAGATTTTAAAAATGTAGGTTTATTTATCTAAATTACACGAGGCTTCCCATGTTAAATTCAACAGTTTCAGTCCACTGACGTCAAATATAAGGACAGTCGCATGCATTTACATGCATATTAGGCCTCATAAGCTCCTGGCTTATTTTTTGGCAAAAGGTACATTCCGGTAGAATTATCAGGAAATCAAGTCTTCTTAATTGAAAAGAGTAACCACAGAGAATACAAAAAAAAAATATTCTGTTATCACTCTTTGACAGTTACTAGAGTTGTTTTCTTTATCATTTGCTTTTACTTCCATTTTTTGGTGCCAAACATAAACATAATCTGTTAATTACCTATGCAGCAATATACCTTCATCACCTGTAAACGGAGTTTATATATCTCAGTTGATTCGATACGTAGGAACATGCTCTACGTATGAGCAATTTCTAAAACGAGGTAAATTATTTGCAAACATGAAACAAGAATTTCAGCTGTCTCTTTTTAAGTCATCATTTCCGCAGGTTCTATTATGGATACAATGACCTTGTCGGCAAATACAATTCATCATTGAGTGAAATGCTGACTAACGTTTTTCATAATAACCGTGGATTTTCCCGTTATTTCCCGATCATGACAAGGAGCACACGCCGGGTGTGGCAGGTCGGCAGGAGATGCTTACTCCTCCATGGCACATGATCCCACCTCTGAGTGTTTTGGACATCCGTGTTTTCTCTGCTCCTATTCTATATCATTTAATCGACTTTTGATCTTGAATACTGTTCGTTATATCCATATCTTTCCTTCCATATGGCAGTCACGATATCCTAGTGGTAGAGCGTTCGCTTCGTGATCAGGAGGCCTGGGATCGATTCTCGCTCGCGATGCCGCGTTAAACCTAAGACGTAGACATAGGTAGTGACTGTTCTTTCGCCAAGAGCTCGACATTAGAGGTGAAAGTCTCGGGTGTTTCGGATATCACCTTTAAAAAGTATGTTCCGTGTCACGGTAGGCGTTAGCACGATAAAGAACCCTCATGCTCAATGGCCATGAGTGCCAATTATAGGTCTAAATTTGAAACCCTTCACTGGCATGCGATGAAGGTTCTTTATGAGTGAAAAATTTTCGAATTGGACGTTTAACAATATACAATGAATCAATCCATTTGGCAGCCTATGGCTTCAGTATTTATATTATTCAAATGCAAGTAAGACTCAAAGATGAAGATCAAGAGATCAAAAGTGTTCTTCTGCAATGAATATACTTGCAAATATTTCAGCTTGTCTGTAAATATATGCCGTTATAAAAGCTTTTCTTGTCATTACATTGTTTGAAGCCAATATTGATTGTGATCTATGTATGTTGTTAATTTGAAATAATGGTTTATTTAGTTGATTACTCCGTGTATCAGTCAGTCGTTATCAGGAAATTTTGAAGGAATTTTTTAAACATCCCATGTTTAACTCTAAACTTACAATATCCACACTACCTTTTTCTAACAAAATCGATAACCAGTAGACGGTTTAGAAATTTAGAGCTAAAATTCTTTAAAATGCCCTCCCACCCAACCCAATATAATTCGCTGATTCTCAAAGTATACTCTCAATTCGCTTTAATTAATATATCGTGTTTTAAGTAACGTAACATTTCAAATAAATAATTTTTTTTTCTACCAGTCATATTAACCATTTATATGGATGCATATCAAATTACAACAATTGTTTGGTGTAACTTGCAATTGACCGATTGTTTTTGGAGAAAATCGCATTTTATAGTAGAAATCGATATTTATCTTACTGTCGCCGATCAGTGTGTATTCTTTTTTATTTTAAATCGAAAAAAGGTTGAAATCATAACCGATGTCATATAAAGGTAAACTGTGTCATACGAAGGCAAATTGAAAATTCCAAGGATGAATTCGAAGTACTCTTGAAGTACTCTTTAGTTAAAAAAAACAGAAAGTGGTTGTATTCTAGAAAGACAAGAATCAATTGATTTTTTTTTCTTGGCATAAAGGCTTCTGATTTTAAACTAAAAGGAAGAAGTACGCATGAAAACATAATATGCAAATATTTTTGACTATAAGGTCAAAAATTATGAAAATTAGTCAGATGTATATTTTGGTGACTTTACACTAAAATCGCTGGTCAAAACTACCCAACCATGAAATTTATGGCGTCATGTTAGGAAAGTGAAAAATCAAAGTACTGAAAGAACTGGGAAGCGGTTAACATGCTTGCCCTGAAATTGGCATGGGGAAATAAAAGGCAGAAAATGTGCAGGTGTGGTGTCAAATTTCAGTGCAGTTGGAATTTGATAAATCCTTTGAAATTAATTCCTAAGAAATGAACAAAGATTCTGCAGGGATTGAAAGGCTGAAACTATTGCTGTTCCATCAGGAGTACAAAGAACATCTTCTCTAATATGTGAATCAAAAACAAAGTAACGACCAGATTGAGAATGTAGCAACTGCTGCAGAATGGAAAATGATGATGCATGCATTTTTTACGCCTGGACATTGCAAAATCTGGATTCCAGTGGGATTCCTAGTCAATCTATGCCACATTCAATTGACATGCATCCAAAACTTGGTTTCATTTTCCAGAATGTAAAACAATTACCTTCATAAATAATTTAATCAGACAATTCTTCATGCAATAGACCATTAACTTGTGTCTAACCCCTCATCAATATTGTATTCATGTCATTAATACTTTTCATCATGAATGTTATGCAATTTGTAACACACTACCTCCCTTTTGAAGAAAGTGAGAAAATGCCGCAGCAGCGGCCCTTCACTTCATAAGAAGAAGAAGAAGAACTAAAAGAAAACCTATCATCACCTTGACAAAAATCTGCAAACTTATTCATTAATATTGCTGTAGGTAAATAAGCCAAAATTACAAGTAATTACTTGCCGATAAAAGTTTTGTGTTGAACGCTTGCATATATATGAGGATATTAATACAAAGAACACGTCACATAAATTTTCAGCGAATATGCAAATGGTAATATTAATAATTATCGAATTTCACATATTTTCAGCCAACCTTTTGAGTTTTCTGAAATTGATACCAACTAATTTTTTTTTTCAAAAAATGCTCTATAGTTCTCATAAATATTCTCATGAATCTTATAATTATTTTCAGAAGTTCTCGTAAATATTTTCAGTATATCTTGAAAAAAAAAATAGTCTCAGTTTTTCTCATAAATATTCTCAGTAGTTCTCGTAAATACTCTCAACAGTTTTCATAAGTTTCTGGGTAGTTTTAGTAAAAATTCTCAGCAGTACCCATTCAGATTTATTAAAAAAATATACCATCTGTTTGCTGTAAAATTGCAACTGATGACCCTGAATCAAAGTATTATTTATACATGTAAATATTGGGCAATGCAGTGATAAGGGTTAGCAAATTAGAACTAATAAAGATAAAGTCAAATTAATTACATTATTTTTCAGTAAAGAATTTTTTTTTCTTTTTTTTGTGCAGCAAGCTTCATGATTTTTTTTCAATAGGCTTTGTTCCTTGTCACTACCAAATTCTCTCAAAATTTCTCAAATGATAGGCCTAACTAAATTATTCGATAAAATGATAAATAATTAGTAAAAGGCAAGACAGTTTTTGCGGTGTCGGGAATTAAACATAAACCTTGCAGAGAGAAGGAACCAATAAAACACAGCCCGTCTTTCCAAGAATTAATGCAAAAATAAATCATAAACAAAATAAAACACTGCAATTCCTGATTTGATAAGAATGTGTCCAATTATATATGTTCAGTCCTACGATATTACTTATGTCTACTTGGACTTGGATTATGTAACTAAAAGCTAAGGACCCAAACACTACGCTAAATATTCCTAAATATTCTATTATTATGTAGAACTATTTTCCTCCTCTTCACTGCCAAATTTGCCCCTGCAATATTGCATGTAACCCGAGATTATTCAGCGCAGGCTTTCGGGTATTTCCGTCAAAGATCGGAAAAGCTGCAATTTTTTGCTCATAGGTAGCGCCTTATGGAGGTTTCCGGTTGCTCTTGAAATTGCGTAATCTCGTTGGACACATGCCATAAAGCGGATAGCGAACCGCTAACCGCTTCAGAAGCTCAAAACACCCGCATATTTTTAATGATGACAATTTTTGTGATCACAATTTGTAGTTCCAAACGATGCATTAGGGTTATAGACATCGTTTGTGCATATTTACAGTCAGAATAAATTTCTTGCAATCATGGTATGGCTGACGGAAGTTGCATTAAGTCTAGTAATTGAATTGCATATGTGAATAAAAAGGCAACAACATGTTGACAGAAACTCTCTGCTCTAATTTGGTCTGCGAGCTTAGCAGCTTTACGTCGGCTTTACTCTCACATGCGCACGCACGCGTCGTATCCATAATGTTTTAAGCATGTTCAAACTGGGAAAATGTAGCCAGTTTTGTCAAGACTTTCTTACAAACATTCACGTGTACCAAACCAGCTGGATTCTGTTAAATTTATCCTTAATCAAAAATTCGTGGGATTCATTGGGCGGTGGGATTTGTTGGTTTTATAATGTTACAGCTACTCTAAACCATTAAGACTACCGTCGGAAGGGTTGAATTATAGTCCTATGAGAAAGATAAATGCTATGATGAACTCAATGTCCAGGAGAATCAAGGTTCTTACTGTTGTAATTTGTGTGGGGTATCGACATATCAATTTCAATAACTCATAAATTATCTTGATTAAATAAGAATTTAAATGTTTGATAAGAAATCTGGAAAATAAATTCAACAGTGTACTATGCGTTTCCGTTTCCTTTCAGTATATTTCCCTGAAAGGAAAATTTGTCAATAATGGTTTTTCAGATAAGCTGAGTATAAAACCTTGTTAAAAAACTTGTTGTTTGACATCTTAAAACTTGATTGATCAAATGAAGATTTTACGCGATTAAGATTTACCTGTATAAAACTAGGGAATACTGACACAAATTTTGTACTTTTGTGAAGAAAAGAAACAACATATCACTTAAACTAGAAAAGATATAGCTAAACTTTAGCAGTAGCGGAGAAATACGAAACATTAGGTGCAACATTGTTATGGGAAATGCACTCCCAAAATCATATCGAAGGAATGCTGGACCCTGCTTTACTATAGTGTAATTACGTAGGAATATCGCTATCAATAAACTGTTGATGAGATGGAAATATGAAGCTTACATTTGGGTTCACTTTTATGCCCTTTTCTATAAATTCACCTATTACATAAAAAGATGCCAACTTTCACGAGTGTATGTGAATGAGTTTGATAAAAAATTTGCCAAAAAATTGTGATTCCGTGAAACATTGTGGTTTAAGGCCAGAAAAATTATTATTTGACAAATCCTATGAATCGCCACAAAAACAAAGACTCAAAAATTGAATGAAGAATAAACCATTGTTCCTCACATTCAACTGAAATAATGGTGCAACAGAGATCTGCACGATTGCTCGTATTCATCTAACATTTTAAATACTAAATAACATGCATGACACATGAAGAAAAAAACAATGGAATAATCACAACCAGACGTGCATGTTTTTCAATAGCGTTATAATTCAAATCATAAGGGATAAAATGCTTCTAACATAACAAGCAAATCCTCTAAAAATTGAGAAGTGAAGTAAAGTGTACAATTATGCTCCTATATCTTTTACGAATATTTCTACATTATGGTAAGAAATCAATATTATCCTTCTTCATTCGGAAAATCTGATTTTTCTTTTCTTCAGGTATCAAAAAAAAAGCTGTTTTTCAATTCTATCCTTGTTATTCTATATTTTAAGGTTATTTTGTTTGTAAGCGTTTTATTAAATGTCAGCCCTCTCGAAATTTTTTCTCTCGTATGGAAATGCCACATCTTACCGGCGGAGAACTTCAAATTTTGTCCCATATACCCGGCACTTACCGCCATTGAGCAGTGAGGGATCTTTTTCGTGCCAACACATACTGCGACAAGTTGGACCTCTATTTATAAGGTCTCATCCGAAGGACCGGTTTCCACGTCCCACAGTGGGATTCGAACCCGCGACGTAAGGATCAACTCCTTACTCCGTTTCTTCAAGAATTGAGGCATTAAGCAAATACAATTAATTTAATTTCTAAGAGTAATGCATTACATCACATTAGCATTATCCCAAGCCTGTTCTGTACTAATGAAACCTATTGTTGGGTAAAATGAAATAATTGAGAGAATGCATTCAAAGTGGTAAAATTCTTTCAACACTAACGTTGACTACCTTTACTCTACCGATCCCTAGCGGAGAGAGTTGCCTGTTGACAAAGAATCAAAACTCATTAATTACCTCATGTAACCTCTGGGGTATTAAGGTTTTTTTTTTCTTTTTTGACGTTGTCAAGATATGTTTTTGTTAAATATTTCTTCGAGGATTTCTTTTACTCATATTGAGATGCCACCTCTTGCCGGTGGAGGATCTGTACTTGACACTTAGGGCCTCTATGGCCAGTGAGGGATCTTTTTCGTGCAAGCACCAATTGTGACGAGGGACCTCGGTTTATACGGTCTTATCCAAAGGCCCTGTTTCTACATGTACGTCCCATGGTCGGATTCAAACAGGCGACTTAAGGCTCAACTCTTGATTTCACGACTCTAGAGAACACGCTTTTTTTCACTGCACCACATTGGCGAATATGTGTTGCCAAAAGCATTTGTTAAATTAACTTTGTTCTTCTTTATCTTCATTTTATTCTACTTTAAACAATGATTATAGGTTTTTCGGAGAAAGGCATTGCATTTGTGAATGCTCTTTTCAAGTATTCATCGCAAAATACCAACTCTACCGGGGATGGAAATGACGACATGTGTTTTTTAGCCGGAGGATTTTCTCCAGTATGGGTCCAAATGGATCTTGGAGAAGAAAGGAAGATCGGGAAGGTGCGGGTGAAGGTACCAGGTAAAGTATTATTAAAATTAAATATTGAGTAACTCTTTTTCTTAATGTTCTTGGTTTTTTGTTTTCCTTCTATTACTTCTTGGGACTTTTGTAGAAAAGGCATCAAATCAAATCTTACATTATATAATGTGAATACATAATAATTGATACAAAATGAACTTTATTTATACAGTACAACAGAAATTGCAATGAAATGTAACATGTAAATCAGTTGTACATGTACTAATTTAAAATTAACACCAAAGCAAATATCAATTTAAACACAAGCTTTTACATTTATTACTTTCTATCCTTCATTCAATTGCCTTGATAATATTTATTTACATAAAAATATTGATGAGTATAATATGTTGACTTTTTGAGATTAGCATTTTTTTCTATTTCTGTAGATTATGAGTATGTCAAAAAAGGTATTCAAATTTGTTTTTCTCTCGACATGGATATTGAAAAGTCTGGCATGTGTTTTCAGTCAGACGTGAACAACTCTTCGAAAGAAATATCCCCTATATTCGAAATATACTGTGAAACAGATGGTCGTTATATATTGATCTATAATTCCCAAAAGAACGGGCATATTCGTTTAAATGGTGCAGTGTTTTCTAATGCAACTTGTCTTAGTGTCTGTGAGGTAACGGTCAACACGGGTACGTAGCAATACAAATACTTTTTTTTATATGAAAATGTAACCGAATTTCAGATTGTTAATTTCTGTTGCTTGTGGTTTATGCTCGTACTTGTATAGATTTCCGATGAATATTACTGAATGTTTTAAATCACTTATAAACCACATATAATTCATAGAGTCTATTATGCGAATTATATCTCCCTTATAATAACTTAATAAATAGCCATGTTTTCTTCACCATGTTAATTGCACTTGAAACAGGGTTTAAAAGAATAGCTATTTCTGGTTAGATTTTTTTTTTGAAAAGCAATCAAAGCTTTACGTAGAATTAGTTGCATATGTATTAATATTTTCTGTTTTTGAAATCGGTAATTCAAATGCCTTGAAGTTCTGGACGTCTGTAATGGGCAAACAAGTTCTTATTAATCAGATATTTCCTTAGGCATGTTTTAGATTGGTATTGAATGTGAATACTACTTAGTCATCAACATATTTTCTTCATAAGAAATAAATAATTATTAAATCATTCACTTTAAATTTAATTATAAGGCCAAATAGTATTCCAATTAGAAACATATTTTTGTCTTATTCTGCGCATTTTGATGTTAAACATGACTTCATAAAAAATCGCTTAAAAGCTAAGATATCCACTGTAGAAGAAAAATGAATTTAGAATTAATTGAGAAGAGAGGAATCTTCTTCAAGACCAAGCTTTTTGCATTAGGATTCCATTTCTATGGTTTCAATCGAAGAACAAGTCCGAAAGGACTCGAACTCCAAACATAGGGATGAACTTTTACTGCTCCAGACCGAAAGCTTTTTCAACTGCACCACTCCACAACTAAATAGAGTATTCAATGTGATAATCACGTATCTTCGTCAACCAATATGTTTAACAATATAACAATTATTCCTTATGGAAGAAATGTTTTTTGGCATTCGTTATTTCGTTTTTGTGTGAAGTTACTGTGTACACTGAACGTATGACATTTAACAATATCTGAGGAGTCAATATATTATAGAAATTATGTACTTCAAAACTTAATTAACAACGCTTTTAAATCATATACAACCCCTTTTTTGTCCCCCGGGAAAGAATTTGAAGGTTTACATTTTGATGATGTAGTTATTATCAGAAATCATTTTGTATGTATTTTGTCTAGATAATCAAACATTCCTCATTAAAAGTAATCATTTTTTTTAGCTCACCTGAGCCGAAGGCTCAAGTGAGCTTTTCTGATCACATTTTGTCCGGCGTCCGTCTGTCCGTCTAGCTGTCTGTATAGCTGTCTGTCCGTCTGTCTGTCTGTAAACTTTTCACATTTTCGACTTCTTCTCAAGAACCGCTGGGCCAATTTCAACCAAACTTGCCACAAAGTATCCTTGGGTGAAGGGGATTCAAGTTTGTTCAAATGAAGGGCCACACCCTTATTTAAGGGGAGATAATTGGGAATTAATGAAAATTTAGTTGTATATTTTAAAAATCTTCTTCTCAAGAACCACTGTGCCAGGAAAGATGAAACTTATGGGGAAACATCCTCAGGTAGTGTAGATTCAAGTTTGTTCAAATCATGACCCCCGGGGGTAGGGCGGGGCCAAAATGGCCGACCAAAGTTTTACATAGAAATATATAGGAAAATTCTTTAAAAATCTTCTTCTCAAGAATGACAAAGCCATAATT
>PRKT01000078.1:174500-195152 GCA_003671525.1 Saccostrea glomerata
TCAGGTAGTGTAGATTCAATTTTGTTCAAATCATGACCCCTGGGGGTAGGGCGGGGCCAAAATGGCCGACCAAAGTTTTACATAGAAATATATAGAAAAATTCTTTAAAAATCTTCTTCTCAATCATTTTCTAAAAAATATCAAATCCATGATTGGTCATGGGACTACTTTTGGATTTAAACTTCACAATAAAAAGCCATTTTATACTAGTCCTACCCTTGGTGCTCAGGTGAGCGATGTGGCCCATGGGCCTCTTGTCTCTTTTTAGATGTAAGATCCGAAGACATTGCAGCAATAGCAACGATGCCTACTGAACACGTGGAAGTTATGTTTTTAATATCTATTGTTCTCTGTTTTATAGTACGTATAACAGTCATGTCTTGGTTAAATACCGTAGCAGAAGAGGTTAATTCATAATAGAACACGAAATAATGATAACTACACTTTAATTCAATCCATTTTCTATGCAGTTGTTGTCAAGATATATCATGTCCAAGCAGACATACATGTACAGACATACTATGATAAAATGTAAGATATTTTAATTTTATGTGATTTAACGTAATATAATTTTATTTGAATTCTACTCGGACTGATTGCTTTATAGTTAATTTTTGTTTTCAATTTGTAAGCTGAAATTGCTTCCTGTTCTTTTTATCAATTAAAATGAAGATTGATAAAGAAGTGTGTTTTATTTTGGAGAAAAACATAAAGTTCAAATCTGATAGCAGTTACATATACCTCATTTTGGTAGATTAAGTACCTCCTGCTGAAATTCAAAATTCCAAAAGAGCCTTTTAAATTACTCAGATTATGAAAAAACTTGGTAGTCAAAATCAATTTGGAAAACAATTTGAATTTAATTTGTTATCATCTTTTTTTTCGAAAATGTATTGCATCAAAACATACCACTTTTCTACATTTTCTACAACATTTCCTCATAAACAATTGCTTCTTCCCTACAGGGGCCAATGTTTCTGATTGACAATATTCCTTGTGGTTTTTTAGAGACCAGGATTTCCAACAGTCCATTGGAATTCCAATGAGTACCATTTGCACCCTGTTATTGCGCCTTGTTTTTGTATTATCTGAAACAGAAAGTGCCCACAGCCATATAAGTGAAAAGGAGAAAACATTTGTTGTGGTTTTCGGCATTTAGGTATATCGGCGATGTTTTTTCAATTACCAATGGGCATTTCCATTCTTATGTCGATATTATATTTTATATACCGATGAGCTTAAAATAAATGATAGAACACAGAGTCTAAAAAATCTGTTTCACATTTAGATTTTTTTTTGAAAATGACATTTATTGTAATCTAACAACTAGTGTTTGTGACAAATGGGATGTCATCACCCCTAACTTAGGCAGCAATGAACTTTCATCACCTGCGTACCGAGTTTCGAGTTGATTCGATTGATTATAAGTTGTTTTACGTCCCATTCGAGATTTTTTCACTCATGTAGAAACGTCACCAAAATATCGGTGATGGGTTTCAAATTTTAACCTTCACTCGGAACTCAGGACCATTTAGCAGTTTGGGATCTTTATTGCGCCAACGCCTGCCGTGAAACGGGACTTCAGCGGGTTATTTAAGGTCTCATCCGAAGGACCCGCAACTTTCATATCAAGTGCCGAGCGCATGGCAAAGGAACATTTGCAACCCATTTTTCTAAACTCAGCCGAAATTTGAACTCACGGCCTTTCTATCACAAAGCGTCGTCTGCGTGGCGCAGTGGTTAGAGCGTTTGCTCTAGAGTCGCGAAGTAAGGAGTCAATCCTTACCTCGCGAGTTCGAATCCCACTGCGGGACGTGGAGACCGGTCCTTCGGATGAGACCGTATAAACCGAGGTCCCGTGTCGCAGTAAGTGCTGGCACGAAAAAGATCCCTCCCTGCTCAATGGCCCTGAGTGCCGAGTAAAGGACAAAATTTGCAGCTCTCCACCGGCAAATGGTGGCGTCTCCATATGAGTGAAAAATTCTCGAGAGGGACGTTAAACAATATACAATCAATCAATCAATCAATCATAAAGCGAGCGCTATACCGACTGAGCTACCGTGAACGGTCAGTTGATTGGATACGTTTAAAGTCACCATTCGTAAGTTTAATGGTCAATACAATTACCTTGTCAGCAAATATATTTATCATTAAATTAACTGCTGACCAGTATTTTTCATACTTATTGTTAGACCATTAATTAAACACTGAATTGTCGACGGTTTTTTCTGTTTCCTCCTAAATGAGAAGGAGCTAGCACACGGTGGGTAGGACCGGTCGACAGGGGATACTCACTTCTCTATGGCACCTGATCCCACCTCTGATGTTTTGAAGGCCCGTGTTTACTCTGCTCTTATTGCGTATCGTTTAATTGACTTTTGTGCTTATATATTTCATAACATAATGCTATTGTACACATCCTTTTATTACTTTTTGATCCAATTCACGTACATTTTGGATTTTCCAGAGCAAGAAATTGACACTACCATTCTCTGTATAATATTGAAGGGCACCAACCTGTTATCCGAACTCCGCCTTTACATGTACCACTGAAAAAAAAATGAATGATACTTTTAAATATTCTTATTAAATGACAAAATGTCAAAGTGCACCTCCGCTTAACCTTTTTCTATCACTTAATTTAGTTCTTCCTGAGCAAATCATGAACTTTGTCTTTATACATGGACATTTAGTCCTAAAGGTGGAGGGGTATCATTTAATGAGATCATTACTCATAGTACCTCTGTTTTTTTCCAAATATTAATGCTTTGATAAAATTTTTTTATTATCAAATTGGATAAGATGACATTAACATTCTACAAATTTTCTTCAAGATAGATCTGATATAAACGAAAATAATTTTTACTTTTTTAGATCAGTTATCACAAGTAATTTCTCTCGATCACTTAAATCAAGTATAGTAATTGAATAATTCATTAAATATATAATATCAAATAATTGAATGATTGTTTGTTGCCAGTTTCGTAAAAAAAATGTCTTTAAAATAGATCTGCCAAAGGTAACCACCATTTTGCTTTCTTATTTGCATTTTCAAGGCTGTTTATTGAATATGTATATACGATAATTTTTATGATTGTGAAATTTGTAAAATGTAGCTTGCATACTTCATCTCATAACAGATATCTTATCATGTGACGTAAGTACGGTATGAACACTTGTACAGGCGTTTAATTGAATTATAAATAAAGATCAATTTTTAAAATTCAATCCATAACAGGCACGTAGCAACCGGGGGCCACTTTTTTCCCAACATTACCTTTACTATTGATAATGTCTATTGAAAGGTCGGTTGGCCCCTCACTTCTTACAATAGTTTGATGATGTGAAGGATATGAAGTATTGTATGGAAAAAAATGTAAGTGGAAGGAAGTTGGTCTTGAAAAAAAGTTAGCCACTACCCTGCTTGTCTGTGTAAAGCAAATGACATCCCATCCGGGAAAGTGTTTTGACTGATTACCAGTGGAAACTCCTTTTTCTTTCAAAGAAAACAAACAGTGCATGTCCAAAACGTACATTCTGTTCATGTCAGTTTGATGTAAAAAAAAGATCTAAAAGAAGACGATCTAGATATAACTCTTGCCATCTGCTTAATAATTGATTTATGTCAAATCCCTCTTCAAGAAAAGAAATACTTATCTGAGTTGCGCGATTACAGAAATCGTTATTTTGCTCACGCAAAATCTGAACTTATAGATCAACATGACTTCCGGGGAATGTTCAATAACGTTGCTTGTTCTATTAGAGGAATTGCCTCATCTCATGGAAACGAAATGCAACATAAGGTTGACGAGAAAATTCGGGATATCAAAGAAAAAGGTGTAAATGACGATCTTTGTCAACAAGTTTTTAATTGGCTTAGTTATTCAAACGAAGTGACACATTATCAGATCAAATTGAAAAGTCATTCAGCTTACCAATTGCTAAAATACAGCAAGAATTAACAGAGATAAAGTGTCTACTGGTATGCTTTTTAGTTGTTTTGCCCAGTACATATAATAGAAATAACGATTTACAATTTTTTCAGTTTCGTTCCGTTATAAACTTCTGTACACTCGTTTTTCAACAGAAACAGAGAAATGACTCGTTTTTAAATGAAGACGGAAGAGGCAAGTAAAATTTACTCAGCTTTATCTCAAAAGTACTTATCAGGTTAATAACATACAGTTAATCAATGTTCAAAAGCATGACACTGTCATAATATAGAATAAATTTATAACATACCTGTCGGACTTCTTTTGAAAATGGTATATTCGTTGGTTTGATTTGTGGTCATTTGAGTTTCTGGAATAAGAACAGATGGGTAGTTATTTTTATTGATTTTTTTTTCATTTCGTAATAGAAATGAAACCGTAGTGTTAATCATATCTTTAAAACAACACAGATAAAACCCCCACAAAAATCAGGAATTCCACAATATCAGTGTTAGGTTCTTCTATGGCATCTAGAACAATATCTGATATTGTTAAGATATGCGTTTGCTCTGTTCATAAAATTCAATATATTTCTATAAATAATTTGTAATGATATTTTTTGAATGCCCATTGCTAATGAATGCCCATTGCTAAACGTACAGGTATAATGTCTCCTTCTACAATTCTGTGTCGATTTTCGTTGATCTCAATTGCAAGGTTTTCTAAAAATATTTCATTAGCTTATCAATTTTAAGTTATAGAGGAACAAATTGAACAATCTGTAAAATGAGTTTTTTTGTGATACTTATTTTACAATAGATATAATGTGTTTCAAATATAGTCGATTTCTATCCATTTTAGGTCTAATTTGAAATTTTAAACGTACCAAAAGGTTTAAAATAATGGAATATATAATTTTGTTTATGGGTGTTACGGAGTCCAATAGTTAAGTACATAGATAAAAAAGTACTAATGGTATGGAAATTCAATCTGACTCTTATAGAAAAGGGGGTCAATGTCACCGAATTATTTTTGTCTAGAAGAAAACTGATTGATTATACAGAACCGACCGCACACATAAGTACTCTGAAGTTGACATCAAGAAGATGCTTGAGTTTCTGATTGACAATATCTATGTGGTTTTTGGAGACCAGGTATTCCAACAATCTATTGGAATTCCAATGGGTACAAATTGCGCTCCGTTATTAGCAGACTTATTTTTATATTCATATGAAGCAGAATTTATGCAAAATCTTTTGCGTGAAAAGAAGAAAACACTTGCTGTGGCCTTCAACTCGACATTTAGATATATCGACGACGTATTGTCAATTAATAATGATAATTTCCATTCCTACGTCGACAGGATTGATTTCATTGATTTTTCGATCTTGAGAAATTCAAACTTATTTAACGGGGGGTTATAAGGCATTTATTATTCTTAAGTTATAACGAGAAAACAAAAAAGAAGAGGAAGGAAAGAGTGTTGAATTGAGTTTCAGTGTATCAAATGGTGTACAAGTGAAACTGACGAAAGAAATCTTAACTAATACCTTTAAAATTCATGCTTTATATAGTTTAAAAATACATTTGTTCGCATCTATGAATTACATGTAATCTTTTGTACATCTGATATATTTAGATTTCATCCACAGTAGTTACACATTAAAAGTTCGTAATAAATAATTACCGGACATTTTCTAAAAAAAAATTACACTGTATATAAGATTTCTTTCACGGTCAGAATTTTGGAGCGAGTATGATTTTTATCAGAATAAAGAAAAAGGCAAATAATTGTTCTCCCGACCCGATAAGAATATATATATATAGGCCCCCTATTTCAAACACACATTGTCTTTATAACATTCTAATTATTTTATTATTTTATTCATGATTTCTAAATTTACGTGTTACATTAAATTACTCAAAATTTACATGAAAATTATTGATCTTCTTAATCATGTTAATCTTCTTGGGCATGGAAAAAATGCGTGTATATGGAAATCTTTCTTCTGAATGCACAGATTGAAGTCATTCCGCCCTAATGATATTACAAACTGAATGACTTCACCAGAATGAACGTGAATTTAACGCAATTCCTGATGATACATAAAAAGATTATTAATTGAATAATTCAATTTCGTGTAACTCTACAGTTAGTTTGCGATACCAACTCTCGAACAACCCACAAAACTACGCATTGCTTACGCCTTTTCCAATAATTTTTTCCCAATAATTAATCCAAAAACATTTCATTATTTATAATAGATCATTATTCATTTGTTAAAATATCCCTTCTATATTATATTTCTCTGATTATTCTTTGTCAGGTATAGTTGTGCCATTTTGAGAGAATGAAACAATGTACGATTTACTAAATGTCGAGATTAATTAGCATAATTAATTCGTTCAATTATGGAAATCGCACTTCACCTGAGTTTACCCCGATAAACCAGACGTATTTCATAGCGGTCCGGATTTCTTTCTTTAATAGTGTATATCCATGTATTCATGTATAATTCTACGTGGAAAATTAAAACATAATAATTAATTGCCTTAATAAAAAAAAGAAAATAAATATGCAACCCGGAGGATTAAAATAAATAAATATTAAATAATATTTTTATAATCATAATAGATTTACATAGCATATTCACACGTTTTGCTTGTATGTACAGGGTTTGCATTTATATCGAATTAAATCAACACGTTCGATCTTATATCCCAATCGTCGGATTAATATGCTATTTTGTTTGGTTGATGCGCTGATTGGTTAATCGCTTATCCTGATTGACAGCTCTGCAAAGAAATACCGAACCTGCGTTCGCTCTCTGGGACCGCTACTGAATTTGGGGTTCGCTCTCTAGGTCCGCTTCGGGTTCGCTCGGGGTCCGCTACGGGTTCGCTTTGGGTCTGCTCCGGGTTCGCTCGGGGTCAGCCCTAGCGGACCCCGAGCGAACCCGGGGTCCGCTCCGGGTTTGCTTTCTGTTAGGTTGTGTCCGGTCGGTACTGTACATCGTTTAACGTCCCTCTGGAGAATTTTATATACTTATATAAAGACGAAGCCACTTGCTGGTGGATAGCTGCTAATATTATCCTATACGCGACACCAAGGGCCATTGGAGGAATCTTTATCGTTCAAACACCTACTGCGACACAGGACCTCTATTTCTATGGTCTCATCCGATGGACCGGTCTCCACGTCCCATAGTGGGATTCAAACCCACGTCTAGAAAAAGAAAAATCTTTCTTAATCCCTTATATAGCCTTTGATTACTAAGATCCATTTTTACATTATTGATGCAGGTTTGCCAATGTAATGATTAAAGTCATTTTAAAAGATATCCCGTTACAAAATTTAAGTTTTGAATATAAAAAGAGCAATTGCATTGATTTCTTTTCCCTTTATTGATAACTTTTTTTAACATTTTGCAGAGAGTGTTATTTATCAAAGAGAAAATTCGGCTGAAATAAAGTAGAAGGAAGGAAACAAGAAAGTAAAAGTAAAAGGTATTAATTGAAATTATGAATGCATTTTAATGCTCATTGTCCACTAAGTTAATCCTGGTGTATTTAATCAATTTAAGAGACGATTCTTTGTTTACAAGCAAAAGCCTGTAAATATCAAGCATAAAGATCTTTAATTAACCATTTAATTTATCTGGATCATAAAATTTTCAAGGATTTCGTATTTATTCAAATCAGTAGCTGTTTTTACCAATGCTTATTAGATCTTTTTTCCGTCGAAATAAATAAAGAGTGTTAATATAATTCATTTGAAAACAACAAAATCGGATCGTACATCTTTTAGATATAATTTTTAGAATATGAAAATCTGTTTTTTTACGTTTAAAACTGTGAATCATGATCACATGCTATTTCATATTTTCATTTTAAAGTAAATTTGATTCCATTCATTCTGTAAAACATGGAGTGCAAACAGCATAAAATGACAACGAACAGCGGAATAGTAACTCATCACTGCCTTGTAGACTAAAAAAAGGAGAAGTTTACTGTACCTCTCTCTCTCTCTTTCTCTCTCTATGTGAGGGTGTGTGAGTGAGTGCGTTAAGGTGAATGAGGATGAAAGTGTGTGACTATGTTGTGTAAGGGACAGAGACGTTTTGTGTGTGAGGGAAGGTGAGCGTGAAAGTGTTACGTGAGTATTGGGAATGAGTGAGAGGATATGGTGTGTGTATGTGTGTGAGAAAGAGGGTATGTTCGTGCGAGGATGCGTGTTTGTTTGAGGTGATTGGGTGGATGAATGAGCGTTTATTTTTGGGTCTTTCAATTATGCTTGATCAACATTGATAAGTAATCAAAAAAAATTCTAACTGTAGAGTATAACATAAAAGAATCTCTCATCAAAATGAATTCGGAAGAACAACACCTTAATTTTATAAAGAAATGTAAGAGTGAAAGCCTTCTACAAATTAAAGGAATTATAGACGACTCCAATGACTTTCCCGAAAAGTGTAGACTACTCCATATAAAAGATCAAACTGGGTTTTCTGCTATTCATTATGCTGCAAGAAGAAACGAAGAAGCTGAAGACATTTTCAAGGCTTTAATCTCTAAAAGTATAACAGTTAGTGATAGTTCTACCACTGGAATCAGTGCACATCATATCGCTTGCATTGAGGGTAACATAGAGCTCTGTAAACTTTTGCTGTCAAAAGATAAAAAACTATTGAATTTGGAGGACAAATCTGGGTGGACTCTTATATCGTTTGCAGCTTATCACGGGCATACTCAGCTTATTAAGTTTTTGACGAATATATACCGGAAAATTAACCTAAAAGCACGTGAGTCGAAAGTAAATACTCTGCAGTAAGCTTGTATGAATGACCAAATTGAAACATGCCAGCATATCTTAAACAATTTTCCTGAAATTGTCCACAAAGTAGGGCAGTGGCACATTATGCAGCCCAAGAGTTTGAGAAGAAAATCCTTAACATGCCCTTCAAAAAGTTTTGAATGACAAAAAAATAGATTAAAAAGAACATCAAATGGCGATATAAATATTTTGCATACAGCTTGTCTTTATGGACATGCAGAAATATGCTCAAAATTATATCAAAAATTCCAGATATGCTTCATAAAAGAGATGAAGAGGGACGGCATGCGTTTCACTTTGCAGCAGTATAGGATATTATCAGTAATCTACAGTCATTATTTCACGAAAGAACGTTCCACTATTGCGTTGCCCAAAAAGATAAGATCAACATTTTGCAATTGGCATGTGAGCATAGTAAAACTGAGTTCAAACACATTGTTCAAAATATTCCTGAGTTTCTTGATTGTTGTGATCATGACGGGTGGACAAGTGCCCACGTTGCTGCAAGGTCAGGAGATGTACATTTGTTAAAGTTTTTAACTGAGCGTCACATGGATATTGTGAACAAAAAAAATGTTTTACACCGAACAGTTCTTCATGTTGGATTCTTATATGGGCATTATGATATCTGCGAGTTTCTCATCCTGGAAATAATAAATCAAAAAGACAAAGAAAACTGTCGCCATATTATTCTTGCTGCTTTTGAAGGCAATATAGATATTTTGAAACTTTTATTGGGAAGAGAGACCCTTAAAAACTTTGATAATGTCGAGCAGCATTTGATACGTTTTGCCACACACAATTCATCTAACTGCAATGATTTAAATTTTCTAGCTTGGCTCAAATTATCCTGAATTACTGTCATTCAAAGCAAATCCAGCAGAATGTGATAATAATGAACAAACCGAATTTTTTGAAAGCGGATCATATTGTAAAAGATTTAGAAACAGTAATAAAAGAAAACGTTCTCAGTTTTCATCCGTAGATATGGATAAAACTTCCTTTTAGGGAAATTCTTTGATTTTTAAAAAAAAAAAACTAAAATTGACAACCTTTTTTCGAACATTTGGCATTATCTCAAAGGTTTTGAAGATAACTAAACTGAAAAATTTGCATGTTTTTTGTGTTTTTCATTATTTGTTTTTTATTATTATTATTTTAAAAAAAGCACCGCCTTTATGTATTTTCAGTACTAAAGTAGTTGTTATCAATCAAAATATGTGTCTTTTATTTAGAAAAAAAGAAGAGCGTCTAAGGGAAGGTGGAGAGGCACTTTAAGAAGGACGAGGGACATCAGGAGCTATGGTAAAATTTTACGCCAAAGGTTCCTAGGATATCTCCCGGATATGAAAGTTTCACACACCCACATACCCTCTCACACACCCTCCCTCACATACACACCCATAATATAAGAATTTTCGACTTTGCCCTTTCACCTGAAAATAGACTGGGGTTTTCAGAGGTCAAGGAGTATTGTGGTATAAAATGTCACTGTAACAGCTCAAAGGTTTTTGTAGATAAGGCGCTGAAGAGTTAAAACGGACAGAAGAATGAAATTTTGACCTTAACTTTTGACCTTTTAATCTCAACATCAATTGGGTCTGTCATAGGCCTTAAGGAGTTGTTGTGTTATTCTGTAAAATTTTAACAAAAAAAAAAATGCAAAAGCTTCATGATATATTGTGCAGATACGCTAGTGTTATAATCAGACTGAAATGCAGAAATGAAGGCAAACTAAAATTGTTAAAATTGATGTATTTTTGTCATCTATCAATGTTATATTCTTTTTTTTTTTTCATTTTTAGGTATTGCATTTCATGTTTCTTATGTTTCGAATTTGATTGGACAATTACAAATTGAAAAATATTATAACAAACAGACTGATACAAATGCTACCCTATTAAAACTGCTATACAAATGAATGTTTATAATACAAGTGGATAAGATAAAATATGACAAAATTTGAATCGTCATACTCGTACTATTGTTTCTAAAATGTTGTTCAACAATGCCTTTAAACTTGCCCAAGTATATTGTAGTGAGAAAGACTACACTTGACTACCTTGATATTTGGAACATTTAATATCTTTTTTTTTAACATTCTGAATGAGGAAAGGGTCACTCATTGATACGAAATCCCTTTGATTGACTGAGTATAATGCCTTTGTAATTTAAAACTCACGCTATAGAAGTTACATTATTTTTCTCCTGTAATTTCTTTTTCTCCTGTTTTTGAAATAAGGTATAAATTTGTTTGCACGCTTCAGTGAACTTTTGCAGGTCAAAATTGTTATAATATGTACTTTTAATCCATTTTGATCCGATCCTTTTTATCAGGTTGTTAAGATTTTGACTAAAATGTAAACTCTGGGACAGAATAAAAAAGCATGCAGCACGACTTGGATGTTGTGGTTTTCTCATGGCTAAAATTTACTGGATGAAACATTACATGGTTTCAGAAGTGGGATAGAAATGGAATACATTCCTCCTCCACCAGAGTTAGACTTCTCTACTACAGACGGAAATTTACCGGAGAGATGGAGAAAGTGGGAACAAACGATGAAATTGAACCTGAACATTGCCATGCACGAGAGAAACGAAAAAGATAAGTGTAGTACTTTTCTCTATATCATTGGTCAAGAAGGCAGAGAAATATTTAACACTATGATAATACCAGATGAAGATTTTTACAAGATTGACACACTGTTTACGAAGTTCAAAGACTACTGTGCTCCTAGAGAAAATATCACAGTTTGGAGACATAAGTTCCATACCAGAGTGCAAGGTAAAATAGAAACCATTGACCAATATGTCACAGAACTTGAAAATAATTTCCAAAAACTGTAAATTTGGTGCATTGGAAGATGAAATGCTAAGAGACAGAATTGTATGTTGAGTTTATTCAGAGAAAGTCAAAGAAAGATTACTCAGAGACAATGAACTCACATTATAGAAAGCATGAAGTATGTGTCGTGCTAATGAAGAGTCACACAATAGATTAAAAGATCTACAACATGAGGAACATGTGGATGCTTTGAAATTTTAACAGTCTGTCAAAGCGTCAGCAGGAAACAAACAGTCAACCCAGAAATATATGAAGGAAAATGTGTATCAACCTAAAAAGCAAAGTATGTCAAGTAAACCTATCAGCACAAAATCCTTTTCATGTTGAAAATGCGGAAGCCAGCATGAGAAAGGAAAATGTCCGGCTTTCGGGGAAAAAATGTAACAGATGTCACAAGTTAGGACATTTCGCATCAAAATGCAGGACTAAGTCATTCATTCCAATGAACTAGAAGCATATGAATTGACAAACAGCTGTGAGACAAGTGAGAAGCATTTTATTGGTGCTATTTCAAGTGGAAACAGTCAAGATGAAATATACTCAAGTCTGGAAATAAACAACATTCCTATCAAGTTCAAGTTGGACACAGGCTCTCAAGTGAATATCATCACAGAGAAAATCTTCAAGAAACTAAACAGCACACTCACCAAAACTAATGTGAAACTTACGAGTTACTCAGGTGATTCCATACCTATAGCAGTAAAGTATGTTCTTCCATACAAAGATCATCAACTGGAATGTTACGTTACACACGCAAATCAACCATCAGTATTAGGATACAAGAGTTGTTGTGAACTAGGGCTGATCAAAGTGACATTGGCTACAGAAAAGCTACAGAGTGATTTTTCACCTATTGATGAGTTTCCAAGTGTTTTCACAGGATTAGGATGCTTGAAGGAGTCAAACACCATCCGTGTTGACAGTAGTGTACCACCTGTTGTTCATAGTCCTAGACAAATACCAGTAGCATTTCGTGAGGAACTCAAGAAAAATCTAGATGATATGGAAGCCAAGGAAGTGATCAAGAAAGTCGACCAACCAACTGACAGGGTTAATTCTCTTGTGATCGCTGAAAAATCCAAAACAGGAAAATAACGTATATGTCTGGATCCCCTTGACTTGAATAAAGCCATCAAACGTGAACATTTTCAGTTACCTACCATTGAGGACATCACAACCGGATTATCCGGAGCCACAATTTACAGCAAACTTGATGCAAATAGTGGAAGCTGGCAAATACCACTGGATGAGGCCAGTCAACTTCTTACAACATTTCATACACCATATGGACGATACTGTTTCAGACGCATGCCTTTTGGCATAAAGAGCGCACAGGATGTTTTCAGAAGAGGATTGCTCAACATTTTGACAGTATTGAAGGTGCTGAAGTGGACATAGACGACATACTTGTATGGGGGAGAAATAAAGAGGAACACAACAGACGACTAAAAGCCGTACTACAGAAATGCATGGAAATTAACCTTACCCTAAATAACGACAAATGTCAGTTCAACAAAACAGAGATTGTTTACATAGGACACGTGATCTCCAAGGAAGGAGTAAAACCTGACCGAGAGAAAGCCGAAGCCATTATCAACATGCCACCGCCAACGGATAAGAAAGGAGTCGAGCGTCTGCTAGGAACTGTGAATTATCTTGCTAAATTCATTCCAAACATGTCAGTCATAAATGAACCAATCCGAAGCTTACTCAGAAGTGAAAATATGTTTATCTGTCTGGGAGAAACCACAGGAGGATGCGTTCAAGGCTATAAAGGAGATTTTGTCCAAGGAACCAGTTCTTACTTTTTTTCAATGTGAAAAAACCCATATGCGTTAGTGTGGATGCTTTCAAATATGGACTAGGTGCAGTGCTTATACAGGACAAAAAACTAGTTACCTATGCGTCTAGAGCATTAACAGAGACTGAAAAACATTATGCTCAGATAGAAAAAAGAACTGCTAGCTGTTACTTTTGGTCTAGAAAGATTCCACCAGTATACTTATGGAGTAAACGTTGTTGTTGAAAATGATAACAAGCCGCTGGAGAACATTCTCAAGAAGTCACTGGTTCAAGCTCCACTAAGGCTACAAAGACTACTACTTCGCCTTCAGATATATTGCTTTGAATTCAAATACACTCCAGGAAAAGATTTGATAACAGCGGACACACTATCACGTGCTCATCTACCTTCAGTGAAAAAACAGAAAGAAGAAATAGATGATGAAATTAAAGCTTATCTGAATTCTGTGTTTTTGAGTGAATTCCTATAGCTAATGATATTCTACAAGATATCAAGAATGAAACCAGGAATGACACAATTCTCAGGGAAGTGATTCATCATATTGAAGATGGTTGGCCGGAAGACAGGAATCAGTTATCCAAACCATAACAAGAATTTTGGAGGATGAAATCCGAGTTAACATCTGTGGATGGGATTGTTATGATTAACGAGAGAATAGTAATTCCAGAAGTTCTACAACCAGAAATTCTAAGGTATCTTCATGTAGGACACTTTGGGATTGCGAAAACAAAGGCTCGTGCAAAAACAGTAGTTTATCGGATCGGACTGAACGCAGATATTGCATCAATGATATCCAAATGCAACACATTCATGGACTTCAGAAAAAAGAACACAAAAGAAACATTAAGACCAACACCCATACCAAAAGGACCATGGCAGCTTGTCGGAACTGATTTATTCACATTGAACAGTGAAGATTATTTGGTCATAGTGGATTATTACTCCAAATTCTTTGAAAATGCCAAACTTGAAAATACTAAGAGTAAAACCGTCATCATTCGTATGAAATCTGCATTTGCATGACATGGTATTCCATTCGAAGTAATCAGCGATAACGGACTGCAATATACATCCAGGGAATTCAAGGACTTCGCAAACAAATGGGCATTCAAGCAAAATACATCAAGCCCGTACTATCCACAAGGGAATGGTCTAGCAGAAAAAAACTGTCCAAACAGTTAAAACGTATGTTAGAAAAAGCCAGAGTTGATGGAAGGGATCCTTACATTAGTCTTCTAGAATATAGGAACACGCCATCAGATGTTGATTCACCAGCACAACTACTAATTTTAATGAGCAGACAACTCAGATCCACCACCAAAGAACAACTCAGACCTAAAGTTATTTCAGCAGAGAAAACTTATGAAAAGAGAAAAAAAAATCGCAGAATCAACAGAAGAAGTATTTCAACAGTGGACAGAAAGATCTTCCATATTTTAAACCGGGAAATACAGTGCGATTCCAACACATAGGACATTGGATGCCAGGATACGTGAAAGATAAAGTTCATGATCGATCGTACAATGTAGAAAACTTAAATGGTGATAAATGTCGTCGAAATCGCAGAGATATCATCAAATCAGAGGAAACAAGTTTTCGAAAAGTTATCCCAGAAAATGTTGACCTAGATGACTTCAGTGAGACAGAAATACCCGTGCAGCCAGTACTCGAGAAAAATGTACCAGAACAAACATTAGTGCTGAATCAGCCGATACGAGCAGAAACATATAAAGCGCGATCTGGTCGTGAGGTCATACGACCTAAAAGATTCCAGGATTATGTGTGATTTGATTATGTGTTGGGCATAATAATCCCCAAGTGATGTAATTATGTGAGGGGCATAATAATGCCCAGTGTTAACGTTATAAAATTCGAGAACTTACCGGTATAATGAAAGATGAATTCATGATTGACTGTATATATTTTTTTTAAATATGTTATTCTATAATCTCAAACTTTCGGTAAATTATAAAGTTGAAATTTTCTATCTAAATTAACAGTAAAAGTTTATTTTGTACATTTTATCTTTAAATGGGAAAGATGTAATAATATGTACTTTAAATCCATTTTGATCCTATCCTTTTATATCAGGTTGTTAAGATTTTGACTATAAGGTAACCTTTGGGACAGAATAAAAAAGCATGCAGCACGACTTGAATGTTGTGGTTTTCTCATGGCTAAAGTTTGCTAGATAGAAACATTTCAAAAATAACCTGACAGAAGGATTTTTCTCCTCACATATTCATTCGAAGAACATTAAAATTTTGATTTTAGTGAGACATTTAAAAAGGGTAAGTAGAGCTAACTAGATATAAGAGGGATGTCAAGATATTTTCTCCTATACAGTGCATAAACTTGATAGAATATGTCATATTATTGTAACCAGTTATATAGTCCATTAAGATTGTACTTTCGGTATGATTTTCTTAAAGGATTGGCCCGTGGGGATCCGGGTCAGAATAGGTCCTCAGTTCCCCTTGCTTGTAAAAGGCGACTAAATGGGGCGGTCCTTCGGATGAGACCGTATAAACCGAGGCCCCGTGTCACAGCAGGTGTGGCACGATAAAGACCCCTCCCTGCTCAAAGGCCCTAAGTGCCGAGCATAAGCTTAAATTTGCAGCCCTTTACCGGCAATGGAGACGTCTCCATATCAGTGAAATATTCTGGAGAGGGACGTTAAACAGTATACAATCAATCAATCTTAAAGGATTAAAAAAGAGGAATATTTCCTTATATTGGTGTTTGTAAAGGGCAAACGAAAACTTTACCTAGTATTTAAACTTAAGGTAGGACAAAACACCCGTGGAGTCTATTTTAACCCATTTCTTAAAAGGTACTGGAGGAAAAAAGAATAATATTACTATATTGACAACAATGAATGATCCCTGAAATAAAAAAAAAATGCTACGTTTTTGCATATCTGCTTTACATTTTGCGAAAAATCAAAGAATCCTATATATTGGTCACTTGGGAGCTTACATTTTGGAATGTGTTAATGCTATCTAAGTGCAATAAACAAGCATGTATAACAGTCTGTTATAAAATGCAGTGCAACCTTTGTTCCATAAATAGTAGAGGGGTGATGTTTGGACACATATATTAGGAATCTCTATACTTTATAAACTAAAAAGGTCAAGGTCATATCAAGAGGTCAAAGGTCAAATATTGTGATGTCATCTACTGAATCTTATAGTTTTTTGTCATTGATTTTTTTTAATCGCCAAAATATTTGAAACCATCGGTTCAATTTTCTTTATTTTTACACAATTTTATTCTAGGACCCAATTGAATCATTCTGTTGAATTTTTGTAAAAATTGAATTACACATTTTGTCTTTAGAAAACTTAAACTGTCGGATATTTACATGAGTTTTCAGTATTTGACACAATGTATGTTCTATTTTACTTAATACGGTATTTTACCCAAATTCACCAGTATCAATGTGACTAACTGATTTAAAGTAACATTAATCCCAGATGCAATTGTCACAGGGTGACAATTACTTGTTTTTATTTTATTTAGTTCATTTAAGATTAGTACAGCTGGTATAGTAGGTTAAGGTAGTAAATAAGATAGCTGTAGTAAATTCCTTTCATTCATTCATTCATACCTGGTCATTCATTGTCATCGTGTTTGTATTGTATTCTTGTTTGTCCGGTGTTCTGTGTCACGTGAGTGTTTGGTTGTCACGTGATTGTCTTGTGGTTTATTTTTATCCTAGGTGTGAGTTGTAAAACCAGTATGTATGGGGTGTGGTACATGTAGTTATGTACGCATGTGTGAGTCCTGATATATATACTTATGCACGGACTATTCCTTTTGAATCTTGACGATACATTGACGATAGTTTGGATGTTCTCATGCGAGAAATCCACATGAGCAGTTTGTCTAAGAAATTCCTTACGGAATCTTAGTGCCTTAATTGATGTGACTGGTAAGAATAATTTAATATTAATACTGATTTTAACTATTGAAATTAAATAAATATTAGTGTGTGTGAAATTGTACGAATGTGTCATTCTCATTGCAGGTCACCTTCATTCGTTTGTTCGTTTATACTTCATCATCGTAATTGTCAGCTAATAAATATATGAACCTTTATTGAGGAACTGTGTTGAATTATTATTATTCCCTGAGATTGGGAGACCCGTGACAATGGCGCCCAACACTGGTTTAACTTAGGAACCAGGCTGAATCCTAAGAAGAACGTCTTTGAACTGTTAAAGGTGACCAGGCCATTTCTACAAGATTTTATACAAACTACAAGTAAGCGGTTTCCAGAGAACTAGTGAAGTGCTTTTGTGTTATGAAAATTTGTGAAAATTTCTATTCAGTGTGCATATGTAAAACAGAGCTCTACGTAATATCCATTCAATCCTGAGAAATTCAGCGCTGGAAACACTGAACTCCCGTGTCGGCAGTTACGAGCTACACAAGGACTACTTTTACACCGAGCGCTTCGAGTAAGCAGTGTGACGTCACAACCATTCATGGATACCTCATGTGGCCGAGACGAGAGATGTTTTGGTGGATTATCCATTTAATTAACAATCGTGCCAAGGACTGTGTGTGCTGAACGATTCCTATAAACGGATAGACGCGGCCTATTCTTGGACAATCTGCACTACTGGACGAAAAAAGTGCTGAGAATCCCAAATTTTACTGATAAAGTTTGATAATTACTGATACTGTGCTGTTGTTGCTGATAAATACTGATATTTACTGTTATTATTACTGTTGTTGCTGATATTTTTTGTTGTTTCTGATAAATACTGATAATTACTGTTGCTTTTTACTGTTGAATCTGATAAATACTGATAATTACTGTTGAGGTACTGTCGATGCTGAGATTTACTGATAATTACTTTGGTCATTGTTTTTAACCTTGTATTTGGTTTATAATAAAACAGAGGGTTATAAAAACCTTCAATTATTACTTTCTTTAACTTGAATTACCATGGCAAAATTTTCATATTTTTTTTAAATGTTCTGCTTAATTGTGGCAAAATTACATGACTGTATGTATGTATGCTGATCTCAATTTCTACATTACGTTAACTTTGTGAACATTTTGACAATAATCAGATGAATTATTAATAGAATGATAAGATCTTATTGAAAAATAAACTGTAAATAAAAGAAAATTATGCTATCTTAAACAAGATCCATCGCCGCCTTTTCCGACTCCAAGAAAATTATGAAGGGAGATCGGTCATCTTTTTTTTCTATAATAAGGAAAAAGTTCTTAATGGATGGGAAAAAAATCGGGATAAAAAAGAGTTTCCTGCAGGTTAGAAAAGTTGGATTTGTTCCGTTTTCACTAGGTCAACTGGTCGAGTTTGGACAACATTTTGTTTTTGAAGGCCTTTTTTCTCGAAAACAATTATAATTATCTTGTTAATTAAATGTTCAGTTTTTTGGTCTCTTTTGTCGAAATATTTGAAAATTTGCTGGGAAATTAGAAATTTTATCCATTTTAAAAAGTAACTAAGAGGTGAAAACAGGTTTGAATATGTTCAATCTGTGGGCACTGATTTTAATTAATAATTTATTTATTTATTCATTTATTTTAATGTTATGTAGACGTTTGTAGATCGTCCAAGAATTAAACTCCTCCACATGTACATATGTACAAGTACACACTGTATGCATGTGCAACCGGCAAATGGGGCGAGCTGATTAAAAATTAGAGGTTAAGAATCCCTAGTACAAATGTACTCAGCTCCGGGGTAGAACGGGATACAACTTGTATATTCCATGCAAATTGTAGTGGTCAGCGTAACAATGGGCACTAATTACCTATTGTTCTTCGTCTGCGGCTACCGGTGTTTTCAATAAACAAACTACCTACACTGTACATGTACTCGCTACTTTGGAACAATCTTAAAGTTTATGGGCGCACGAAAAAAAATCCATAATATTGAATTTGATGACGAATAAAATTGATAGAAAAAATATTTAGAATAGAACACTTTGGTACTATAATGAAAAAAAAGATTTATAAATGTACATCATGTACGTTGTACAGACTTATTTTCATTATTATTTAAATTCTCAAAGATCTATCTTCTTCAGTATTTAATTTCATTTTTTTTTTAGTTTTACGCATATTTCTTCAATCAATCAATCATTTATTTGAATCTTTTTACCATTTTACTTTAGTATACATAGACCACAAAAACATATAAAATGTATGTGATTTTATACATAACAGTAGGTCTAAAAGGCATGCGTGAATAAGAAACTTAACAAAAAAAATTGTAGGTTGCTATAAATGCGAAGTAAGGGAATTTAGACCGGGGAGTATATTTTGTTTATCAGATAAAATAATATCCCGGGGGAGGTGGTCACATGTATTTTCAATTCTGAATCTCTGCTAACGATTGTTTGGGTCCGGTAAATACGTAGACGAGAAATTGACTTCACTTTTTAATTTTAAAAAAGTGTGCAAAATAGACAATCAAATAGATAAAAAGAGAAAGATTGTTTAGTGAAGCACTTTTTTGAAATAATATTAGCATGAATTGTTCCCCATTCAGATGCAGGGAAATTCCACTTCGCTTAATCCGAGGAAAAAAAACCCTTAAATGTATGGATTTTGAATGTCAGAAACATGACGTTGTGTATCGCACTCATGAATAAATCTTATAATTACTTCAGTTCTGAAATTTGTATTGTTCATTGCAATTGATTCTCTAAAATGATTTTATTCATGCATATAAAAAATTCGATAAGTATAATATCATAACTTGCATGACTTTAAAAACACACAACTAAAGAACAGACCTTGCCCTATCGACTTTCACTTAATTATGTTCCCCAAACGAAGTTGGGGAACATATTGTTTTTACTCTGTTTCTTATTATGTTCCCCAAACGAAGTTGGGGAACATATTGTTTTTACTCTGTTTCTTATTATTATGTTCCCCAAACGAAGTTGGGGAACATATTGTTTTTACTCGGTTTCTTATTATGTTCCCCAAACGAAGTTGGGGAACATATTGTTTTTACTCTGTTTCTTATTATTATTATTCTTCTTCTTCTTCCTGGGTACTTTTTTGTCCGGGAGTGATCTTGTAAACTGTTCATCCGATGTAGGTAAAACCTTTTTAGGGTCAGTAGACATGTAATGTAGATTTGTGGAATCAAGGTCATTTTGCGCGCACGTGCTTGCAAGAGCGTGCGCGTGCAACACGTGAAATGACCAATATAATAGATATAGCCGTAACTTTTTTTTT
>PRKT01000078.1:197265-235689 GCA_003671525.1 Saccostrea glomerata
GCACGTGCGCTTTGCTCTGATTGGCTGAAACTAAAGTCTCAATATCTTTCTTGTTTTTTGACGAAATCCTTTGAAATTTTAAATATAGGCATGTATTAGGATATCCTACAATAAGATATATAGCAATTATCATGAAAATGCATGCATGCACGTGCACTGCAATCTGATTGGCTCATGCTTTAAATAGCTATAACTCCCTTGGTTTTCAGCCAAACAGGATGGAATTTGGAACATGGATAGATATAATGGACTTCTACAAGAAGACATGATCATAATTCACATGCATACACATGCATGTACGTGCGCTGCAATCTGATTGGCTGAAACTTTGAACAGCTATAACTCCCTTGGTTTTCAACCAAACGGGGTGGGATTTAGAACATAGATAGATGTAATGGACTTCTACAAGAAAGTATGGTCGCCATGCTCATGTGAGCACGTGCGTGCACGTGAAATGAGTAAAATAAAAAATACACTTGAATTAGCGTATTTTTTTAACACTTTTGAATTAAATACTTTGATATTTAGTATATTAAAATCTATAGATTGTGAAGACAAGATTATATGGTCATTACGCGCGTGCATTCACATGTGCACGCGTGCAATGCTAAAATTTGAATGAAATTGGTACACTTCTGGGTAAACGTTGTTAAAGTCTCAAATGCATAGAGTTTGTCTTATTTAATGAAGCTTATAGGGAATATGGCACCAAAAGGGAGTTGGGGAGCGTTTGGGGAACATCTGTAACGGTCCCCGTTACAATTAGCACTAGTTAAGGTCTTCCGTCTCCAACGGAAGACCTTCTTGTTATTCTTCGGTTTCTTTTTCCCTATTATTAAGGTCTTCCGTCTTCAGCGGAAGACCTTCTTGTTATTCTTAGGTTTCTTTTTCACTTTTATTATTATTATTATTATTCTTTTTTTTCTTACCGATTTTGTGCACGCGATTTCTCGGAAACGGCTCTATAGATTTCCATGAAACTTTCAGAACTCATGTAACATTACTTGAACCTTATGCATTTTTTTCCGATTTGAAGACGTCACTTCCGGTTTGGAGATATGGTCGATTTTATGATTTTTGAAGGGTCAGGTTGTCCTCGAACGTTCTAAAAAATGGCTATAGATAGAAACGTGAAAATTTCAGGTATGATAGTCCAAAGTCTATAGATATGTAAAATTTATTTCATTTTTATCTGAATGGCGCACGTCGGCGCTCACCATGGCGCGAAAGTAGTCCTTTATCAAATTTCAAAATTTTTAACACATTTTCTACGATAACTTTTTACCTGGAAATATTTTGTCAAACATTTAGAACAAAAGAAGTTTAGAATTCCAAGACCTTTCAAATCATATCTTGTAAAAAGGGCTGGCCCCTAAATTTAAGGGCCCAGAGGGGCCGAATGTTTTTTCTTAATATCTCAAAACGTATTGAGAATTTGTAATACGTCAAAGAAGCAAAGTTGTTCAAAATGTCAAGCTTAATCTATATGGTTCGCCAAAATACGTCCGGCGTCGTCACTTCCGGCCAAACCGGAAGTAGTCGAAAAACGCATATTTTTGCCTTTCTTGACAGGTTTTTGGGTAACATATGTCTCTGGGAACATAAAAATTACTTTTCCGTCCGTCGTCGTCACTTCCGGTTACACCGGAAGTAGCAAAAAATTGCTTATTTTTGCATTTGTTAACATTGCTTTGGAGGATTCAAACTATTTTCGGCGTTATTTCTCATTTTTGTTAAAAATAAAAGCTACTTCCGGTCAAACAGGACGGAAGACCTACTCGTTGCTTTGCAACGAGCTTTGCTCTAGTTATTTACGTGGTTTCCCGGATTTGGCAGCATTGCAGACGCTTAAGACGCGTGGGATAGGAGCGGGACGTCGAGGACGTTGTGGCATTTGATGCAAGGGCGTGGTTCCCGTAGGTCATAGATTGGTAAACACAGGAGGCGGGGACCAATATAGGAACGTGGTCTCAGGATGGACATTGATAGACATTTTGAAATTTTATAATTTTCATTTTGTATATTTGTACATATTTGTTTTTATTTAAAATTGTAAATACAACAACAATCTTGTTATCACTGATCAAGCTTAATAGGGTGTCGTGACAAAGGCAAAATGCATTCCTTTAAATGGCAACCTTCAATGTTATTTTTTGGTTTTTTGTTGTTGTTTTTTTGATTTGCAAATTGACAGACGGACAAGGTGATTCTTATATACCCCCTTAACTTCGTTTGTGGGGGGTATAATAAATTACCATTAAAATACTAGAATTTATCTTACAGATGGTTGCATGAATATTATGGCAATATATATACGGCAACCTTTGCTACATACATCATGTAAATATTCATATTCAAAACCTTTTTATCGAGTAATAACAAGTGCGCTGCAGGGAAAAGGACATCACAAGAGGCAGAGAGTTAATCAAGATAAAAATGTTAACTTATTTATTTAATATTTTCTGCACTTATAACTCGTAAATTTTTATGAGGTATTTCATCAAAAATGCTGGTAATGTTAATGTTATATGCCAAAATTGGTTGACATTGGTTGAACAGTTTCAGAGAAGACGAGGAAAATGCTCAAATGTTAATGTGCATTGCATGCGCACAACTGATGAAAACAGATAGCAATTTTTTAATTTGTATGAAGACAGGTAGTAGTACAGTAATTACCACTACATTTCCTGTGAGAAGTTCCATTAGCTTTGCAATACCCTCCTTCACTGCTTCAGCATTATATACAGAACCACGGACAATTACTGTGGAAACATATATCCTTGGGCGCTGTCGGAAACTGATGGCAATATTATATTGTTGCTGTAGTTTCTGAATTTCAGGAGAGTTGACATCTGGTAGAGGTTGGGGAGTTCCCGTCATGGGAAGCTCAAACATGTATACAATGGGCAATAGCTCCTATACAAAAAAAAGGAATCAATTTTAAAAAATACCACATCACCTGGATGTTCATATGTATCAACATTTTAGTACAGTGGACAGCAATAATTCAACCTATTATTATCTCGAATTTCCACAACCAATAAACAAACTCAGGGATTTTCCATCCTATTTTGGGAACTGGGCCCAGGCCCCTACCATTGGATCGAATTAAACAATATTTTACAACTTTTTGGGAATTTTATAGCAAGATATCTTTCAAGAAATAAACACTTATGATGAATAAATTGATTTTTTACTTCATTATTCAGAACTATAATTCAGATAATAGACTTTTGTCACTAATTATTATAAAGTTTTAGCTCAATTCCAAAAAATTTGTTCATTTCATTCAGGAAATTCAAACCTGACCATGTTTGTTTTTTGAAGGCCAAATTCTTTGGCAGAGCATGAAAAAAATAAAAGAAAAAGTGAGCTAGCTCACATACCCCACGCTCCCCCAAAACTTGACGGTGAAACTCATAATGAAATCAAAAAGGGCAATAATTGCAAAAAATCTTCCCATCAAAATGTCTTGCATATGAGGAAATTTAAATGTGGAATGAAGTTTCTAGAGAAATAATGGAATCAAAATTTCTCGGCAATATACAAATCCACACATTAATTTGAAGTGGTTGGTGGTGTTTAAGGGTCCCAACCCTTATTTTAGTAAAAATGGTAGCCCTTAGGCCAAGGATACCCTGTGACAAACTTGTATTCCCTATTGTGGCCCCGCCCAACCCCTGGGGGTCATGATTTTAACAATTTAGAATCTACACTACCCAAGGATGCTTCCATATAAGTTTCAGTTTTTCTAGCCCAGTGGTTCTTGAGAAGAAAATTTTTTCAATAACCTCACCCTATTTTTGTATTTTCTTGATTATTTCCCCTTGTGAGGGATCTGGGCCCTTTATTTTATTAATTTAAAACCCCTTTACCTAAGGATGCTTTGTACCAAGTTTGATTAAAATTGGCCCAGTGGTTCTTGAGAAGAAGTCAAAAATGTGAAAAGTTAACAGACCGACGGAGGGACAGACAGCTAGATAGACAGACGGACAGCTTGACAGACGGATGACAGACAAAATGTGATCAGAAAAGCTCACTTTAGCCTTCGGCTCAGGTGAGCTCAAAATACTACCAACTTATAGGCAAGTATATACCGTATGTAACCCAGGGGCCATGAAATTCATAATTTTTGAAGAGGCACTCATGCATGGTCATAACTATGTACTTGGTTCATTTAAACAATAAAATGCTTTCTTTGTTTGTTATTACTGGAATTATTGGAAGCAGCTGTTGCAGAAAATATACATAACCCGCGTAAGTGGGTTATGTTTATTTTTTCTGCAATAGCTGCGACCGTTAATTCCAGCAATAACAAAGAAAGAAAGACATTTATTGTTTATATTTATATCTGTTTAAATAATCATTTAAAGAAGGATTAAAAAGTTTAATTATTGTATTAATGATGCGAACGACTTTTTGCATTTCATTGATGGAACATCCAATGATCAAGAAATCTGTACAGGCGTTCATGCATGTAGTTCATGCAGTAATTAACACAATGGGTTTTCTTAAGAAATAAAGGAGAAAATATCAGGGGATGTAAATATTTGTTTAATACCCATAAACAGAGGAGAAAATTTTCAAAGAAATAATGCATTTTCACTATATGATCTATATAGCCCCACCCTAACACCCAGGGGCCATAAATTCAACAATTTGGTTGAGGCACCCTTGCTTATTATAACTTTATACTTACTTAGTTAATTTAATACCCAGAAGCATAGGAGAAGATTTTTGAAGAATTAATGCATTTTCACGACATGATCAATAGAGCCCCACCCTAACACCAGAACCCCAACCCTGGGGCCATAAAATTCACAATTTTGGAAGATGCACTCTTGTTCATTATAACTATGTACTTAGTTAGTTTGTTTAATATCCAGGAGCAGAGGAGAAGATTTTCAAAAAAATAATGTATTATCACTATATGATCTATAAAGCCCCACTCTTGCAGAACCCCTGACCCAGGGGCCATGAATTTCAAAATTGTGGTATAGGACTCAATGCTCATTCCATTCATGCCAACAGTTTGACTGCTTGACTGCTTGATGTCAAGGAGTAAAGAAGAAGATTTCTAAAGATCTCATTAATTTTAGTGGTTTTGGCCCCACCCCTCAGGCCCCACAGGGGTGGACCGTAAAATTCACAAATTTTGTTCCCCTTCACTAGATACTATTTACCAAATTTGGTTGAAATTGGTTGAGAGGTTTTAGAGAAGAAGTTGAAAATGTTCAAATGTTAACGCACGAAGGACAACGGAGGATGGACAATGCATGACTCACGACAAGGGATGAAAACAGATAGCAATAGGTCACCTGACCTAACAAAATAAGTAAGGATATTAGAAATATAGAAGATGAAATATAAGAATTATAAAATTAAAGTACAAAATGAAAATTAAAGTTCTAATAAATATACTTCCATGTATCTTTATAATTAAAAAATCGTCATTTCAATTTTCAAATAGCATAAATAAATCTTGAACTACCTTTTTAATGTGTTCATTCTATTTGAAGCCACAGCTTTCGATATAAATTACTGTAGGTGATATATTCATACGACAGCTAGTGCAAGGTAATTTTAACACCAAATGTGCTTTTCATGATATTCGATATTAAGAACAAAATACGGTATGAGCAGTAACTCGCCGCAAAATTTGAGCTATTTTTATCTTCTTTGATTTGTTTTTGTTGTTGACTTTTTTGTTGACTTTGTCAAGGTGAGCTATAAAGGGAATCACTTTATGCCAAAGCCATTTTGAAATGAGTGTATGAAATATAAATTATACTTACCTTTGTATCCAGTATGGATAAAATTTGTTCCTTAGATTTTTTTACATCTTCAGGCAATCCAATGATTTTTATGTGAGGATCTGAAATTTAAATCAAAACATTAATCATTTAATGCCTTTAATATTTTCTCCACTAAGATCAAGGATCTATGGAGTATTGTTTTTTGTTTGTGTTTATCTGTTTCGCGTGTGTTTGAGAGGGTGTGTGTGTGTGTTTCTGTCATATGCCCTAAACCTCCTAACAGCTTTGAACCAGTTTTAAGATATTTAAGGGATCAGTCTAGTTTGTTGGGCATGCCTGGGCATCAAGATAGTTGAAAATGTTGGATAATTTGCATAAACCTGAAAGCCTCTCAATCTGATTCACGATGTTCTTTAATGTTCTTAGAAATGGTCCAATAAAAAGTTCATTTTTGTACCCTGATCCTCAGGTTATGAAATTCAGGCATTAATATACAATTAATTACCCCTTGTGAGGTCAACATGGTGAAATAAGGACCCGAGACCTGGCCCACGAGGTGACCTGACCTGACCGAGGCCGCGTAGCTACAGACGGCTGATGCACAAATGTGATCAGAAAGGCTCACTTGAACCTTTGGTTCAGGTGAGCTTAAAATATGAAGTACGAGGGGTGATCAAAAAGTTTGCGAATTAATTGAATAACTTCCAAAAAAGAAATGATATAGGGTTTCAGAGTTGAAATTTTTTTTAATGTAGTCCTCTCTGATTTTAATATGCATCTGCAACCATTCTGCCCATGTGCAGATCACGTGATATAGGCGGTCATGTGACATGCTTCTCGGCTTTCTGTCACAGAGGCTTTAAAAATTTTCTAAGGCTTATATTTCTTACCATGCAAGTTATTTTTTACAACAAAAATAGTCCATTTGTCAGAAATAGCATAATCTCGGCTAAAGTATGGGTAGATAATGATATCCTTTTGCAGAATGAGCATGGTTACCGTCACAACCCAAGTCTTCTGTCTTTTTTAGCATCATTTATTTCATGTGGATAAAATATGGGTGCCTTCACTTAAGCATATCTTATATGTTTAAAGTTTAAAGTAAATGATATTTGAGGGATTTATTGTAAAGATATTCATCTATTTTTCTACCTGTAAGTTGGCCATCTTGCATATCAAACTGCTTAACAAAGGACACATCTCTCTCCAAGTTTCCTTTCACTGGGCAACAGAACAAACATCATTTTTAAACATCTCCCTTCCCTTCACCTAAACAATCAATCCAATTAATGACTAAACTTCTTGCGAGTATTTTGTCTTCATAAACCGTGTACAGATTATAATTAACTTCTGCAAATGAATTTCCAAGATATACATTTAACTTTACAGCCGTTCATTTCTTGAATTTGACTGAGTCAACCATTTTTTGTCAAAAGTGGTATACCTTAATTATGATATCATTTTCACATTGTGACGTCACAAACATGGGTCAAAACGTTCCATTACATATGCTATTCATAGAACATGTGTATGACTCTTTGAGTGCCAAATTTCATTCTGATCTAAATTGTGGTTTTGTAAATATAGAATTAGTTCGCAAACTTTTTGATCCTTAAAGTAAAGTAAAGTGATCCTTAGTGCTGCTCTGCTCCGCAGGTGACACAAAAAAGCAACTTGCTAATGGGTTAATTTCTGGTTGGTATTTCTCTGTTGAAATCAAATGTCTCCATCTCTGTAAAATATCTTGATCTCAAAACCTCAGATCTATCCTTATACCTGATTGCTTTTTTCTTGAATGCTGTTTCCACGATTAGAGTCTGGAAAGTGAATGTGGCATCCAGTTTGCTGCATGACCTTCTTTATATTATTGCCTCCTTTTCCAATGACATGTGAATGGTCTGTGAATGACACATCCATTTTCAGTGTTACTCTATTGATCTGAAATTAGTAAAATATATGGAATTATCTATCAGGAATAGTCTCAAAAAGCTGTAACCATATAATACAAAAGGTCAAAGGGTATAATAGTCACCTGTGCATAATGTATCACAACCAGAAGTCTCTGTCGAGACTGAAGCTCTTCTGGTTTGTACTTATAGCAAAGGAAGAGTAAAGTACTTAAGCAGTTGGGAATTGAAACTTTACAACTAAGACTGAGACAGCTAGCCTTCCTACATTGAACTCATTAATTAATCTTTAACTGCATGCTTGTCTACTCATTACTACCAAGAGATGACTGGGTCTGCACTTTCTCTTTTTAAAAACATATAAAATACTCAAAGATTTTTTTTTGGTTGAGATTTACTGTCCGACAGGTTTTAATATGTAATCCATATGGACATGCTGATTCCACCCCACCCCATAAAATTAGTTTTTAAATTAAAAATATTACATAATATCAGATTAGTCTATTATGCAATATCAAATTAGTTTTAACTACTTTTCATCAAATTCATTTCAAAACTTAAGCTAGTCAACAAGAGCTATTTTTAATCAAACAGGCTTACCCATTTGCCCAATACTCAAGGGATATAGATAACACCAATGCTGACTGCCAGTTAGCTCCTCGCACTCAAATCCCATTAATTTCTCTCTAATTTGACATGCAATTTTCTGTTATCAAAATTCTTCTTGACCAGTGCTTGATAATTACACTCATGGGAGAGGCAGGATTACTCTGACATACATTATATTTGTTATAGATTGCTGTCAAGTATATGCTTAAAAAAAATAAGTATTTTCTTGATTTAACACTTTTTTAATAAGAACAGTGCAATACTCTTACATTATTTGGGATGTGTTAATGAATAGTAAAAAGACACTTTTTTTTTTTTAAATTCACTTAAATGAAAGGTCACAGTGACCTTGAAATAGGTCGCGACACACCTTCTACCTAAGATGCATAAACTGTTTGATGATTGTAGGTCTTATAGTTTTCTAGTTATGGGCCGGAAAGGATTTTTCCATATTTGGCTATAACTTCTTAATTAAAGGTCAGAGCGACCTACTTTTTGTGCACGACACACCTTCTACCCAAGATGCATCAGATGACAAAGTTTGATGATCCTAGGCCTAGTAGTATTAAAGTTAACAGACAGACGGACAGACGGACGGACACGAAGCCTATAACATAATACGTCCCTTCTTAAGACAGGCGTATAAAAAACTATAAAATGCTTATTTTCCACCAATTTCAAAGCGATATACAACTGAAACATTATATTTTATTGAAATATTTATGTTTTATTTATTTGCCTAAAACATAAGAAAAGATATAAGGAACATTTAATCATATCCAAGACTATTTTAAAATATGGTGATGCTTGAAACTCCGATTTCAATGAAAAATATTGTCTACCCCCCTTTTTTTAAGAGCTGGAATTATGGATAATTTACTGTGGAGCGCTGGTATTCAGACGATTTATCAATTACCATTGAACTGTTCTTTGTAATAAACAAAGATTTTATGGCCAAATTGCTATTTATATTGAATTAAATGGTTCCAAAATGTAGGCGGGAATTGGGAGTTAGCGTGCGTGTTTCTTTATTTGAGATTTACTAAATTTCCTTATATATTATGATTAACTTTAAAGATGAAGTGTGAAGAATTATGGTGGGTAAAACAGTTGATATCTAAGGAGATTTTATGGCCAGTGGCTTCAGAATGGATCCGCAAGCAAACCAAAATACTTTTGTAGAAAATCAGTAGATTTACAAATAAAAGCGGTATGCGGGAGATGGATTGAAAAGCGGTAGATTCCCGCCTTAATGTCCCGGTAGAGTTTACATGTATGATTTCATATCATGTTAATAGAGATTGTTATTTATGATTAAATTTTAAAAATACTCATTTTCTTTCAATATGTAATTTCAAAACACTTTCATGGGATAAAAATTTAGACTTTCTATCAATCTAATCAAAATTAGATGTTAGATCCGCTCGCATACTCGCTACACTACACTTAGTGTAGCGAGTATGCGAGTGAATCTAATTAATCAAATTTTAATTAGATTGGACTTTCTATAAGACCTTACTGAGAACTTCAAAGAACCTTAAGGTCAGATGACAAATTCCTCAAATAGATGTTTTGTATCTCTTGATTTTATATAAAAAAAAATTGTTCATATTTGTCATTCTCTTCTGATTTCTACATTGTTTTCAAAATGTTTTTAAATATATAGTACACCATAAATGGTGATGAAGGCCATTCAGAACATTACCCACAAGGGTTATATAAGAAATATGACCCTGTAGTATCTTGTCCAAATGTCTGGTAAGGTACCCTAATTTTTTTAGAGAAATCTTGTTAAACACCTATTCTTAAATGACAAATTCTTACGAAAAATTAAATATTTTTGAGGAACGTGTCATCTGACCTTAGAGGCATAAAATGAAAATTGTTGCATAAAAAGATTCATACTTTATTTTGGGACTTTTTGAATTTAATCATAAATTTAAAAGTTATCCTTCCTGGCTGAGGATCGGACTACCTTTAGTGGCCATGACCCAGTCAGCCAAATAAAATAGTAATCAGTACCATAGTTATTCTATTTTTTTTAAACAATAATTCAACTGGCAATCCCTGCTTTTAAGGTTGGTTCATTTTTGATATATATATATATGCATTGCATAATCAATACACTAGCTTCTAACAATAAAATCGTATTACCCTGATACGTGCTCTTGCAATTTCAACTCCTGTTGGTTCACCAGCTATGGATACCTACAATGCAAATAGTTCAACATGAAAAAAATTAGTTTTAGTTAAATTCAATAATGAAAGACCAAGGGGCCACAGTGCTTGCTCAAGTCAATGTGTCTGTTATACATCAGCAGAATTTTTTCTTTTATATACAGTATTGTGCCATCAGTGATCATCCAAGTTCAATTTCATTAGGCCAACACTTTTTTTTATAACATTCGTTATATATGTCGATGGTTTAAATAGTAAAAAAATTCACAGCTTTGTATGCTCAATGATGTGTAGCACTATAATACCCCCATTACAGCATGTGCTGTTAATCATGCCCCTTGGGTGATTAAACCAACACAGGTGTCAACACCTTTTTGTACATGTTTATATCCCTTTATCTGTCAGACAATCAAAATTCACATAGAAGCCAAACTTTGAATAATTCAGTGTACCTCTAGGATATGAGGATAAAGAACATTTTATTAGTAAATAATGAGATCTATACGAAATATATTTATGACTAGCAGTGTATTTGATAAATAGATCACCGTGACCCACTTTTGAGTTAACATGATGTGAAGTCCTAAGATGCATCAACTTACAAGATTTGATGATCCTAGTCCTTATAGTAAGCAAAATATACATGTTTTTATTAATTGTAAATTTAGGTCAAATTTGAAGTGACCTTGAGACCCCGCCCTTTGCCCCAGGGTAATCCCCCTTGCAAAGTTTAATCTTCGACATATCCTGATCCTTGTATGTAAGTTTGGTGAAAATCTGCCTGGTGGTTATGGAGTAGAAGATTTTTTAGCAACCAGTACTTTTCCTTTTTTTTTTCCTGATTATCTCCCCTTGTTTAACGGTCCCAACCCTTATATTAGTATAAATGGTAGCCCTTGGGCCAAGGATACCCTGTGACAAATTTGGTACTAATTGGCCAAGGGGTTCTCGAGTTATGGCCCATATTCTAAAAAAGTTTACGCACACCGCACAAATGGCCATAGCATTTTTCTAAAAATGTCAGATAACTTTTAAAATAAGTAGACAAAAAATTAGTCAAGAATTTCACATTATCAAGAAGAGATAATACTAAAACTACTGATATAAATCAAAGGCCTGATGGCCTGAGAGGCGCATCGCAGTGAGGGTATAAAACTCTTCTTTTTTTCTTAGAAAAATTCAACGTAAATGTTAAAGGAATGAAATAAACCAGGAATAAGGATGAACAAAATTAACAAAGGTTTCTTTCAGGTTCAAAAAATTGAGCCATGGCATTTTTAGCCAGTCGATCAGGAGAGGGAGTCTGATATATCAATTATGATTCATTGATATTTAACATATTCATAATTAATTTTAATCATATTTTAATTTTTTTTCTAATTTTTTTTCTTTGACTATTAGCATAGTAGGAATCGGAGATGAAATAATGAATGACATTAGTGAAATAACTGTGTAGTAAATGAATAATAATGATTATTGAATAATTCTATATATTAATTTCATATCTGAATTATTTCAGTTTTTTTTTTTTATGTGCACTTTCATAAATATCACTTATTTGTTTTTAACTTTTTTTTCTCAATCAAGTTTGCAAAATACGTAAACAATAGATATAAACATGATAAGTTCATATGAATAATACGGGTCTAAATAAAAACAATCGGGCTTGGAATACGGTTTACCATGAACCCGTCAATGGCGGCTATTCCCTCCAATATTTTCGATTTTGTATTTGGCTATGAAACCTTAGCGGTTAGGATTGAACTTTTAAAAAGTCTATGTTTATAAGGTATTAGTAACACTAATATGTTGACGGTGCGACCATTTGGGCTAGCGCAGATACTTATCCAGTTTTCATTTAGATCAGACTCGTCAAACCGCACGTGACATTCGGTGCGTTTCAATCAGCTAGTATATGACTATTTTCTGCAATTAACAGATAAACAGATAATTTCATTAAAACCATGGCAAGTTTATTATTCGTTTAACTTTTGTCGTTATTCTCGTGAGAGCGTTGCTTTAAAGTTAGTGCATGAATCGATGCATTGTGGGTCAAAATAACTGCGGCAAAAAATTCTATGGAATGAATGTGCAGTAGTCCGAATTTTCTCTTCACCAAGGCGTTGTCGTTAGAGCTAGCAGTTATGAGCCTCACGAAGCAACGCTGGCTGCGCTCACTATAAATTGAAATTCATAGTAATTGCAGTATTTATTAGTCAATCATCACATATAACTGACAACTCACCAAAATCTGATCATATCGCTTTTTGTGTCCTCATGGAAATATTTTCCCGATAGGTGGCACTCGTGAAAGAATTTATTCAGTTGGACATCTTGATATTCGTTTACTAGAGTAAAAAAATAACTTCCCCTTTTATTTAAAAACATGAATGTTGTCTTTAAGTAAAGCAAAGTCACACAATTACCCAACAAAAAGTGTACATTCAAAAATGCAAAATTTATGCAATTTTGATCTGATACTTTTGAATAGACCTATATAAAAACTTCAAATTAGTTCTTCATTACAAAAATGTGATAAAAATCCAGCATCTGAAACAAGTTTGAGAGTTTACATCCCTTGATGCATCATTTGGGCAAGTTTGGCTAACATAAGCCTTATAGTTTCTTGGTAATAGAACTGCACCAATAACTTTTACCTGGTCCATTATCTGGAAAATGTATGCTGAATTCAGCATCTAGAGCAAATCCATTAGTGTGCATCCTAAGATGTATCATCCGTGCGAATTTGCACAACATAGGGCTAATAGTTACTTAGAAATGAAACTAAACATAAAAATTAAACCTCTTCACCCATCCTAAAAAAATGTAGGTCAGATTCAGCATCCGAAGTCAGCCTGGCAGAATGCATCATCCATGCAAATTTGGTCCTTAAAGAGCTCATAGTTACTTGGAAATGAATCCTGCATCAAAAACTTTAACCTGTTCACTCATCCAGGAAATGTAGGTCAGATTCATCATCCGAAGCAAGTCTGGTAGTATGCATCCTAAGATGTATCATCCATGCAAATTTAGTCATTATAGGGCTCATTTTTACTTGGAAATGAAACCTGCAACAAAAGCTTGAACCTGTTCACTCATTTGAAAAATGTAGGTCAGATTCAGCATCTGAAGCAAGCCTGGTAATGTGCATCCTTAGATGTATCATCCATGCAAGTTTGGTCATTATAGGGCTCATAGTATCTTGGAAATGAAACCTGCACCAAAAACTTTAACCTGTTCACTCAACCGTAAAATATAGGTCAGATTCAGCATCCAAAGCAAACCTGGTAATGTGCATCCTTAGATGTATCATCCATGCAAGTTTGGTCAACATAGGGCTCATAGTTCCTTGGAAATGAGACCTACACCAAAGACTGCACCAAAAATATTAACCTGCTCCAAAAACAATAACCTGGTCATTCCTTTGCTGAAATTGCAGCATCTGAGACTTTGACTGGTACAATGACACACTCTAGAAGCATCTTCCATGCATGTCTAATCAATATAGGACATAGAAATACTTAAAACGAAAACTGCTCCAAAAAACTTTACCTTAACATGGGACGCCGATGCCGACACCGATGCCGAGGGTATTACATAAGCTCCCCCAACTTCACTGAGGTGAGCTAAAAAACCAACAAGTCTGTTTCTATGTCTCAATTGCTAGTGATATATTTTTATATATAAATACTGTATGGATGCTTCCCGATAGGAATGCAAGTAAATGCGCCTTACAAAACCGAATTATTGAAAGTACGAGCTGTTGTTATGCAAATAGATCTTTCTCCGTGCAGTGCAAGTTTGTTGATGTTTTCTCTCTTTGTTTTTAATTGTTTGTTTTTCTTTTTTCGTAACCTTTATTGATTCAAAGTAAAAACAACATATATGTGTGAAATTTTATGTTATTTGCTGTTTAAAATTAAATTATGGATATCGCCAACTTGTCAATATACATTGTAAACAAGAAAGAATTGCAGGTTAATCACAATGAGGCTGCATCGAAAACGATGCGCCTAAAAAAAATTAACATGTGTTCTCCCTAGTTTTTTTGCTATTTAATTTAAAGTTTGGTTTTATATTGCCAAAATGTTGCGTTTTTGGTGTTATTTATGACAACAATCATGTCAATTATTGGGGAATCTTGTTAGAAAGACCAAATCTTATTTTCACTTGTCTAGTTTTATGAAATAATTCATAAAACTGCCTACAAAGTCAGAATAAACAGTATACAAGATATAAACATTTTAAGTGAATTAGAATAAAGAGCAAGTGACAACATTGCGAGTGATACTATATTAATTCATATATATTTAGGATGTCCATGTTCATTTTAGATTTCAACTATTACACATGAATTTTATCACTTCATTCAAAAACAGTGAAATAAATCCTGGCTACTGATGAATAGGAGGGGGTGTACCAGCAATGTTCTTTTAATATCAGTTGCAAGCCAGTATATCACCCAGTATATTTCCATTTCTAATTTTTTTCTCTGTGATAACTCTTTGAAAGTTAGGGGAGTTGATTTCTTGATAATTCTAAGATGCATCAACTGGTAATAAACTAGGCAGGTCAATAGGTCAGGAGCTTAGGAAGCATAATACTGAGTATGCATGCAAATCTCGTGCACATCTTTCTCTGTGTCTGACGCTAAGGAGGCCAAACATGCATGTAAATCTCGTGCGGATGCCTTTGTGTTTGACGTCAGTGGGCGAGGACTATTGAAATTGGCATGGGAGTCCTCGTGTAATTTAAATCGATAAGTCTACATTTTTTAAGTCTAAATCTACAATTTTATTTCACAATGAAATGGAAATATAAGGAATCACTGTCTAGTTAGTTTATTTAGTTTAGCTAATTTATTCATAACAGGCTTCGCCCGTTATGCAAATTATCCCATGTTTCCCACTATCGTTGATGCCCTGGCATACTACACTAACTAAACAGTGATTCCTTAAATAACCCCCAAACATCTCTTTATTTTTCTTCATCAAATTTTCATTGGCAAAATGTTAATTCAGCTTACAATGATAGATATTGTTTTATAGAAAAAAAATGTATTTCATACTCGAATCATGTACATGTGTAATAGTTTATTATCATCTCATTAATTACAGTGTCATATATAAGCTAAACCGATAGGCCGGCATTTGTATAACTTTATTACTGTACAATGCATTTCACTATGATAATAAATCAATATGTTGTTGGCTTGCATATACATCCTGAATTAACAAAATTCACATATGAAATAAAAAAAAAAACAACAACAAAAAAATAACAGGTAAGTTTCCCATGTTTTTACTGTTGAGAACTGAATAGGCATGGTTTTATCCTGAAAATATACAAATATTTTTTTCAGGGCTTTGATTGGAAAATTGAACACTTACATTGTACCACAAATTAGATGTGCACAGCAACCGAAGTTTTTGGCTAGAAGCATGGTAACTTACTTTTTGAATATTGATACTTTTTACATTGATTCATTTTGACAAAACTTTAGCAGTTTAATATCACTTACGATATACATTATTCCTTTCATATTATGTTTTAAATTATTAGTTTTTTCCAAGACATTACAAATAATCACAACATAATTCAGACTTATACAAGAGGCCTTGTCATTAAAAACCATATGAGTCTTGTGCATTGTTTGCATGATGGCAAAATCTTTCTGCAGAATGCTAATAGCTATCAGTGATATGTGAGCTGACGGGTACTGATTTAGAAATTACTTTATTAGAGAGTAGCCATTTCCAGGTTATGGTGTTTGACAGACACCGTAGCTTGTGAGTGAACTAGGGTGGACCTGAATCACTCTTCTGATAAATTATACAATCTATCCTAAAAACCAAGATGCATCAACTGACAAAGTTTGATGGTTCTTAGTCAGTTAGGACTGAAGATATTTCCATGTAACTATTAAATACTAAAAGTAGGTCATGCTGACCTACTTTTTGATTGAAATTTTCTGAGGCAGAAGATGCATTAATTGGCAAAGATTGATGATTCTAAGCCAAAAAGTACTAATGAGATATTCAAAAGGTCACAGTGACCAACTTGATGGTCAATATTCTATGAAAACCCAACGTGCATCAACTGACAAAGATTAACAATGCTAAGCCAATAAGTACCCGAGAATACTTAAATATAGCCATAAAATATCAAAAGCAGGTCACCGTGACCTACTTTTTTGATCATCATTCTCCAAAAACCAAAGATGCTTCAATTGACAAAGTTTGATGATTCTAAGCCAATAAGTACCAAAGATACCTATAAATATAGCCATAATATGTCGAAAGAAGGTCATGGTGACCTACTTTTTATTTGACGTTCTCAAAAACCTAAGATGCATCTACTGCCAAAGTTTGTTGATTCTAAGCCAATAAGTACCTGAGATACTTAAATCTAGCCATAAAATGTCAAAAATAGGTCACCGTGACCTACATTTTGGTCGACGATCTTCAAAAACCAATGATACATCAACTGACAAAGTTTGATGATTCTAAGCTAATTGTTACCTGAGATATTCAAAAGTAGGTCATTGCGACCTAATTTATGGTCAACATGCTCTGAAAAACAAAGATGCATAGAATGACAAAGTTTGATGATTCTAAGCCAAAAAGTAGATGATATATTAAATCTAGCCATAAAATGTCAAAAGTGGGTCACCCTGACCTACCTTTTGGTTGTCAATCTCCAAAAACACGGGATGCATCAACTGTCAAAGTTTGATGATTCTAAGCCATTAAGTACTTAAATATAGCCATGAAATGTCGAAAGTAGGTCATCATGACCTACATTTTGGTCAACATTTTCTGAAGACCTACGATGCATCAACTGACAAACTTTGATGATCATAGGTCTAATAGTATTCAAAATATGCCTTTTAAACAATTTGAAAACAAATTGCTGCAAAGTTCAAAAAGTAGGTCACAGTGACCTTCTATTTAAAAAATATGTTTTAAGGCCCCAAGATGCACCAACTTACAAGATTTGAAGATTCTAAACCTCTCAGTGTCTGAAATAATGGGATTAAATGTTTTAGAAAAGATAAGCCATGAAATTCAAAAGGTAGGTTTGAGAACCCCAGATGCATTTTCTGACAAAGTCTGATGATCATAGGCCTTAAAATGTCCAAAATACAGTAAGCCTAAAAATTAATTTGAAAACAAATGCACTCAAAATTAAAAAAAGTAGGTCACCGTGACCTACTTTTGAGTTAACATGATGTGAAGTCCTAAGATGCATCAACTTAGACGATTTGATGATCCTAATCTTTATAGTAAGCAAAATATACAGCTCAATGCACTTTTTAAGCTCATATGGTTTTTCGCTCAAATTAAGGTCACATTGTTATGGTGTAATATTGTGTATTGAAACAACAAAATACATTTTAAAAGTATTTGTTTACATAATTTGAGTTTTATTTCATTGACTGAAACATAATTCACACAAATCACGTAGTAGAACTTTGATATATTCATGGCTGAAAAATAACTACTATTCTCATTTGAATTTTTGCTGTTTCTTGCCGATTGCAGCTGTCTTTTGATCCATTTTTTTGAAAGCAATAGCTCTTGGCAGAAACCTAGACATTGGCACAGTACAGCTACTGTAATTTGTATTTTCCATACATTTTGACTCTTTAACTTGGGGTGATACTAGTATTTTTCATCTGTTTGACTGCTTTCTATGTTAACTAGAACTGTCCAAACGGGACAAAATACCCCCCACTGGTTTTTCCAGAAGTAAGTTTTTCCATAATAAAGATATGTATCACACATGAATTATGAAATTTTTCTTCCAGTGACCTTGAAGTTCCCCAAATGACCTTGGGTCAAGGTCATGACACACCCTTGGGTTATGGGCAATCTTTTTGTGGAATGAGAACCTACCAAGTTTATCCATAAGAAAGAAATAGGCCGGACACAAATTATGAATTTTACTTCCAGTGACTTTGAAGTTCCCCAAATGACCTTGTGTGAAATGAGAACCTACCAAGTTTATCCATAAGAAAGATATGGACTGGACACGAATTATGAAATTTTTTCTTCCAGTGACCTTGAAGTTCCCCAAATGACCTTGGGTCAAGGTCATGACACACCCTTAGGACAATCTTTGTGTGGAGAAGAAGATTCTAATGTCCCTCCGTAAGAAAGATATGGACCGGACACGTTTGCACAGACAGACAAACAAGGTGATTCCTATATACTCCCCAAACTTCGTTTGCAGGGGGTATAATAAGGTGGAATTTTTCAGAGACAACTTCTAAAATCTAGAATCATGAGAGATTCCTCCCACTGCAAAATTTTAACATTTTAAACCGTAAATGCAGAATTATTTTCATTTTCATAGAAGGAATTTACTATTCACAAAAATAAACAATACTTCATTATCCTTCCCTTTAGTGTGGTTTCCTTCTGCAATGTTATCCCTTTTCGGTGCTACATTTCGACAAAACCAAGAGAAGTATGGTAAATGAACAAGAAAATTTAAAATTTTCAACTACATGGTATTAAGGAAAGCTCGTTTTATACAATTTGTAAAAACCTTTGGTAGAATCATATAGTTGAAACATCCTACCATTTATTTATAAATCCCCCTTTAAAACATCCACATTGGAAATTTAAAAATTTTAAAAGACATCTATGCTTGAACATTATACAGTGGACCTTCCGATATCCGGACGCCAGATATCCGGATCTTCAGTATCTGGACGACTTTTCATCGGAACAAAATTTTTTAATGTTATATATTTCTTGTTAAGCTGGTAATTCAGATATCCGGACGCTTCACATATCCGGACAAATTGACTAGGAACCAAAGCGTCCGGATAAATGAGGCTCCACTGTATATGTAATACAACGAAGGGTTATGTCATTGTACAAAAGTTCGAAAATGGTAATTTTTATTACAACAATGTGACCTTTATTTGTGAAAAAACCATGTGAGCTTAAAAAGTGAGTTAAGCTGTAAACATTTTTATTAAGTGTAAATTTTGGTCAACTTTGAGGTGACCTTGAGACCACGACCTTTGCTCCAGGGTAATTCCGAATGCAAATTTTAATCTTTAACATATCACGATATTTGTACGTACTGTAGGTTTGGTGAAAAGAAGATTTTTTAGAAACAGGTACTTTTGGTTTTATTTTCCTGATTATCTCCCCTTGTTTAGGGGTCCCAACCCTATTTTTAGTATAAATGGTAGCCCTTTAGCCAAGGATACCCTGTGACAAATTTGACAATGATTGGACAAGGGGTTCTTGAGTTATGGCCCATATTCTAAAAACTTAAGCATACCACACAAATGGGCATAGCATTAGTTCTTTGAGCCTTTGGCTCAGAATAGCTAAAAATAATACTCGATCTTTGTTCATACATGTGAGAGGTTAACATACTATAAATTCACTATTTAAATTTCCTTAGTTTCACACAGGATATTTATAAAGCAATTTTCAGACATTTTAATGTCACCTTTGTGACGTAACTTATGTCATAATCAAATGTGCACAAAAATCCTGCTTGAATCGTCGAATTTGAACACACTTCTTTCTATTCAAACTTGAATCTACACTAACTAAGGATGCCTACATATTTTTTTGACTAACTGTGGCTTTTTTCCATATTAGTTTGAACTTTGATTGTGGTCCCACCAAACACTGGATGTCATGATTTTAACAAATCTGTATCTAAACTACCTGAGGATGCTTCCATATGAACTAGACCAATCATGGCTTTGCTGTTCTCAAAAAGAATATTTTTAAAGATTTTTCCTATATATTCCTATGTAAAACTTTGATCGGCCATTGTGGTTCGCCCTACCCCCGGGTGTCATGATTTGAACAAACTTGAATCTTCACAACCTGAGGATGCTTCCATAAAATATAACCAATTATGGCTTTGCTGTGCTCAAGTAGAAGATTTTTAAAGATTTTTTTTCCTATATATTCCTATGTAAAACTTAGATCGGCCATTGTTGCCCCACCCTACCCCAGGGGGTCATGATTTGAACAAACTTGAATCTACACTACCTGAAGATGCTTCCATATAAATATGACCAATCATGGCTTTGCTGTTCTCAAGAGGAAGATTTTTAAAGAATTTTTTTTATATATTCCTATGTAAAACTTTGATCCTCCATTGTGGCCCCACCCTACCCCCTGGGGTCATGACTTGTACAAACTTAAATCTGCACTATCTGAGGATGTTTCCACATAAGTTTCATATATCCTGGCCAACTGGTTCTTGAGAAGATTTTTGAAAATTGCCATTAATTTTCAGTAATTATCAATTATCTCCCCTTGGAATGGGCGTGGCCCTTCATTTGAACAAACTTGAATTCCCTTCACCCAAGGATACTTTGTGGCAAGTTTAATTGAAATTGGTCCAGTGGTTCTTGAGAAGAAATCGAAAAGGTGAAAAGTTTACAGACGGACAGACAGACAAACAGACGGACCGACAGACAGCTGATGCACAAATGTGATCAGAAAGGCTCACTTGAACCTTTGGTTCAGGTGAGCTTAAAATATGAAGTACGAGGGGTGATCAAAAAGTTTGCGAATTAATTGAATAACTTCCAAAAAAGAAATGATATAGGGTTTCAGAGTTGAAATTTTTTTTAATGTAGTCCTCTCTGATTTTAATATGCATCTGCAACCATTCTGCCCATGTGCAGATCACGTGATATAGGCGGTCATGTGACATGCTTCTCGGCTTTCTGTCACAGAGGCTTTAAAAATTTTCTAAGGCTTATATTTCTTACCATGCAAGTTATTTTTTACAACAAAAATAGTCCATTTGTCAGAAATAGCATAATCTCGGCTAAAGTATGGGTAGATAATGATATCCTTTTGCAGAATGAGCATGGTTACCGTCACAACCCAAGTCTTCTGTCTTTTTTAGCATCATTTATTTCATGTGGATAAAATATGGGTGCCTTCACTTAAGCATATCTTATATGTTTAAAGTTTAAAGTAAATGATATTTGAGGGATTTATTGTAAAGATATTCATCTATTTTTCTACCTGTAAGTTGGCCATCTTGCATATCAAACTGCTTAACAAAGGACACATCTCTCTCCAAGTTTCCTTTCACTGGGCAACAGAACAAACATCATTTTTAAACATCTCCCTTCCCTTCACCTAAACAATCAATCCAATTAATGACTAAACTTCTTGCGAGTATTTTGTCTTCATAAACCGTGTACAGATTATAATTAACTTCTGCAAATGAATTTCCAAGATATACATTTAACTTTACAGCCGTTCATTTCTTGAATTTGACTGAGTCAACCATTTTTTGTCAAAAGTGGTATACCTTAATTATGATATCATTTTCACATTGTGACGTCACAAACATGGGTCAAAACGTTCCATTACATATGCTATTCATAGAACATGTGTATGACTCTTTGAGTGCCAAATTTCATTCTGATCTAAATTGTGGTTTTGTAAATATAGAATTAGTTCGCAAACTTTTTGATCCTTAAAGTAAAGTAAAGTGATCCTTAGTGCTGCTCTGCTCCGCAGGTGACACAAAAAAGCAACTTGCTAATGGGTTAATTTCTGGTTGGTATTTCTCTGTTGAAATCAAATGTCTCCATCTCTGTAAAATATCTTGATCTCAAAACCTCAGATCTATCCTTATACCTGATTGCTTTTTTCTTGAATGCTGTTTCCACGATTAGAGTCTGGAAAGTGAATGTGGCATCCAGTTTGCTGCATGACCTTCTTTATATTATTGCCTCCTTTTCCAATGACATGTGAATGGTCTGTGAATGACACATCCATTTTCAGTGTTACTCTATTGATCTGAAATTAGTAAAATATATGGAATTATCTATCAGGAATAGTCTCAAAAAGCTGTAACCATATAATACAAAAGGTCAAAGGGTATAATAGTCACCTGTGCATAATGTATCACAACCAGAAGTCTCTGTCGAGACTGAAGCTCTTCTGGTTTGTACTTATAGCAAAGGAAGAGTAAAGTACTTAAGCAGTTGGGAATTGAAACTTTACAACAGCAATAAATAGAATAACAATCCTTGATAAAGTCTCTTTATGTTTGAAGTGTAGTCTACTTGTGTGCCAAGTTACTGTAAACCAACTTTTATTCGCGACGACTTTATTTCGCGATTTACCAGGGGTAAACTACCGTAATTTTAGGGTAATAGGTCGATGGGGTATATAGGTCAAAAGGCTCATTTTCAACCTTAATTTTTGAAAAATTCTTAGATAGGATGAACTTACTATATAGGACGAGGCTTTGTTTCCCGTTTTCTAAAGATTCTTAAGCAGATACAACGTATCAGAACAGGTAAACCCCTTAAATTACCGGGGTTATTCCGTGACATGAACGTATCAAGAAAATAAACAAGTATTTTAATGAGTTTAAATAAAGTTTTTTTTTAGGTAGTTAAAATGTCTTTGCATTGTGTTACTACTTATTTTTCTCCAACTTGCCTGTTCAATGCCTCCGTAGTTTTACACCGTTGTTAAATAAGAGGCATAAGTAACATGTAAATACGTTATTATTTTACAGCTATAATTCGGGAAATACCTGAGACCAAAGAATAGTAATTCCGATTTCAGAACATCTTGGACACATTCCTATTCATTTTATTCAGACATTATTTACCGGTGGACGACAATTACTTTGATGTCCGCCATTTTTATTTTTCTTCTCCAGGGATTTGCAGAAACACGCAAATGACCATTGGATGTATATATCAAACAACAGTAAAGAATTGAAATCAAATTAACACTCTATTAGTTTAATTCATAAATTTAATTGAGAGTACATCTGTCAACATGAATTTCACGGCTTTGTTTGTTCAATGATGTGTAACACTAATACCCTATAACGGCATGTGATAATCATGCCCCGCAGGCATTTAAACCAACACAGCTGTTCACCTTTGCTTACAGTGTTGATCCCTTTATCTGTCAGACAATTAAAATTCTGTTAGAAGCCAATGTATACTAGTAATTCAATGTACTTCTTGTGTATGAAGTTTTTAATAAACCTGATAATATTAGTTAAAATTAAATTACTGTCTTAAATTATATTTTTGTCACCCGTATTAATTACTAATTCTTTGCTTAAGACAATAAAAAATATTTAATATACTACATGTATTTCAATTCATCGCTACTAATAAATGATAAAAACACTACAGTTACAATTTTCCGTATTTTAAATTTTGATACGGTTGCGGTTTTACTTTTAGTGAACGGTAGCGACTTCCTAACTTCACAAGATGGCTACCGCATGGCAATGGATAACACGTTGAGGAATTATTTACTAGATGAATCACAGTTTTTTTCCTTTGTCATTAACGGATATAAAATTGAATTTATTTTGTAAGAAAGCTATAGAATAAATATTTTATTGTTTACCTGGGAATGAATTTTTCTGTGTAAAATAATGAAAAAAGTTATGAAAGTGGCACAGATTTGCTTTGAAATTGAAGTAAATTTTATTGATTTGGGGCCATTTTTCGTAAACTTGAGCCTTAGAAAGGTCGAATTCGTATATTGGGCGTCCCCAGCCGTTCTGAGAAAAAAAGTATCGACCTATTACCCGAAAATTACGGTAGTTGGCGACAATTAATTTTCGCAATCAAGCCTTTACAATCTGTTTTAAATAGACAGAGAGACTTTAAGTACGGGTTCGCAGCGAGAAATATTCGCGATGACGAGGCTGTCGTGAACTTTGTGAAAATTTCTTGCACGTGAAAAAAAGTTCGTTTACAGTATATTGAAATCAGACCAAAACTGTAGGAGGAGCAACATTTTGAAACAATTTTAAAGAAATTTCTAGTTTTAGTAACCACGGCAACACCATTTATCAAAATCAAAAACCGATACACAGAATTATGTATCTTAGTGTAGTCTACTTGTGTGCCAAGTTATATTGAAATCAGATGCATCAACTGACAAAGTTTGATTATTCTAAGCCTGAGATACTTGAATATAGCCATAAAATGTCGAAAGTAGGTCACCGTGACCTACTTTTTGGTTGACAATCTTCAAAAACCCAAGATGCATCAACTGACAAAGATTGATAATTTTAATTCAATGAAAGAAAAAGTGAGCAACCTCAAATACCCCATGCTCCCCCAAAACTCAAAGTGCTGAAAATCCCGGAAAAAATAAAGGAATCTACACATTGTGTCCTAAATATCTGCAAAGTTTGATAAAAAATCTGTGCAGCAGTTTATGAGGAGTTGCATTGACAAACTGTTCATCACTATATTCAAGTTATCCCCAAAAATATAAGTTGTAAAATGCCAAAATTCCCAGAAAAATAAAGGATTTGGAATTTCCCAGTAATATGCACATCTACACATTGTGTCCTAAATACCTGCAAAGTTTGACGAAATTCTGTGCAGCGGTTTATGAGGAGCTGTGCTGACAAACTGTTCATCTCTGTATTAAAAAATAAAGGAATCTACACATTGTGTCCTAAATATCTGCAAAGTTTGATAAAAAATCTGTGCAGCGGTTTATGAAGAGTTGCATTGACAATCTGTTCATCACTATATTCAAGTTATCCCCAAAAATATAAGTTGTAAAATGCCAAAATTCCCAGAAAAATAAAGGATTTGGAATTTCCCAGTAATATGCACATCTACACATTGTGTCCTAAATACCTGCAAAGTTTGACGAAATTCTGTGCAGCAGTTTATGAGGAGTTGCACTGACAAACTGTTCATCTCTATATAATAGGTATGGCCAAACACCTAAGTTTTGAGTGCGGAAATTCCCGGAAAAAATAAGGAATCGGAATTTCCCGGTAATATGCACATCTACACATTGTGTCCTAAATACCTGCAAAGTTTGAGGAAATTCTGTGCTGCGGTTTATGAAGAGTTGCGCTGACAACCTGTTCATCTCTACATAAAAGGTATGGCCAAAAATCTAAGTTGAAAAGTGTGGAAATTCTAAGAAAAATAAAGGATTTGGAATTTCCCAGTAATATGCACATCTACACATTGTGTCCTAAATACCTGAAAAGTTTGACGAAATTCTGTGCAGCGGTTTATGAGGAGCTGTGCTGACAAACTGTTCCTCTCTTAGATTCAAGGTATGGCCAGAAATCAAAATTAGAAAATGTGGAAATTCCCGGAAAAATAAAGGATTTGGAATTTCCCGGTAATATGCACATCTACACATTGTGTCCTAAATACCTGCAAAGTTTGACGAAATTCTGTGCAGCGGTTTATGAGGAGTTGCACTGACAAACTGTTCATCTCTATATAAAAGGTATGGCCAAACACCTAAGTTTTTAGTGCGGAAATTCCCGGAAAAAATAAGGAATCGAAATTTCCCGGTAATATGCACATCTACACATTGTGTCCTAAATACCTGCAAAGTTTGAGGAAATTCTGTGCTGTGGTTTATGAAGAGTTGCGCTGACAACCTGTTCATCTCTATATAAAAGATATGGCCAAAAATCTAAGTTGAAAAGTGTGGAAATTCTAAGAAAAATAAAGGATTCGGAATTTCCCTGTAATATGCACATCTACACATTGTGTCCTAATTACCTGAAAAGTCTGATGAAATTCTTAGCAGCGGTTTATGAGGAGTTGCGCTGACAAACTGTTCATCTCTATATAAAAAGTATGGCCAAACACTTAAGTCTTTAGTGCGGAAATTCCCGGAAAAAATAAAGAATCAGAATTTCCTGGTAATATGCACATCTACATATTGTGTCCTAAATATCTGCAAAGTTTGACGAAATTCTGTTCAGCGGTTTATGAGGAGTTGCGCTGACAAACTGTTCATCTCTATATAAAAGGTATGGCCAAAAATCTAAGTTGAAAAGTGTGGAAATTCTAAGAAAAATAAAGGATTCGGAATTTCCCGGTAATATGCACATCTACATAGTGTCCTAAATACCTGAAAAGTCTGACGAAATTCTGTGCATGGTTTATGAAGAGTTGCCCTGACAAACTGTTCATCTCTATATAAAAGGTAGGGCCAAACACTTTAGTTTTTAGTGCGGAAATTCCCGCAAAAAATAAGGAATCAGAATTTCCTGGTAATATGCACATCTACATATTGTGTCCTAAATATCTGCAAAGTCTGACAAAATTCTGTGCAGCGGTTTATGAGCAGTTGCACTGACAAACTGTTTATCTCTATATAAAAGATATGGCCAAACACCTAAGTTTTTAGGCAGGGGATGACAAATCCCATTGCCCGACGCCCGGGGCTAGTGAATTTTAGGGGTGGGCAAGTGGAATTTTATCAACCACTTGCCCGTGGGCAAGTGACTTATCAAAAATAGAATTTATTTGTAAGCCATAAATTTAAAGCTGGGCATGGGGGGTTGCTCAGCATTTGTCTTCCTCTTTTTTGAAATATCTATAAATATAGAATTAGTTCATGGTAGGGCAAGCAAAAAATCAGGTAGGGCAAGTCAATTTTGATGATATACTTGCCCTTGGACTAGTGCCTTAAAAATCTATTTGTCAGCCCCTGTTAGTGCAGAAATTCCCGAAAAAAAATAAGGAATTGGAATTTCCTGGTAATATGCACATTTACACATTGTGTCCTAAATACCTGCATAAAGTTTGACGAAATTCTGTGCAGCGGTTTATGAGGAGTTGCGCTGACAAACTGTTCATCTCTATATAAAATGTATTGCCAAAAATCTATAAGTTTTTAGTGCGGAAATTCCTTGAAAAAATTAGGAATCAGAATTTCCTGGTAATATGCACATCTACATATTGTGTCCTAAATATCTGGAAAGTCTGACAAAATTCTGTGCAGCGGTTTATGAGGAGTTGCGCTGACAAACTGTTCATCTCTATATTCAAGGTATGGCCAAACACCTAAGTTAAAAAGTGCGGAAATTCTCGGAAAAAATAATGGAATCAGAATTTCCTGGTAATATTCACATCTACACATTGTGTCCTAAATACCTGCAAAGTTTGACAAAATTCTGTGTAGCGGTTTATGAGGAGTTGCGCTGACAAAAAAAAAGGACTGACACTCTCTGACACTCTGACGGACGGGTCAAAAACATTATACCTCACGCAACTAGTTGCGTGGGGTATAATAAGTACCAGAGATACTTAAATATAGCCACAAAACTGCAAAAGTAGGTCACTGTGACCTGATTTTTAGTCGTCACTTTCCTAAAACCCAAGATGCATCAACTGACAAAGTTTGATGATTCTAAGCCAATAAGTACAGGAGATACTTAAATAAAGCCATAAAATGTCAAAAGTAGGTCACTGTGGCCTACTTTTGAGTGTCACTCTCTGAAAACCAAAGATGCATTGACTTACAAAATTTGATGATTCTAAGCCAATTAATACCTAAGAAACTTAAATATAGCCATAAAATGTAGAAAGTAGGTCACCGTGACCTACATTTTGGTTGACATTTTTCAAAGTCCAAAGAAGCATCTACTGACCAAGTCTGATGATTGTAGGTGTGAAGGTAATCAAAATATGCCTTTTAAACAATTTGAAAACAAATGCCTGCAAAATTCAAAAAGTAGGTCAGAGTGACCTACTTTTTCAGAAATATGTTTAAAGGTCCCAAGATGCATCAACTTACAAGATTTGATGATTCTTAACCTCTCAGTGTCTCAAAAAATGGGATTAAATGTTCTAGAAAGGATTAGTCATGAAGTTCAAAAAGTAAGTCAGGGTGACCTACTTTTAAGTTGACATTGTTTGAAGACCCAAGATGCATCAACTGACAAAGTTTGATGATCATAGGCCTGAAAGTGTCCAAAATATGCCTTCAAATCTATTTGAAAATAAATGCCCGGAAAATTTTAAAAGTAGGTCACCGTGACCTACTTTTGAGTTAACATGATGTGAAGTCCTAAGATGCGTCAACTTACAAGATTTGATGATCCTAGTCCTTATAGTAAGCAAAATATACACGTTTTTATTAATTGTAAATTTAGGTCATCTTTGAAGTGACCTTGAGACCATGCCCTTTGCCCCAGGGTAATTCCCCGTGCAAATTTTAATCTTCGACATATCTTGATCCTTGTGTGTAAGTTTGGTGAAAATTTGCCTGGTGGTTCTGGAGAAGAAGATTTTTTAGCAAACAGTACTTTTGATTTTGTTTTTTGATTATCTCCCCTTGTTTAAGGGTCCCAACCCTTATTTTAGTAAAAATGGTAGCCCTTAGGCCAAGGATACCCTGTGACAAACTTGTATTCCCTATTGTGGCCCCGCCCAACCCCTGGGGGTCATGATTTTAACAATTTAGAATCTACACTACCCAAGGATGCTTCCATATAAGTTTCAGTTTTTCTAGCCCAGTGGTTCTTGAGAAGAAAATTTTTTCAATAACCTCACCCTATTTTTGTATTTTCTTGATTATTTCCCCTTGTGAGGGATCTGGGCCCTTTATTTTATTAATTTAAAACCCCTTTACCTAAGGATGCTTTGTACCAAGTTTGATTAAAATTGGCCCAGTGGTTCTTGAGAAGAAGTCAAAAATGTGAAAAGTTAACAGACCGACGGAGGGACAGACAGCTAGATAGACAGACAGACAGCTTGACAGACGGATGACAGACAAAATGTGATCAGAAAAGCTCACTTTAGCCTTCGGCTCAGGTGAGCTCAAAATACTACCAACTTATAGGCAAGTATATACCGTATGTAACCCAGGGGCCATGAAATTCATAATTTTTGAAGAGGCACTCATGCATGGTCATAACTATGTACTTGGTTCATTTAAACAATAAAATGCTTTCTTTGTTTGTTATTACTGGAATTATTGGAAGCAGCTGTTGCAGAAAATATACATAACCCGCGTAAGTGGGTTATGTTTATTTTTTCTGCAATAGCTGCGACCGTTAATTCCAGCAATAACAAAGAAAGAAAGACATTTATTGTTTATATTTATATCTGTTTAAATAATCATTTAAAGAAGGATTAAAAAGTTTAATTATTGTATTAATGATGCGAACGACTTTTTGCATTTCATTGATGGAACATCCAATGATCAAGAAATCTGTACAGGCGTTCATGCATGTAGTTCATGCAGTAATTAACACAATGGGTTTTCTTAAGAAATAAAGGAGAAAATATCAGGGGATGTAAATATTTGTTTAATACCCATAAACAGAGGAGAAAATTTTCAAAGAAATAATGCATTTTCACTATATGATCTATATAGCCCCACCCTAACACCCAGGGGCCATAAATTCAACAATTTGGTTGAGGCACCCTTGCTTATTATAACTTTATACTTACTTAGTTAATTTAATACCCAGAAGCATAGGAGAAGATTTTTGAAGAATTAATGCATTTTCACAACATGATCAATAGAGCCCCACCCTAACACCAGAACCCCAACCCTGGGGCCATAAAATTCACAATTTTGGAAGATGCACTCTTGTTCATTATAACTATGTACTTAGTTAGTTTGTTTAATATCCAGGAGCAGAGGAGAAGATTTTCAAAAAAATAATGTATTATCACTATATGATCTATAAAGCCCCACTCTTGCAGAACCCCTGACCCAGGGGCCATGAATTTCAAAATTGTGGTATAGGACTCAATGCTCATTCCATTCATGCCAACAGTTTGACTGCTTGACTGCTTGATGTCAAGGAGTAAAGAAGAAGATTTCTAAAGATCTCATTAATTTTAGTGGTTTTGGCCCCACCCCTCAGGCCCCACAGGGGTGGACCGTAAAATTCACAAATTTTGTTCCCCTTCACTAGATACTATTTACCAAATTTGGTTGAAATTGGTTGAGAGGTTTTAGAGAAGAAGTTGAAAATGTTCAAATGTTAACGCACGAAGGACAACGGAGGATGGACAATGCATGACTCACGACAAGGGATGAAAACAGATAGCAATAGGTCACCTGACCTAACAAAATAAGTAAGGATATTAGAAATATAGAAGATGAAATATAAGAATTATAAAATTAAAGTACAAAATGAAAATTAAAGTTCTAATAAATATACTTCCATGTATCTTTATAATTAAAAAATCGTCATTTCAATTTTCAAATAGCATAAATAAATCTTGAACTACCTTTTTAATGTGTTCATTCTATTTGAAGCCACAGCTTTCGATATAAATTACTGTAGGTGATATATTCATACGACAGCTAGTGCAAGGTAATTTTAACACCAAATGTGCTTTTCATGATATTCGATATTAAGAACAAAATACGGTATGAGCAGTAACTCGCCGCAAAATTTGAGCTATTTTTATCTTCTTTGATTTGTTTTTGTTGTTGACTTTTTTGTTGACTTTGTCAAGGTGAGCTATAAAGGGAATCACTTTATGCCAAAGCCATTTTGAAATGAGTGTATGAAATATAAATTATACTTACCTTTGTATCCAGTATGGATAAAATTTGTTCCTTAGATTTTTTTACATCTTCAGGCAATCCAATGATTTTTATGTGAGGATCTGAAATTTAAATCAAAACATTAATCATTTAATGCCTTTAATATTTTCTCCACTAAGATCAAGGATCTATGGAGTATTGTTTTTTGTTTGTGTTTATCTGTTTCGCGTGTGTTTGAGAGGGTGTGTGTGTGTGTTTCTGTCATATGCCCTAAACCTCCTAACAGCTTTGAACCAGTTTTAAGATATTTAAGGGATCAGTCTAGTTTGTTGGGCATGCCTGGGCATCAAGATAGTTGAAAATGTTGGATAATTTGCATAAACCTGAAAGCCTCTCAATCTGATTCACGATGTTCTTTAATGTTCTTAGAAATGGTCCAATAAAAAGTTCATTTTTGTACCCTGATCCTCAGGTTATGAAATTCAGGCATTAATATACAATTAATTACCCCTTGTGAGGTCAACATGGTGAAATAAGGACCCGAGACCTGGCCCACGAGGTGACCTGACCTGACCGAGGCCGCGTAGCGGCCGAGGTCAGGGCAGGTCATCGAGTGGGCCAGGTCAAGGGTCCTTATTTCACCATGTTGAACTCACAAGGGGTAATTAATTGTTTTATTATACCGATTTATATTGAAAAGTATGAATCTCTAACCGTTATCAATTCTTTCTTTGATCGGGATCGGGATTCGGTACAGACCGGATAGTGAAGTTGTTTACGACGTCTGCAAGTCGTGTAAGTTTTTGCATCATGAATTGATTTACTGATTAAAACAATATTTGGTTCATAGCGACATACATTTTTATAACTAACGATTACTTTTCCTCTACACAGTCAAAATCTAACACAGAACTCAACTCTTTAAAGAGCCGCCTCTACATTCCATGAACTGAATATTGTAACGAAATATTGAAACGATAAAATTTTACCGTATTCTGTATGGTAATGCTTATCAGACCATGCACAGTTTTAAAAACATGTTGTTTTTTTCGAATAATTATTATCTTATGCATTTACCGTACTTCACTCAAAAACGAATTTTTGATTAAGCGGTCATTTTTAGCGGTCATTAAAAATAATGACCGGGTCATTATATCCCACGTGCAATGATTCCTAGGTCAGAATTGCTTTAAACAGTACCATTTGGAGTCATTGTTGTGTTTTAAAGTTTTCTTACCAGCCAATCAAATTCGAGTATTATCAATAGAGGTATAATAAACAAACATAGGTAATCATGCAGAGATAACAATTGACCTCAACAAATGTTTGTCTTTAAGTAAGGCAATGTCCCACATTATATCGATAATCTAGAAGTGTTCATCTCAATATATGAGGGCCGTTCAAAAATTACGCGGACTTGTTGCACAGAAAAAATATTTGACGACATAATCAGGCAAAATGTCACACATAATATAAAAGAATCTTTACTTATATGGTCTTCAAAATTTCATATCAAAATGTTGAAAATTGGTATCAGTTTTGAGTGATTTATCAGGACATATCATTAAGTCATGGAGCAGCAAAATCTTCAACCTCACAGGCATTATAAAACTAGAAATATGTCCATAGGACATGAATGCCCCGCCGAGGATAAATTAGTAAAGCAACATGAAAATTTGTATGTGTATAAAATTTGATCAGAATATCTTGAATAGTGATGCAGCTCAGAATTGTGTTTGAATTTGAAGTTTGACACTAATTTCATTAAAGTGAGGTCAAGGTCAAAGGAAATACAAGGTCAAAAACTGTTGATTCAGTTGAAAAGCTCTCATCAGTAAGTATCAGCAAATGAAGTTGAAATTATAATTATAAATGGTTTCTTTAAAACTGACTTAAACAAAAATGGATAAAGGTAAAATGTAGGGTCAAGGTAAACAAGAGGCCCATGGGCCTTATAGGTCACCTGCGCATCATGCAACAACTTTCCAATAATTGAATTTGGTTCTCATGTTTTAAACTGGCATTCACAATTTTGAAAGAGGCACCATTGCTTATCATAACTATACACTTAGCATGTTTAGTTTGGTTACTTAATACCCATAGACAGGGTAAGGGAACAAAAAATGCAATTTGACTAATCATGAACCCCTGACCCTTGGTCCACACATTTCACAATTTTGGAAAAGGCACCCTGCAAAGAGAAAATTTTAATCAATTAGTTCATTTTCAGTATAAGTAGAGCCCCCCCCCCCCTGAAGAATGGCCCTTGTTCATCATAGCTATATAGGTAGTTCATCTGCTTTATACCCAGGTGCAGAGAATAGATTTTCAAAGAATTTCTGCATTTTCTCTCTATAAGCAATAGAGCCACTCCCTAACATCAGAACCCCTTACCTTGGAGCCATAAAACTCACAATTTTGGAAAAGGCATTCTTGCTCATCTTAAATATGTTCTTAGTAAGTTTATTCAATACCCAGGAGCAGAGAAGAAGATTTTTAAAATAATAGTGCATTTTAACTATATAATTAATAGAGCCCCACCCTAGCACCATAACCCCTGACCCTGGGGCCATGAATTTTACAATTTTGGTAGAGGACTCAATGGTCATTACATTCATGCTTACAGTTTGACTGCTTGATGTCCAGGAGTAAAGAAGATTTATAAAGATTGCATTAATTCTAGTGGTTTTGGCCACATCCCTTAAGCCCAAGGGGGGCAGGGACAATGAAATTCAAAATTTTTGTTCCCCTTCACGCATAGATGCTTTATGCCAAATTTGGTGGAAATTGGTTGCAGAGAAGGATCTGAAAATGTTCAAATGTTAACACATGACGAACGACACACGACAACGGACAAAAACGGATAGCAATAGGTCACCTGAGTTTACTCAGGTGCCCTAAAAATGATGATACACTTGAAATGCTTATCTCAGTATCTATCAGCTTATGATGTTTGAGACTAATTTAGGAAAAGTGAGGTAAATGTCAAAGCATAGGTCAAGGTCAAAAATGTTGATGCAGTTGCATATCTCTAATCAATGTGTATCAACATAAGAAGTTAAAAATATCAACAAATAATGTCTTTGATTAAAGACTGACTTATACACAATTTGATAAAAGTGAGGTCAAGGTCAAATAAAAGGTCAAGGTCAAAATTGTCAATGCAGTTGAATTTCTTACATCAGTATGTATCAGCATATGAAGTTTGACACTGATTTTGGAAAAGTGAGGTCAAGGTCAAAGGAAAGGTCAAGGTAAAAAATGCTGATGCAGTTGCCTACCTCTCATTAGTATTTACCAACATATGAAATTTGATAAAAATATCTAGAAATGATGTCTTTAACAAACTAGAAATATGTCCATAGGACATGAATGCCCCGCCAAGGATATATTTGTAAACCAACATGAAAATTTTTATGTGTATAAAATTTGATCAGTTTGGTTCAGGTAGGGCTTATAGTTACTTGGGAATAAAAATGTAGGTCAGATCTAGCATCCGAAGCAAGTCCGGTAGTGTCCATCCCGAGATGCATCATCCATGCAAGTTTGGTTCAGGCAGGGCTTATAGTTACTTTGGAATAAAAATGTAGGTCAGATCCAGCATCCGAAGCAAGTCTGGTAGTGTCCATTCCTAGATGCATCATCCATGCAAGTTTGGTCCAAGTAGGGCTTATTGTTCCTTAGGAATGGACATGCACCAAAAACTTTAACCTGGTCACTTATTTGAAAAATGTAGGTCAGATCCAGCATCCAAAGCAAGTCTGGTAGTGTTCATCCATAGATGCATCATCCTTGAAAGTTTGGTTTGGATAGGGCTTATAGTTCCTTGGAAATGGCCCTGCTCCAAAAACTCTTACCTGGTCACTCATCTGGAAAATGTAGGTCAAATCCAGCATCCGAAGCAAGTCTGGTAGTGTTCATTCCTAGATGCATCATCCGTGAAAGTTTGTATCAACATGTGAAGTTTGATAACACCATCTTCAATGGTATGTTTAAACTGGGCTAAACACTAATTTAAGAAAAGTGAGGTCAAGGTCAAAGGAAAGATCAAGGTAAAAAAATGTTGATGCAGTTGCATAGCTCTCATCAATATCTATCAGCATATGAAGTTTGATGAAAATATCTTGGATAAGTTTCTTTGAAACTTAGCTTTGAACAGAGCTAAACACATAGTGTGACGGAAGGACAGACAGAAGGACAGACGGAAGGACGGAAGACGGACATGACAAACACTATAAGCCCCGGCCTTATTCATGACGGGGCATAAAAAAATGTGGTTGAGCTTTCATTTTCTCAACATTTTCCCAAGAGTTCCTGTACAGTTTCAGTGACCTTATCTATTCAACATTCAAACACCATTTCTTGCAAAGCTTATAATCTATTAGACGGGAAAAAAATGTTCTTTTTTTTTTTTTAAACCAAAAACTGCAGGTATTTATGAGATATAGTGTGATATTGATGAATCTCAATCACATTCTTTACAGTCCGGATAAAGTTTTCGTCGATAATCTTCTTCCCGTCCTCTCGTATAGCCTTTATACAGAGGTCTAACAGTCTAAAATTTCAATTTGCTATTTGTGGACGAATGTCACGAATACCCTAGTTTACTACAGTCCCTAGAACGTTCTACTTTCCCATTTTCCGTTCGCTCACCATTGGTTCACCGTTCGTTCAGCGTGCGTTCAGCTCTCCCTTCACAGTTTTGCGTTCACCGTGCGCTCTCGTTCACCGTTCACAAAACATTCGCTCTTCGTTCCGTTTACTTTGCGTTCACTGTTCACTTATCTTTCAGTCTTCATGTCATTCAGAACTCCGAAGTGAAAGGACTTATCTTTTTGATGGTAAGGATTTACACGTTTTTTTAATTAAATAACTAAGATATCGTGTTTAAAGAATAATTATTTCATTGCAAAAATTATCCACACTATCTATATTTCTATAATTATAGGTTAGCTGTTACTCGAAAAAAATACATTAATGGGAGATAGTAGTGAGTTGCGTTCCCCTGCCTCCCGCTAGGCAGCGATACTATTCCCCGTCCAGAGCATCTTGTTTACATTGGATGCGAGATTACTAACATTCATTGTTGTATTTTGCTACGTGTGTATTTAAGATCAAAACAGTTGAAAATTATCATGAATAACTCAAAACATGGTTCCATGAGTATAATTCAGCTTAAAAACGAACTAAGAAAACGAAATGCAAGAATATCGGGTCGTAAAGCAGAACTGGTCGACAGGTAATTCGGTACTTAAAACCGCATGCTACATGTCCAACTATAATTTCTGTAATTGGTAAATTAAGTAATGCCGCAAATGTTTGCAAAATCAAACTCTTAAAAACATGATAAAAACTGAGTATTTGTATTTTTAACAGACTTGACGCATACGATAGAAATGCCGACTTTGGAAGAGTTGAGAAGCTTGACCCAGATTTTTAAATGACCGTACCTGATTACGATACATACTCGGACGTCAATTCTGATTCCCGTTTCCGTGGTTTGACTATGGAAATGGTTCAAACTTATTTTGAACTATTTGAAAAGATTTTTTAGTTTGATAATCATTTTATTCAACTGTACAATGATAATTTCTTAATGTGTTACCGTATCTCCATTGATATTAACACCTTCACATACATCGAAGGCAAGTGTCGTGCCGAAATGAGAAAAGGTGTGTCGTACACAGTTGATCTCAAAATAACTGAGGAGGGGTCAATATTGGAAGCTCAGTGTGAGTGCGCTGCAGGCATGGGGCCTAATGCACACTGTAAACACGTTGGAACTGTCATGTATGGGGCGGTAATGTTTGCAAAACAGAAGTTCATCAAGACAGAAAAAACTTGCACACAACGTTTACAGACCTTTCATAAATGCAAAAAATTGAAAGGTAGCCCAATGAAATCAACAGATCTACATCTGCCTGGTGCTGATGAATTTACAACTGTCAACTTTGACCCAAGACCAGAAAAATATCAAAATAACCCCGCATATCCTGATCACTTCCAAAATGTTTGGCTCAATTTCCCTGGAATTTCGAAAGTCCCAATAATCCAAACATTACCCCTGCCAATATGATTGCAGTGGCACATGACCATGACTACATAAAACTGACACCCAAAGACCATTTCCTTCGAACATCATTCATTTCTCATATATCCAATTCTCAAATTGAGAAGATCAAACATCAAACAATGGGGCAGGCAGGGGCTGACAAATAGATTTTTCAAGCACTTGCCCACGGGCAAGTGCATAGTCAAATTTCACTTGCCCTACTTCAATTTTTACTTGCCCCACCAGCACTTTATATTCATCATGATCATTAATTTGTCTCCAAATTAAAAAAAGATTTCAGCCTAGGATTGTTATTTTGAATATTGGCGACATTTAAAACCATCTGCCATTAAGTACTACGTACCATACAATCTGTTGATTGACTGTATGCTGTTTTACGTCCCGTTCCAGAATAATACATGTACTTTCTTTTATAAAGAGACGTAAAATTGCTATCATATTTCAGCCATAGTCATGATATCTGCTTTTTGTTTAAAATAAGTTTCGGGCCTTTTTTTCTTCTTATCTCATACCTCGTATGCTTTGACAGTTTTGTACTGAGTTTTTCACTAACATTCTTATGGACGATGTCGATCGTTTTCTGCCTCATAACTGTCAAAACTTTCTTCATTTCTCCATGCAATGCCAATCTGTCACTTTCAATTAAGTGCAAATACATGTACCTAAAACTTTCGGTAAAACTTAATTGTAATGAATTGCATAATGATGACACAATTAAACTGGTTCGCATACGAAGTGTGAAAAACAAAGGAAGATAACTCTTACAACAAAATAATTTTAATTTCACGGAAAACTATGACATTTTTAAAAATATTTATTGATTGATTATTTTTAAGCTACTTGCCCACGGGCAAGTGCCTATTAAAAATTCACTTGCCCGCCTCCAAAATTCACTAGCCCCGGGCGTCGGGCAATGGGATTTGTCAGAGCCTGGGGCAGGGCAATAATAAAACTCGGAAAGCTGAGAGAACGAAGCATCTAACATCATCAATGTTTGGGAGGATATGCAAATGCACAGAGAGAACTGACAAAAGAAAACTTGCTCAGTCTCTCACAGTTACCAAAAATATCAAATCAAATGCCATTGAACACGGCCATAAGCATGAATCAGTTGCCATAAAGAAGTTTAAAAATGATCAACATAAAGATGTGCAGCCAAGTGGCCTAATAATATGTAAAGATTATCCATTTCTAGCTGCATCACCAGATGGAATAATTAATGAAGAGGAACTAGTAGAGGTGAAATGTCCATATGTTTCTAGAAACAAAGAAATTTCACTGACTACAGTGCCATATTTGAAAATAAACCAGGAAGGGAAATACTTTCTTGATAATAATCATGATTATTTTTATCAAATACAAGGACAACTTCTTTGTACTGGTGCAAAATCTTGTATTCTGATTGTTTGTTTAGCAAATAATTTAACTGTAAATGACATTGTGTATATTCAAATCAAACGGGATGATACATTCATACATGAAATGCTAGACAAATTAGAAAAGTTTTACACCAATTTCTTCAAGGATGCAGTACTTGAAAAATATTACTACAAGTCCTACAACGACAATGAGTGAAAATCTGACATGACATTGAATTTCAGTAAAAAAAA
>PRKT01000078.1:239097-253311 GCA_003671525.1 Saccostrea glomerata
ATCCGAAGCAAGCCTGGTAGTATGCATCCTTAGATATATCATCCATGCAAGTTTGGTCAACATAGGGCATATAGTTACTTGGAAATGAAACCTACACCAAAAACTGCACCAAAAATGTTAACCTGCTCCAAAAACATTAACCTGGTCAATCCTTTGCTGAAATTGCAGCATCTGAAACTTTGACTGGTACAATGAAACACACTAAAACCATATTCCATGCATGTCTAATCAATATAGGACATAGAAGTACTTAAAACAAAAACTGCTCCAAAAAACTTAACCTTAACCTGGGACGCCAACACCGACACTGACGCCGAGGGTATTACATAAGCTCCCCCAACTTCGTTGAGGTGAGCTAAAAATGATGGTCAGATCCAGTATCCGAAGCAAGTCTAGGAGTGTCAATCCCTAGATGCATCATCCATGCAAGATTGGTCCAAGTAGGGCTTATAGTTACTTGGGAATGGACCTGCTCCAAAAACTTTAACCTGGTCACTCATCTGGAAAATATAGGACAGATCCAGCATCCGAAACAAGTCTGGTAGTGTCCATCCCTAGATGCATCATCCATGCAAGTTTCAGGTCAGGGTTTGGTCAAGGTAGGGCTTATAGTTACTTGATAATGGACCTACTCCAAAAACTTTAACCTGGTAACTCATCTAGAAAATATAGGTCAGATCTACCATCCGAAGCAAGTCTGGTAGTGTCTATCCCTAAATGCATCATTAACGCAAGTTTGGTGCAGGTAGGTCTTATAGTTACTTGGGAATGGACCTGCTCAAAAAACTTAACCTGGTCATTCATTGGGAAAATTTAGGTCAGATCCAGCATCCAAAGCAAGTCTGGTGGTATTCCTCCCTAAATTCATCATCCATGCAAGTTTGTTCCAGGTAGGACATATAGATACTTGGGAATGGACCTGCTCCCAAAACTTTTACAGAGATGCCGACGCTGACGCCGGGTGTGTTTATAATCACATCTGGACTTTGTCAAGGTGAGCTAAAAAAAGTTACAGTAGAACCCCGTTATTACGATGATCACTTTGTTACGGTAAAATATCGTAATACCGAGGGCAACGTAATAAAAGTTCCCAATAAAATCCAGTAAAACATCGTTTGGAAAACGAATGATTGTATAAGGGGGTGTATTTTTCTCCTTCTATCTTCTTTTTATGCTCAAATTCTTAACCAATATGCTGTATACACTTAATTCATTGGTTACTTATCTTTTAAACTTATTTTCAAGATGTTATTTCTTCTTTTTCCATCATAGTAAAAGCATAAAGCACATTTTTTAATAGAAACTTCGACAATCTTCTTTTAATTGCCGTCATTTTCTGTAACATATACTTTCACTTTCGTTTCTGTCCAGATAATGCGTTCGTGAAAATTTCAATGTCTTCGTAGTCATAGTCATTTCTTTATAAACAACAACCAAAATTCTGATTATTTTATTCTCTTTGTATTCAATTAAAAGTCATTTCTAAATAAACAGCAACATTTTTTTATTCAAATAAAAAGGTCAAAGTAAATAGACAAGCAATCTGTCAAAATAATTTTTTTTAAATTACTGAACAGATGTCAATTAGCAGTTCAGCAATTATCTATTTGTATTTCTGCTGACAACTGAGAGGTAGTCTTAGCCACTATCCAAGCTGTTAAAACGTTTGTAGTGGAGTACAAATTTTGTCCTAATGATGTTTGATACCCAAGCTGTTAATTCACGCAGTTTATTTGCAAATGAAATTATGTGAACCTGTGTACAGCATATAATTATATGCATAATATTAAATGTAACCTTTTATTTATTTAATTAATTTATTAAACTAAGTATAAAATAAAGAATAAAGGAATTTAAAAAAAATTACAGTGATAGATAAAGAAGCTAGATTTATGAGTTAACTTTAATTGTTTAACAATGGCTTTGGCACGTCTCCAAATCTGCTGGGCTCACTGGAACAGTCCAGGTGGGTGCAATCAAGCGTCACTAACTACCTAACTGCCCTGTAAGTTAACACTCTCTCAAAGCACAGGTGTTCCAATGTTTATTTAGTGTCTCATTAAGTGTCTACCAGCAATCAACACTGAATAAACACGGAGTGAAAAAAATTTTGACAGAATTTTTACATCGTAATACTGAGACCTGGCGTTTTTGGACAACGTAATAAACGGTTCTTTTTTGTATAGTTTTGCTAAGAAATGGTTTTGTGCTTTGAATTTACAACGTAATAAGCGTTCTATCGTATAAAACCGTCACCGTAATAGCGAGTCTCTACTGTACAAGCAAATTCTAAGAATTGTGTTCCCCTGCTTTCCATGTCTTTGTGGGTGAGATGTCATTTTTATGAGATATTGTCTCAAATATTAATGCCCAATCACATGTCATTTAGAAATTATCACTGAAGTAGAATTTGAAAAAAATAAGGTCAATCATGAAGGTCAAGGTTAATGGGTCACAAATCATAGCATGCTTGGAAATATTTTGTCACAGGTAATGCACATGTCAAATATGAAAGCCATACCAGGTATCTCTTCTCAAGATAAGGAACAAGATGTGTTTGTGAAACGATGGTATCCCCGTATGGCAACATAGCGAAGATTAAACTTTTCTTAATTGCAAATTAAATATACTATTACCTAAAGTTTTCTTTATTAAAAGTAGGTCAAACTCCAAGGTCAAAGTCATTCTTGATATACGATGAAAGGTTCTGTCACAAGGATTAAATATTTTAAACATGAAAGCCTTAGCCCTAACCCTTTAAAAGTTATGGTCAAGGTTTGTGTTTTTTAAAAGTAAGTTAACCTCCAAGGTCAAGGTCAGAGGGTCATAGTTCTTTGTATCCAATGAAAGGCATTCTCACAAGGATAACATATGTGAAGTTAAAAGCCCTATCCCTTACCGTTCAAAAGTTATGGCCAAGCTTAAAGTTTTTTCACAAGTACAGAAATCTCCAAGGTCAAGGTCAATAGTTCAAGGTTGTTGGTATCCAATGAAAGGCCTTGCCTCAAAAAATACATATGTGAAATATTAAAGTCCTAGTATCTACCATTCAAAAGTTATGGCCAAAGTAAAAGTACGAAATTTTTGTATAAAAGTGGGTCATACTCCAAGGTCAAGGTCAAAAGGTCAAATTTGGTGGTACCCAAAGAAAGGATACACATGTGAAATATAAAAGCCATAGCTCCATTGCATCAAAAGTTATGGGCAAGGTTAAAGTTTTTGTGACGGATAGACTGACAGACAGATGGACAGACGAATGAGATTTAATGTCCCCTCGCTTTCGCGAAAACAGGGGACAAAAATGGAGGGGGAGGGGTCCATGCCTTAAGTGCCTGTGGTAACATCAACCTCGTAACCACAATTCTTTTATCATCAGAAACTATAGATCAATAGAACTACCCACAAGATAAACTTACGCTTTATCCATGGGTAGATGCTTTATCAATAGCACTTCCGGTTTTGACATGATTCCTCGCTTCAAGAATTTAAGGAGACTTTTATTTGTGAAAAATCTTGTCTTTATAGAAGAATGATAAAGAGCGATAATGTCGTTAAAAGCAAGAAAAAGACTCGTACATGTAAAAAAAAGTATCTTATTTTATCAATTAAGGACATTGGCAAGGTTCCTGGCTTTTGTAAAGAATTTTTCAAGAACTCTTGAATAGGTGCAATAGTACTAAACATGTTATTACTGGTACATTTAACCAACCAAGCCACCTTTCCGAATTAGATTTTTTTCAAATCAATGTTATTTCTTATGTGAAATGTTGATAAAAAGGACCTACTTAATTTTTATGCATCCAGATCGATAGATCTGAGGCGTATATTGTTTTTGTCCTGTCTGTTTGTCTGTTTATCTGTTTGTCTGTTTGTCTGTCTGTCTGTTGTCAACTTCAACCTTTGCCATAACTTTTGAACCATGAAAGACAGACTTCATATTTGGTATGCATAATCCACCAATGAAGTTCTTTCAAATGACACCAAGGTTAATGACCTTATGACCTTGACTGTGACCTATTTGCTAAAAATAGCTTTTTCGAATTTTTGCCATAACTTTTGAACCTTGAGAGATGGAGACTTTATATTTGATATGCATACTCCACCAATGACGCTCTTTCAAATGGCACCAAGGTCAATGACCTTGTGACCTTGACTGTGACCTTTATGCTAAAAATAGATTTTACAAACTCTCTCCATAACTTTTGAACCATGACAGATAGAGACTTCATATTTGGTGTGCATACTCCACTAATGAAGTTCTTCAAATGACACCAAGGTCAATGACCTTATGACCTTGACTTATTTTCTGAAAATATTTTTTTGAACTTTGTTGCCGTCGGGTGCATAGTGTTTCACACACACATCTTGTTTACCATAAAAAATTCCAAATCCAGTCATTTCAGAATGTTTATGTATTATATACTAGTACATTATTGAATCCTCATTTCCAATGATATCTAGATATCACGACTGAAAACACAAATTTAGAAACATGACACAGATCTACCAACACTGTACATGATTTTAAAGTTACTTCCCTTAATTTGTATTCAAAATGGTTAAGACTGGTTGATTGATTACCATATTGGAATCAAATTTTCATAAAAATATTGGCATAGATTTGTTTTAATATTTGTTTGCAGTTACTACATGTAAATTGTGGATCCTTCGCACGACCTTATACAGTTACAAGCTCTCAGCATTTGTCACATCACAGCATAGGCACGGTAAATAATGGCCTGAAGGCCACTGTTTACTGTCTGTCCCTGAACACAATGTACTTTACTTTACTGGTCCCCAGAAAAACGCACTAAAATGAAGTGTCGCCAAAGGCGACTTCAGTATATATGAGATTGCCTGAGCTATTGAAAAAAAATTTAAATAGGTTTTTTGGCCTTTTGACCCCAAAATTGAATTCTACAGTTAAAAGTTTAGTTTAAAACTAAGTTTTTAACCTCGTTCTCTGAAAAAAATTAATAAAATTGTTTTTCATGGAAAAATTGACAAAGAATAATTCTGAATGAGGAGTGTGCGGCGCATGCTTTGTGGCATTTCTTTCGGACTTAGCCATTCTTCCATGTAAACAATCAAACGAAATGCCTTTGAAGCTAAATTATGATCTTGGAAAAATTACAGAAGCAACTGAATTTCTTAACTTATCTAAAAGAACGAGTCACTGACCCTATTCCATCGGATAGTATGCAAGGACTAGGACGTTTTGACGAAATCTACCGGGCAGATGCTAAACTAACCCTAATCAGTCGAATAATGTGCGAAGACTAACCCTAATCTCTCAGATGAATGTGAGACTAACCTTAATCAGTCGAATACTAGTGCAATGACTAACCCTAATCTCTCAGGTAGGTGCAAGACTAACCCTAATCTATCGAATAGTGTGGAAATTCAACCCATTTCTGTTGAGTGACGTAGTTGTAATGTCATAGTCCAATGAGCGCAAGGATCTTGCAGATCTGGGGACCAGTAAAGTAAAGTCTATCCCAAAATAGCCACCACTACTTTTCTTTCTTCATTAAATATTAGAGATGATTCTACCCGTTGAAGGAAACACATGTGCTTTTGTTTACCTCTGTTGAAGTAAACGTGTGCTTTTCCGTTTACCTCTGTAAAATAAGCTTTATTGGTTTTCATTTCATAGAGAATTCTACATGGGGGATCACTATCAATTACAGTTTTATAAGTGAATAAAGCCATGATATAAACCTTTTTTCTCCAGATAAACATGACTTGCCAATGCCAATGTCCTTAAGATACCTGCATTGACTACTTGAAAATGTTAAACCCCCCCCCCTTAATATTGATTTCAAAGAAATGATTTGAACAAACTTGAATCTACACTACTTGAGGATTAGGTAAGATGTGTTTATTTTTCATACAAAATAAAATTATTAAAAATTTAGTATTAGACCCATTAAAACCTAAATAAGCAAAACATATTGCTCGGTAGGGTCATGGGAATGATGCGATATTGAACGTGTACAGGACAGACGTTAATTTGAATAACAATATTTTAAAAAATCATTGATTTGCCTTTTTTTAGTTGGAATGATTATTGTAAATTATGTGGAAATGTTCTAGCTATATAATAAAAGAGTTATTGAACTTAAATTGGTGAATATTGGCACTTGTTGGCAGTTCAAATGCACTCGCAAGCTCGTGCATTTAAACAGCCAACTTGTGCCAATATTCACCAATATAAGTTCAATAACTCTATAATATCAGTTGTTATCCTCCATATATTTTAGGATGCAAATTTCATAGCAAATATCTGCCCTGAAATTTACAGCACATTTGACACTGTCCAGTAAAAACCTGAGTGTCTATAATTCAACATGCAATTGGAGACAAATTTTGTGTCAAAATAGACAAGGTGTTGGATTGCAGAGTGTTAAACCATGTGAAAGGGTAAAGTGATAAAGAAACAATCCATCAAAATTCAGTGTGTCGGGTTGCACAGGTGTCAGATTGGACAGTTTTTACTGTATAACTAATATTATAACTCATATCAGAACTTACCTTTCTTTGATTTGGCTCCTATTTTCAATTTTGATGGCCAAGTGATTTGTGTGTGGCTTTCACTCATGACCTAATACATAAAAAAAAAAATTAATCAAAAGCCTGAAAGGCTTCAATGGTGTCAAACAAGAGAAACAATTTCAAAAGATCTGAAGATAGAAATAGGTCAAATGAGTGAACCCGGTAACATATTATAATAATATAAAAAATTGTTTTAACACAAATACAGTCTAGAGCCTTATATGTCCTAGCTGGTCCGAATGAAGCAGGGTTCGAATTGACAAGACACTGTCAGACATGTTCATACTCAATATCAAACTAATTTCTTTTCAGTCAATCGAAGAACTATGAAGGATTTCATAAATTTATATACTATTCTTTCTAATTGCCAATGTCAGAGCGTTGTTCTATTGTGTAGTAAGTGCATCTAAACTACAACTCTGACACTACCGTTTCAGGTATGATCCGATCGAGTTACGATTGTGCGTGGTAACAAATGGAGGAAATGGATAAATACAGTAATTCTGGTAAAGATCATTGGTTGTTCGGAAAAAATTGAATTGAAGATTGTAAATTCAATGCTAAGATTAAGAAATTTAATCTTTATAGTCTTGTAGTACTCGTGTTTATTTTGTAATTATTTTACCGTCTTCAATGTTGTTTGTATTTGTACAGTAATAAGTCCCAAAATGTTATTCATGTAATTCCAAGCACCCTCTCTGTAGAAATTCATCCGCAACAACCACAAAGTTTTTCTTGCGTGAAAATTAACATAAAATCGTTGTTTTGTAGCAGAATTAATTGAAGATACAATCGATGTAATTTTATTTTCAAGCTATTACTCATTGTGAGTGTTTTCAAAGAAATTGGTTTACAGCCACTGACACATTCGGTCGCGTAAATCTGACCAATCACTAGATGACATCCAAGCTTCGCTCGACCCCATGTTAACCTGCTTTTTCATTGATCAGAGAAGCACCCAAGAGCTATCAGCTTAGGAAAAATAAGGAATGTTAAAAAAAATTAAACACTTCTCTATCAATGAAGGACTAATTCATGAATACATTAAAACTTGGTTATAACGAAGTCACTGGGACGTATGAAATTACTTCTCTGTATCCATAATTTGTTATATCGTAAATATAAAGAATTCATTAAATTCACATAGCTGGGGAATCAAAAAACTTCTATTATCTGTGAATATGCAATCCTTGTTCGTACTAAACGAGTTTTACTGTACATTCAAAACAAATTACAAGTAGAGAAAGTTTTTCCTAAATAGAACTATCCAATAGGGACAAATACTCCCTGCTGAGTTTTTCAGAAAAGGTGCCAATTCACCAATACTTTATGGATCTAAGAGGTGTTCACAATGTTCTTACAAAAATTTGCAGTGAAAATATAACTGCTCATTATATTTTTTAATGAATGAAACAAAGCTAGGTGCAACCAAATAAAACATCTGACTAATACATTGTAATTCTATTGTAACATTTTCTTTATTTCATTGAAAAAATATATTGCAACTATGTGTCATGACACTCTGCAAACTGATTGTTGAAAAAAACAAGAGGCCCATGGGCCTTATAGGTCACCTGAGCATTATGCAACAACTTTCCAGTGATTGAATTTGATTCATGTTTTAAGCCAGATGCTATGGCATTCACAATTTTGAAAGAGGCACCATTGATCATCATAACAATACACTAAGCAGTTGCTTAGTTTGTTCACTTAATACCCATACGCAGGGTAGGGGAACAAAAAATGCATTTCAACTAATCAGTAATATTCAGCAATAATCAGTAGTGCCCCTACCACACATGAACCCCTAACCCTTAGGCCTTGATATTTGATTAATACCAAGGAGCAGATTTCAAACCATTCATTCATTTTCAGTAAATACCGTAAATCTGGAAATTTTTGCTGTAGATCAATTTTTAGCAAATTTGCGATTGCATTGCATTCGCAAAAATATTTTTCTTAAAAATAAATCACCAATAAGAAAATGTAAGCAAAGCTGTGGTCATTCGCAAAATTTTGAAACGTAAAAATTAATCAACAACATTTTGACCAGAATTGCAAAATAAAATTGACGTTAAAATTTCCAGATTTACGGTAAGTACAGCCCCAACCCCTCAATGGTACCCCTGACCCTGGGGCATTAAAATTCACAACTCTGGATGATAAGGGCCCTTGTCCATCATAACTATATAGGTAGTTCATCTGCTTAATACCCTGGAGCAGAGAAGAAAATTTTCAAAGACTTAAATAATGTATTTTCACTATATATAATCAATAGAGCCCCGCCCTAACACCAGAACCCATGACCCTGGGGCTATAAAATTCACAATTTTGGAAGAGCCATTCTTGCTCATCATAACTATGTACTTAGTTAGTTTATTTAATTCCTAGAAGCAGAAAAGAAGATTTTCAAAGAACTCATGTATTTTCACTATATAATCAATAGAGTTCCACCCTAACACCAGAACCCCTGACGCTGGGGCCATGAAATTAATTATTTTGGTAGAGGCACTCTTGCTCATCATAACTATGCACTTAGTTAGTTTATTTAATACCCAGGAGCAGAGAAGAAGATTTTCAAAGAATTCATGTACGAGGGTTGTCCCAAAATTCCGTAGACAAGCGTTGTTTTGTAGGAACCCTATGTCATACGTAAATGAAACTTCGTATATAGATTAAACCAATACTTTCTAATAAATTTATGGACAAATATGGAATAACTTCACAAATTATTCCAATTTAAAAGACATCTTTTATAGTCTTGTGTAGGAAGGCGGCGCAATACCCAAAAGTTGCAATTAAAATTCGGTTTAATATATCTAAAATCCTACGGAAAGGTATTTACTACCCTGTATTTTTTAAATGGAAATGAAAATTCTTAATGTTGTTGTATTGACTACATTTCCTCAAATTTTGGTGTTTATCCTTTGATAAATTTAAATTTTATAATGTTTTATACACATGGGGTTGAAATCCGACTTTATGAAAAATGGCGGCTGCGTTGGCACAGGCGGCGCACTGTACTATGATCAAGTGTTTTGATCCTGAATTTACTCTCATAGAAAAGTAACAGTCAAAAATGTTTGGTAGATTTGGAAACCTTTTCTCGTCCTTAGTATTTAAAATGACTGAAACGGTTTCTCTATGTAAATATGAATAACAGTAACTAAAATAAAAGACAAGACTAAGAAATGGGCAAGAGTTCCATTGTGCAACTCCGTTAGAGAAAACAGACGAAAAGCCCGTAGAAATATAGCGTTTTCAAATTATTATTATTTCATACCTGTACATGCATATACTTTGTTTACATATTTCAATCTTTAATCATATCATAGTTATTAAGATATTTCACATTTATAACTATAACCGTTTCGTTTGATTTAAGAATTCGATTCCGGTAGTTGAAATATTTTCTCCAAAATTTTGAACCGTTGACATTTTTATTCTTTGACGTTGCAGATTGCTCCAGGTGTTAGAGAACGACATCACTTTAATTTTTTTTACTCGAAAAGTTTTAAAGTAAACATGATAAAACTTCGTAATTCATCTGCCAAGAACACGCTTTATCCATCCTGAAAATTTTATAAAGATACATTAATTCCTTTAAAAGATATGAGCCCTGTCTACGACTTTTTGGGACAACCCTCGTATTTTCACTATATTATCTTATATTAATGGGCATTTTGCCCAAGAACATAGTCAATATTAATGTATCATATTACATGTGTGATATCAGAAAATTTTCAATGAAAGACATATAGCTGCTAAACAAACTGTTACCTGATCTGCTCTGCAGATGCATGTACACTCATTTTTTTTTTTATAAATTAAGGAAAATCACATATCAACAATGAAAAGAATTCCTTACTCTCTGGAAAAAGTCTTCTGCATTCTCATCATTTTCATTGGAGCCTGAAATAAATTAATTTTCTAATTGAATAAAAGTTTTGATATTAACACTTAAAACATATTACTTCATTGTCTAAAAGACAAGAGGCCCATGGGCCTTATAGGTCACCTGAGTATCAATTGAAACAACTTGAAATCAGTGTTGTCGCAGCATGATTTTTTGCATTTTTTTAGAAAATAACAACAAACTAGAGCAAAGAGTAAGTCTGGCATCCTGTTTGACCGGAATAAACTGAATTTTAGAAAAAAAAGAGCAATGATGTCTCCAATTATTTCAATCCTCTAAATCGATGTTGATAATTGCAGAAGTAAGCCATTTCCTGCTTCGTTCAACCGGAAGTGACATCAATGGATGGAAAATTATGTTTTTTGCTTCCAATGACAGACATTACTCAAAAACAAGCCAAGAACGACAAAAATATGCATTTTCTGACTACTTCAGGTTTGGCCGGAAGTGACGTCAGCAGACATATTATGACGATCTCAATGAATTCTACTTGACATTGTAAACAAGTTTGTTTCTTTGATGTTTTACAAATTCTCAAATTAAATCTTCTACCCTGACAGTCTGAGGCATGTTAATTAGCCAGGTGACTGTGTGCGTTTAAGTGTGAAGTGATTTCCTGTTGTGAAATCACACCTCTGGTTGCATTGTGTAAACAAAGGGATTATCAGCATGCACTGAATAAACAGAGCAGCTAAGGGATTTTGCCTGGGCATATTTATTAATTTTTGGTTAGGAAAAAAGGGCATGGCTCAGAGAAAAAGGGGCATGACATAGATTTATAACACTATCAATATTTGTCATGCAAGTTTCATCATAAGTTGGGAATAATCTCTCTCTCTCTCAGAAATTAAGCATTATTGAGACCAGCTAGTTCCTTGTTGAGACTTAGAATCTTTTTCTTGTAAATTATAATAATGCATCTGAACTTAGTAATAAATACGTTCGGTGTTGTGTAAAAATACTGCATTTTTGCCGCCAGGAAAATTACCAATTTTTGATGACTCGCCTATAAGTTGGACATAAAGTTTGGACCAAAAATCAACTCCCAAAAAACCGACTTATAGGAGAGTAAATACGGTATATTGTACATATTGTTGAAGATGAATTATCAGCGCAGATAAATTTTTTTGGTAAAAAATAGCAATATTTAGATTTTTGCTATGTTTCTTTTGATGTTCTGTCATCAGTTTTTAGTAAAATATCCATGGACGTCTACAAACATATAAGCAAGTCATATGCCATATGCATTGCTTACAAAATCTGAAAACAGTGACATCTTTAGAGCCATTTCAGCGTGTTTTTCAAATTATTGTTGTAAAATCACATTTTCAGACCAGAAGGTGTTACAGATAATGTTAATTTTATATTAAAACCACAATATTTTGGAAAGGTGTACTGCTGCACTTATGACTGTGTGAAATTAAAAGGCTGCGCAAAAGTCATGCGCACTCAAATTAGACTCGGCCTCGTTAAGTAATGCATATCTCACATCATGTTTTCTTAACATGTAAGTATTTATTCTGGCAACAATATTCAAGCAAGTTCTGTTTAAATAGGTCTTAAAATTCATTGGGGAATGACAACTTCAAAAAAATTTAACCGGCACTTCTTAGGAAAATGTAGGTGACTCAGGTGACCTAAAAATCAATGTAAGGTGTTCATTTTTTAATAATAAACAAATCAATGCACAGGTGCGCCATTGCACAACATGTATTATGATTTATTATTCATTTCAAGAAACTTTTGAAGAATTTTGAATTTCGACAATAAACTATGCAAAATTATGAACTTGGTAAAAAGTTTTCTCTTAGAAATGTTTTAACAAATCACAGTTTAAACAAGAGGCCCATGGGCCACATTGCTCACCTGAGCACTAAGGGTAGGAAAAAGTAGAAAATGACTTTTTATTGTAAAGTTTAAATCCAAAGTAGTCCCATGACCAATCATGGATTTGCTATTTTTTAGAAAATGATTTTTAAAGAATTTTCATATATATATCTTAAAAAACTTTGCTCGGCCATTTTGGCCCCCGCCCTATCCCTGGGGGTCATGATTTGAACAAATTTGAATCTTCACTACTTGAGCATGCTTCCATATAAATATGATGAATTATGGCTTTGTCATTCTTGAGAAGATTTTTAAAGAATTTTCCTACATATATTTTTATGTAAAACTCTGGTCGGCCATTTTGGCCCCGCCTTACCCCTTTGGTTCATGATTTGAACAAACTTGAATCTACACTACCTGAGCATGCTTCCATATAAATATGATGAATTATGGCTTTGTCATTCTTGGGAAGATTTTTAAAGAACTTTCTTATATATTTCTTTGTAAAACTTTGGTCGGCCATTTTGGCCTCGCCCTACCCCCGGGGGCCATGATTTGAACAAACTTGAATCTAAACTACCTGAGCATGCTTACATATAAATATGATGAATTATGGCTTTGTCATTCTTGGGAAGAAGATATTTATAGAATTTTCCTATATATTTCTATGTAAAACTTTGGTTGGCCATTTTGGCCCCGCCCTACCCCCGAGGGTCATGATTTGAACAAACTTAAATCTACACTACCTGAGCATGTTTCCATATAAATATGATAAATTAAGGCTTTGTCATTCTTGAGAAGAAGATTTTTTTAAGAATTTTCCTACATATATTTTTATGTAAAAGTTTGGTCGGCCATTTTGGCCCTGCCCTACCCCCGGGGGTCATGATTTGAACAAATTTGAATCTACACTACCTGAGCATGCTTCCATATAAATATTTTTAAAGAATTTTCCTATATATTTCGGCTAATTGTATTCGGCGTGTCTTCGCGCCCGCGCATCCATCTCATCCCAATATCACAAAAGCATTTTCTACCTGCATTAAAACACTCAAATGACTGAAAATTTCTTCATAATTTAAGCTTTATTGCTTATATTTAAAAGACAGTCCGAGCCCGATTGCATTCCTTTGTTAGGTGGATCTAGAAAATTTTCCTAAGAGGTGTTGTCTGACACTCGCTAGGGAAGAGGGCCAAGGCATAGATTATCATTTAGTAATTTTACTATGTCAGTTTGAATAGATTTGAATTTTCCAGGGATCCGGATCCCCTTTGATCCATGCATGCCTTACCACGTGCAAAAGTGAAATTTACCCGAATTTTGGAATTGGCCTCTCTCTCTCTATATCTCTCTCTCTCGTATAATATCTCCAAACTTTAACTAAAGCATTTAAAATTATTGAGTGCATGCCTTGGTTTAATAGATTTATTTTATGTTCAACACACATCCCTTGGAACCGCGGGAGGGGACTTACACAGATAGACATCATATTAATCATTGGGACATAGGTTTAGCCCCCACCTTCAACAGGCACGTTGCAGTGTAGTCTAAGAAGGGTAAGAATTATAGTAAATGTATTGTTTGACAGAACAAAAAATGGTATCGAAAGAAGTTCAATCAGCCCCCCCCCCAACATTTCTACAAATAAAAATATACCTTTAAATCTTTTTAGTTAAATTATAAGAACTGATTTTATGAAAGGTAGTAGAGTAGATTTGTATCATTTTTATTGAAACATTGGAAGCTTTAACTTTCAACATTCAAAGTGCAGATATGTTCATAAAAATGTACAAATTTTCAAATTTTATTTTGTACATTTACAAGTGATACAATATAGTTATGTTTTCTAACTTTTATGTACAATATTTCGGGATGATGTTGTTTTTTTTTTGAAGCGTAAAGTTTTTATTATTTG
>PRKT01000078.1:254405-283223 GCA_003671525.1 Saccostrea glomerata
CAAAATGTGATCAGAAAAGCTCACTTGAGCCTTCGGCTCAGGTGAGCTAAAAACAATGCACAGAATCATGTATCTTAGTGTAGTCTACTTGTGTGCCAAGTTATACTGAAATGGGACCAAAACTGTCGGAGGAGTAGCATTTTGAAAGAATTTCAAAGAAATTTCTATTTTTAGTAACCATGGCAACACTGTTCATTGAAATCAAAAACCGATGCACAGAATTATGTATCTTAGTGTAGTCTACTTGTGTGCCAAGTTATATTGAAATCAAACCAAATCTGTAGGAGGAGTAGCATTTTGAAAAATTGTTTACAGACAGACAGACAGACAGCTGGACAGACAGACAGACAGACACACAAGGGCAAAACAGTATAACCCCCTCTCCTTCGGAGCAGGGGTATAAAAAACCAACTTCTATCAACACCTTACGCAAATGGATTATGAGAAGAGTAGCGTATCAAAAACCCTTGGCTAGCAAAGATGCACTATCTAAGGATGTTTTCAAATAAGTTTCATCTTTCCTGGCCCAGTGGTTCTCGAGAAGAAGATTTTCTAAGATTTTTTCTATATATTCCTATGTAAATCTTTGATTGTCAGTTGCGGCCCCGCCCTACCCCTGGGGGCCATGATTTGAACAAATTTGAATCTACACTTCTTGGATGCTTCCATATACGAGGGTTGTCCGGTAAAATCGTGGACAAAGCGTTTTTCTTGAAAAATAATGGACGTAATAAACTGAAATTTTCAGTGAATGTTTATTTATCATATCAAAGAGCATTATAATTTTTTGGATAAAATATAGACAAAATAAAGATTCTATAATGCTTGAATGTGCACAAGGTTAGGTCCTACAGCGCACAGTCAAAAAAAGAAGGTTTTATAAGATAATACATGAGTATTGATTTGAAATAAAAGATTTAAATAGATAAGAGTAGGGTAAACATTTTCTCTATTCGATTCCATAATTCATTTTGTCTTTTGAAAAATTTCATGGCATTTGGTCAATTTTAGCAGTTTCCTGAGCATTCGAAATGGGAAAGTAGTAAACACAACACGCAAAAAGTGGTGACGTTTGATGACGTTACGGCCCACCGGAGATCAATTCGCCTTGATTTAGATGGTGTACTAACGCCGTATAAAACTTTAAATGAATACACAAGAAAAAAAATCTCCAAACAATTACTAGATCTTTAGTATAGAAATGAAATGGGAGTTTTATGAGTCAAGTCTTTCTTGATCAAATTCCGAGGTAGTACAAAACATACATACAAACTGCTATTGTTATAGCAAAAGACGTCACTGTTGACCGTCATTATAAGATTGTCTATAACTTGAATGATGGTGGGAATATTGTCCGTATTTCACTAATTACTCCTCAGAAGATAGCACGTTTGTCCCAGATTGGTTCCTCAATTGTTTATGGAGACTAAAGTAATGTACATCAATGAAATTCCAAAATTAAAGTAGGACTCATCCAACTTTTTTTTTAACGCAAAGATGAAACTTTAGGTTGTTTTAGACACGCTGTTTTAGACACTTTGACGTTATCATTCGTGCGCCATAAGGTGATACAATACATAACATAAAATCTCATAATCTGGCTCAATTGTTCTGGAATTCAGTTAATTCATAATTATCTCCCCTTGGAATAGGGCTTGGCCCTTCATTTGAACAAACTTGAATCCCATTCACCCAAGGATACTTTTTGGCAAGTTTGGTTGAAATTGGCCCAGTGGTTCTTGAGAAGAAGATGAAAATGTGAAAGTTTAAGACAACGACAACTACAACAACAACAGACGAATGTTGATCAGAAAAGCTCACTGGAGCCTTTGGCTCAGGTGAGCTAAAAAGGTGAAATACTCAGTGTATACAGGGTTATTTTTGTCCAATGTTATTTTCCCCCTTTTTCAATTGCTATTAATTTTGACCCATTTTAAATTTGCCAATTCACAGTTCTGTTTAAGAATTTTACCTGTGCTCTTTGAATTTGCCCTGTTTTAAATTTGCCAACTTGTGAAAAGCAAAAAGGGTGAAAATAAAACCGGGGCAAAAATTTACCTGCATACAGTAGTTTATTCTCTCCTGACTATTACAATGGCAGATCAATATTCTTTCCTGACTGTTATAAAGTTGGAGAGAATACTAGAAATCAGGTATTAACCGTGAAATCACATATAATACCCAATATAAGGATATCGTTGAATCCGAAAAATCAGGTATAGGCGATGTAATCACTTGATAAAACTTAAACAGTGGGATGGGGCATTTTGTCGATTTAAAATTCTACCTAGATACAAATGTTTTCTTAAGATATTACTAGCCAAGTAAGAATTTGGATGTCAGGATGTGCACAGGACAACAAATACTTGTGGAGCATAGTACATATCATGATCTGCAGCCAAACAGGCATTCTTTTGCTTCATATTTTTTAAAATGTTGAAAGTATTTACATTATCTTGTTCATGTTCATACCAGGGATTAATCTAGGTTTTGGGGGAAACTACCCTTTCTGGAGAAATTGGGAAAATCAACTGGGGTCTGGTAACCACTGGAGCAATTGCAAGGCAAGCCCTGCTTGGGGGCCAGTTGAATTTCAGCATTTTAATGACCATTTAAAGCACATAAAGTAGCAAAGTAAATCCATATTTCTCATATACTGAAAAAATCAAATTTTAAATTTTCAGTTTTTAAGAAGGAAAAAATATTGGAGCTTTTTATTCTTGTAAGGGGGATATTTTACTCATCAAAAGGGGAAAAATTAGATCTTCAAGGGAAATTTTATCTAGGGGAAAAACAGAATATAGGTAGTAAATATACCCTAGATCAATCCCTGCATACCTAACACAACAGAATTTTTAAATATCAGAATTTGGGGATTTATAATAATTTCACATCAACACAACAAACATGAATATAAATCAAATTATACAGAAACACATTTCACACACAAAATAATGTCACCTGTAAACAAGGGACTGTCTATTGTTTCCAATTATGCGTCATTAATTGCTTTCACATTCATCTTGTGCATAAAATCAAATTTATTACAGGATTTAATTATAAACTATTATAAACTATAAACAGATTTGTTACACGTTACAGTGATTTATTTATTGATGAAAATATTATTTGTGAAAATGAAACTGTAAGAGTTTTACACCATTCAAGTATTGTATTTTGATATTGATTATAAATTTAAATTTCACATATTTTGTTGTTTTTTACATTGGTCCGGCAAATTTTTGGTGTGTCCTGTAATTTTTGTGATCTTTTGACAATCTGTGGGACACTGTGTCCTACAAATTTAGCGCAACTTATTGTGCTAAATAAATATACATTTTTTACAATGGGTGGCACTGAAACTCTCCAGTCTGTCAAAATATATTTTCGGAGAGCTGCAGTTTTGCAGCTTATTCTAACTGACGTTGGTTCCCTTTCTCTTCTTGTAAATATAGTGATTACATGTCTCTGGATTATATGCATAATCTTTTTGAATTTCAAAGCTCTGGATCATACACGTTACGCTCAGAAACAAACTCCGAACTTCGATTACCAAAATATAAAACTAACTTATTTAAAAATTCTTTACAATATTCAGGAGTTATTATCTGGAATGAGCTACCAATAAGAATCAGGAATTCCCAATCCCTTACAATATTTAAAAAAAGTGTTGAAAATTTTCTGCTTGTGAAACGCAATGGTTCTATGTGACTTTTTTCTCTCTCCCCATGCTAAAATGTTGATGTTTTATTTCTTTATTTATTTTTTGATAACATACTGTTCAGTTTTTATTGTCTCCTTATTGTGATTTGTATTTATTGTGTATATACATTGTATATGTGTTATAAAGAAGGCCCCGAGGAAGACTAGTGCTCACACTAATCGAGTTACCTTCTATAAATAAAGTAGGGGAGGAACAGCGAAAGTCGGACGGTTTTTCGGACCTTCTCGTATGCACCTTCGGTACACACTCCAAACTCGTAACACATAACCTAAAAGTTTTACGTCACATAAAATGATGTTTTTACCCTCTTTCTATTCTTAATTTTCATTGGTTAAAAGCTTTGTAATGCTATAAATCAAAACCAAACACGGGAAGTCAAAGGCTGATAAAGTCGGACAGCGACAGTGAAAGTCGGACATGTACAGTACTTGGCCATAAGTGAGTCATAATTTTATTTTTACACTATATATTTCATTGAAAAACCTATTTTTATAAAAACTTGTTGTGAAGTCAATTTTAGCTCAATTTTCATGATTTTTCCAGTGAAACATGCAGAATTATTCAAATTTTCTTTTCTTAAATGATAAACAAAAGGAAACTTAAACTACTGAGAATGAATTATAAAATATTGTCAAGACAAAATTTTCTAAGGCGTAACAAAAAAATATGTTTGTTTACGGTTACCCGACCGACCCTAATTTTAATCGCCGACCCAAACTTTTTTTTCGTCGTAAAAATCCGGAAGTTACTGGCCGGTCAGTTTAACTTTTACATTCATCTTTGAAATCGAAATTGAAAGTACGTATACAGAAACAAAACCAATGAGTTCAATTTCTACATCAACGAGTTCGTTGTAATTTGCTTACCATTGCGTGGCAGTTGCAGGGGTGTACAACTAGCATTGCCCGACGCCTGGTGCTACCGTTTTTGGGGGGTAGTAAAAATAAAAATTATGCATGTAATACATGAGAAACACAAACGGTATTTTCACTCACTGTTTTGCTATTTAATTTCCAACTAATGAAAATTTTCCAGGTAGTATGCTCCTACTGTTCGTAAATCACTTTAATCTTATCCGTTTTGCAATACTTCCTGACTTATTTACTTCAAAAACCAATCGTTTTTTCCTAATCCGAATTTCCTTCATTCCTCTGTTAATTGGCAAATTCATGCAGATATCTCTTTCAATTATTTACGATCCCCCAATCAACTGATAGTTAAGTATTATGTGGTTAAACTTGAATGTATATCAATTGTACTTAATGGTTTGAAATAAAAATGAAATGATTTTTGCTTCATTTTAGATATTAAGTACGGCTCCGTGTAAAAATCATGCAGAGGGGGGTTTCAGAATTTCTTCAAACTTTGCATGTTGGTAGAGTATGCTAAGATACTCCAAAAAAAATTATAATTTTTTTTTAATTCTGTCATTGGTATCCATGGCAACCGATAAACTGTTTTGGGCAAAAAATGGCTGAAATTTCCTCTAAAAACAGGCAAAAATACCAATAATGAAGATTAAATGAAAAGAAAACTAAACAATAAAACACATTTATGTTTATTTCTTATTAAAATACAGCATAAGTAGTTACTATCCATATTTAGTCAAAATATTTTTATGACCAGTAATGTGTTCTAATTTTGAGCTAAAAAGGGGAGATAATCCATATTGGCCAAAAATGTAAAATATCCATTTTTTAGGATTTTTATCTATCAAAAATTTCTAAAAACCCCACAGCCAAACTAAAAAGCCATGCTAGTTTCATAGAGACTATAGTCTAAAGCTAATAAAATTATTAAAACATTTTTGTGCAAATGATTATTAATTTCCCAAAACAACTGATGAATTTTGTACGAAAATGGTAATTTCACTTTTTTGTCACAGTCCAATATATGCCATGTATGTTTGCATGTAAAAATAAATAGCATTTCAAAACCATTTTTTTTATATTTCCATTTTCAAATACAATTAAATTATTTACTTTTCATAATTAATCCAAATATTACCACGTCCAGTAATAGTTTTTAATTTTAAGCTGAAAAGGGGGGATAATCCATGTCGAGAAAAACTGAAATTTTCAATTTTAAAAGGATTTACAAGCTAAATTCAGCTTTATGATAAAAAATTTAAAGAAAAATACACTACAGCCAAACAGAAAGGCAGTGTTTATGTCATAGACACCATACCTTATGGCAAATAAAATATTAAAAACATTTTTGTGCAATTAATTATTAATTTCCAAAAGCCATTGAAGAGTTTTATACAAAAAATGGGAAATTCACTATTTCGTCATGGTCGAATAAATGTCATGTATATATTTATGCATGTTAAATTATAAATAGCATTTCAAAACAATTTTTTTTATAGTTCCAAATCCAAACACAACACAATTATTTATTTTCATTAATCAAATTATATCTATATCTACAGTATTATTTCTAATTTCAAACTGAAAGGGGGAGATAATTCATGTTGACAAAAACAACAAAATATCATTTTTTGAGGATTTCAGTTATCAAGAAAATAAAATATATCTATGATTTAAAAATAGCCAAACAAAAAGGCTGAGTAGGTTTCATAGATACCATACCCTATGGAAATTTTTAAAAAATCATGTGCACAAAAATCATTGTGATTAATAATTTCACCAAAAAAAGAAGTAGCATTATCTTTTGTCAGAGTCAAATATATACACCATGTACACACGCCAGTACATGTTTACATGTAAGAATATCAGTTTACATTTTAAAATAAATTCTTTTACATTTCCAAATTCAAATACAACACAAATTATTTTTTTCATTAATGAACAGTAAAATGTGTAAAAAAAACATTTGAAAATATTAATCATTTTAATATTGATTACTAGATACATTTATCATATAATCATTGTATATGTAAACACAATTTTAAGTTTTACATCTTTGTAAGGTGCAGTCATGCCAAACAGAATATCACTAAACTCCACTGCTTCTCTTCTGTAGTAAGTGACTGTCCTTTGTTTATAAGCCTCTTCTAAAAGCATTTAAGATCCTTTGGAAGAGAATTGCTGCCTGATTAACATTATCCAAAGTACCGTCATGGAATCCACTGAACTCTAATCTTTGCTTTTTGACAGCTTTAAATATTTTATTTTCCATTATTCCTAAAATAATAATTACAACATACATGTACATGTATTTATCACTCATCAATTTAAAACTCTATAGTTTATGCTACATTATTATTAAGGTACTAAATGGTTATTTTGATTTTATAAATTACTTTAGATGGAATATCAAGTTTATATAATGCAGTAATTTCATTAAAAATCTATAAATGGTTGCATGACACATATTCTCCCACCTTTGGAGTCTTATTAGTTGGTGGTGTTCAATGATGTTTTCTTGCTGTCTGTAATAAATAGCGTAACCTTTTCCTTCAAACCATGATGCAGCCCATCGCGTACATTCTGTGAAAATAAAATGGGGTTTAATTCATCTAAAAAAAATACTAATTTATGAAATACAGTAAAAAAAAGTTATCAGGTCACCAGGACCTATGAAATTACTTCGCTATATCAATTACTCGTAATATCCATAAAAGGAATTTGTTAAATTTATATAGCTGGGGATCTAAAATAACTTCGCTATATCCGTGAATGCGCTAGATCCATGTTCATAGTTAACGAGTTTTGCTGTATGTTAAATATCTTTTCTAATAGTGTATTTTTTATCATTTGCAGTTTTCCAGTTTTAACTTTAGTACAATTTAAACAGAATCTACACTACTTGAGGCTTCTTCCAATGACTTCCATATCAGTACAATATTAATCATGGCTTTGCTGTTCTAGGAAAGATTCTCCCCTATATATTGCAAAGTGAAACTTTGATCCCCATTGTGGCCCCATCCTACCCAAAGGAAGGTTTAACTTAACCAATTTATTTATACACTATATCACCAGAGAATGCTTCCATATCATCACTTTGCTGTTCTTGAGAAGATTTTAAAAGATCGTTACTTAAACCATTCCAAGTTTTCTATCTATTTCTTAAGATCCATGTGTGCCTTGGTTTTGAATCTCAATGAGAAAAGCCCTTTATTTTTCATTCAAAAGTCATGACCAATGTCAAGTTTTTGAAAAGTTTTTCATGTCCAGTCGGGTGTCAAATCTGTTTGCCTGTGACAAAATTTGTGCATCTCAGGCGGTTGAGCAACAGTTATTTCAAACACTGCCTTAACCATACAATCAAACTTATTCATGCCTCATAGCACACAGGGGAGTGCACAGTTACTTAAACAGGTCTAGACCACAAGATTATCTGATGATATGTCAGCTTAAATTTGCATGTAAATTGGCTATCAGTTTTCTTTACATAGTTTTAGACAGCAGTACAAGGTGCACAATTATCATTTAACCCCTCAATCAAATATCAAAAGTACTAGGACATGCAAACGTCACAAGGTTTGTACGGTACGTATTGGAAGCAACTACAGTGGTACCTCATTTATTCGGACACTTTGGTTCCTAGTCAAATTGTCCAGAAATGTGAAGTGTCCGATACCTGAATTACCAGTTAAAGAAGACAAAATAACGTTAAAAATTTTCGTTCCGATGTAAAATTGTCCGAATACTGAAGCATTCCGATATCTGGCGTTCAGATATCTGAAGGTTCACTGTATTTATCATCAAAAACTACAATTTTAAATGTGAGCATTGAGCAGTGTCTTTGGAAACTAATCTTTCAATTTTGGCTGTATAAAGTCAACGAGAGGCCCATGGGCCACATCGCTCACCTGAGCATTGTTGCTAGGAAAAAGTAGAAATTGGTTTATTATTGAAAAGTTCAAATCCAAAAGTAGTCCTATGACCGATCATGGCTTTGCTATTCTTGAGAAGAAGATTTTTAAAGAATTATCCTATATATTTCTATGTAAAACATTGGTCATCCATTGTGGCCCCGCCCTACCCCCGGGAAACTTGAATCTACACTACCTGAGAATGCCTCCAAATAAATATGATCAATTCTGGCTTGGCTATTCTTGAGAAGAAGATTTTTAAAGAATTTTCCTATATAATTCTATGTAAAAATTTGGTCGGCCATTGTGGCCACGCCCTACCCCCGAATGTCATGATTTGAACAAATTTGAATTTACACTACCTGAGGATGTTTCCCCATAAGTTTCATCTTTCCTGGCACAGTGGTTCTTGAGAAGAAGATCTTTAAAACATACCACCAAATTTTCATTAATTCCCAATTATCTCCCCTTGAATGAGAGCATGGCCCTTCATTTGAATAAACTTGAATCTCCTTCACCCAAGGATGCTTTGTGGCAAGTTTGGTTGAAATTGGCCCAGCGGTTCTTGAGAAGTCGAAAATGTGAAAAGTTTACAGACAGACAGATGGACGCCGGACAAAATGTGATCAGAAAAGCTCACTTGAGCCTTTGGTTCAGGTGAGCTAAAAAGAAACTCTATTGTTTTTGGTGATGAAGTAAATAAAGTATGCAGTAAATCGACCAAAACCGTGTGTCGCTTCTGATTTGTATTTAATAACAAATACATGAAATAGTAGACTGTCATGCTTGGGGACTCATTCAATTAATTGTAGAATGCTAGAGTAGAGACAAAAACATTGTGCTGAAAATTACCTTCCATTAACAGTAGTGTATCCGAGCTCTTAAGAAAATGGAAATTCGTCTTTTGCTTAATTAAAAGTATTCAACAGCTGCAATACTACATGTATCTATGATTGGGTTTTTTTTTAAAGACTCATAATACATTGTCATAATATGACTTGTAAAATACTTTTGACTGCATATAAAAAGCTTTACCAAGCTATTTTGAATAGATTAATAGTGAGTGTAGTGAGGGTCGCAAAGCGATGCACGTAACTGCGAGCTCTGATGACAACGCCTGGGCAAAGAGAAAATTTGGACTACTGCACATTCATTCCAAAGAATTTTTTACCGCAGTAATTTAGACCCACAATGCATCGCTTCATACACAAATTCTAAAGCAACGTTCTCGCGAGAATAGAGAGGTTAAGCAGTTGACCGTGTACGTCTACGTGTAGCTAGGGAAATCCCCTAATTTAATGCGGTTTACGTCATCAGTTTTGCATACCCCGTAATTCTACAAGTTGTACACAACGTGTAGATTCGCAAGTACACGTAACGTCACAGTCACGTAGGTGAAAACTTGTAGCTTCTTGAACTCAAACTATGGAATAAATATTTTTCAGTCGGTATTTGGTATAAAGTTGAGAGTTTATTACAAACATCCAATGCATCTTTTTTATTTCAAGTCATTTATTTATTTGATACAAGTGGATTGTAAAGGCCTTGCTGAAATGGCGTTTTACACGTACCGGTACACGTTCAATTTGTTAAACAGAACACGACTTTAGCTACACATACGTGTAAAATCACTTCTAGGTTTAAATGTACAAGTAGACGTACACGATCAAATGCTTAACCTCTCTAAAAACAACAAAAGTTAAACGAATAATAAACTTGTCTTGATTTAATGAATTTATCTGTTTATTGCAGAAAGATAATTATAAACTGATTGAAATCAGCCTTGTTCAGGCTTCGGTTTGGTAAAGCAACATACAAACGACGTCATATGACGTCAATGTCACCTGCGGATTTACATGTCCAATCTAAATGAAAATGGATAAGTATATGCGCTCGCCCTAACGGTCGCACCGTCAACATATTAAAGCTACATAGCTATTTCAAGCTACAAAATTAATTATCTAAATCAAGAAATTGTTCTGCAGTGTTCTGGACCATATCTTACCTGGTCAAATGTAACTGTCCAAATGTACATTGTCTTCCCTCTCCAAGTCGAGTAAGCTGACAAAATCGGACTGCCACCCCTCTCTGAGAGTTTACTCTTGGGCTCTGGTGGATTACCGTAGAAGTTAAACTTCTAAGATAGATCACAATGGTGTCAGTAGGCGAGTACCATTTCGGAGAACGTCAACATGGTCAATATACTAATCAATACGACACATGGCTAAAATTTTGCCCGAAAACTATGCCTAATCTGTTCTTGTAGAATCCTTTCAACCAATTTATGTCACTTCACACATATTTTTGCAATAAACATCACAGGATGCATCAAAATAACTTTGCAGCGTACAGCTAACCATGGACGCTGCCATTTTTTTTACTATGAATTCCAGAACAATTGAGCCAGATTATGAGATTTTATGTTATGTATTGTATCACCTTATGGCGCACGAATGATAACGTCAAAGTGTCTAAAACAGCGTGTCTAAAACAACCTAAAGTTTCATCTTTGCGTTAAAAAAAAAGTTGGATGAGTCCTACTTTAATTTTGGAATTTCATTGATGTACATTACTTTAGTCTCCATAAACAATTGAGGAACCAATCTGGGACAAACGTGCTATCTTCTGAGGAGTAATTAGTGAAATACGGACAATATTCCCACCATCATTCAAGTTATAGACAATCTTATAATGACGGTCAACAGTGACGTCTTTTGCTATAACAATAGCAGTTTGTATGTATGTTTTGTACTACCTCGGAATTTGATCAAGAAAGACTTGACTCATAAAACTCCCATTTCATTTCTATACTAAAGATCTAGTAATTGTTTGGAGATTTTTTTTCTTGTGTATTCATTTAAAGTTTTATACGGCGTTAGTACACCATCTAAATCAAGGCGAATTGATCTCCGGTGGGCCGTAACGTCATCAAACGTCACCACTTTTTGCGTGTTGTGTTTACTACTTTCCCATTTCGAATGCTCAGGAAACTGCTAAAATTGACCAAATGCCATGAAATTTTTCAAAAGACAAAATGAATTATGGAATCGAATAGAGAAAATGTTTACCCTACTCTTATCTATTTAAATCTTTTATTTCAAATCAATACTCATGTATTATCTTATAAAACCTTCTTTTTTTGACTGTGCGCTGTAGGACCTAACCTTGTGCACATTCAAGCATTATAGAATCTTTATTTTGTCTATATTTTATCCAAAAAATTATAATGCTTTTTGATATGATAAATAAACATTCACTGAAAATTTCAGTTTATTACGTCCATTATTTTTCAAGAAAAACGCTTTGTCCACGATTTTACCGGACAACCCTCGTATATGGAAGCATCCAAGAAGTGTAGATTCAAATTTGTTCAAATCATGGCCCCCAGGGGTAGGGCGGGGCCGCAACTGACAATCAAAGATTTACATAGGAATATATAGAAAAAATCTTAGAAAATCTTCTTCTCGAGAACCACTGGGCCAGGAAAGATGAAACTTATTTGAAAACATCCTTAGATAGTGCATCTTTGCTAGCCAAGGGTTTTTGATACGCTACTCTTCTCATAATCCATTTGCGTAAGGTGTTGATAGAAGTTGGTTTTTTATACCCCTGCTCCGAAGGAGAGGGGGTTATACTGTTTTGCCCTTGTGTGTCTGTCTGTCTGTCTGTCCAGCTGTCTGTCTGTCTGTCTGTAAACAATTTTTCAAAATGCTACTCCTCCTACAGATTTGGTTTGATTTCTTGCAGAGTGTCATGACACATAGTTGCAATATATTTTTTCAATGAAATAAAGAAAATGTTACAATAGAATTACAATGTATTAGTCAGATGTTTTATTTGGTTGCACCTAGCTTTGTTTCATTCATTAAAAAATATAATGAGCAGTTATATTTTCACTGCAAATTTTTGTAAGAACATTGTGAACACCTCTTAGATCCATAAAGTATTGGTGAATTGGCACCTTTTCTGAAAAACTCAGCAGGGAGTATTTGTCCCTATTGGATAGTTCTATTTAGGAAAAACTTTCTCTACTTGTAATTTGTTTTGAATGTACAGTAAAACTCGTTTAGTACGAACAAGGATTGCATATTCACAGATAATAGAAGTTTTTTGATTCCCCAGCTATGTGAATTTAATGAATTCTTTATATTTACGATATAACAAATTATGGATACAGAGAAGTAATTTCATACGTCCCAGTGACTTCGTTATAACCAAGTTTTAATGTATTCATGAATTAGTCCTTCATTGATAGAGAAGTGTTTAATTTTTTTTAACATTCCTTATTTTTCCTAAGCTGATAGCTCTTGGGTGCTTCTCTGATCAATGAAAAAGCAGGTTAACATGGGGTCGAGCGAAGCTTGGATGTCATCTAGTGATTGGTCAGATTTACGCGACCGAATGTGTCAGTGGCTGTAAACCAATTTCTTTGAAAACACTCACAATGAGTAATAGCTTGAAAATAAAATTACATCGATTGTATCTTCAATTAATTCTGCTACAAAACAACGATTTTATGTTAATTTTCACGCAAGAAAAACTTTGTGGTTGTTGCGGATGAATTTCTACAGAGAGGGTGCTTGGAATTACATGAATAACATTTTGGGACTTATTACTGTACAAATACAAACAACATTGAAGACGGTAAAATAATTACAAAATAAACACGAGTACTACAAGACTATAAAGATTAAATTTCTTAATCTTAGCATTGAATTTACAATCTTCAATTCAATTTTTTCCGAACAACCAATGATCTTTACCAGAATTACTGTATTTATCCATTTCCTCCATTTGTTACCACGCACAATCGTAACTCGATCGGATCATACCTGAAACGGTAGTGTCAGAGTTGTAGTTTAGATGCACTTACTACACAATAGAACAACGCTCTGACATTGGCAATTAGAAAGAATAGTATATAAATTTATGAAATCCTTCATAGTTCTTCGATTGACTGAAAAGAAATTAGTTTGATATTGAGTATGAACATGTCTGACAGTGTCTTGTCAATTCGAACCCTGCTTCATTCGGACCAGCTAGGACATATAAGGCTCTAGACTGTATTTGTGTTAAAACAATTTTTTATATTATTATAATATGTTACCGGGTTCACTCATTTGACCTATTTCTATCTTCAGATCTTTTGAAATTGTTTCTCTTGTTTGACACCATTGAAGCCTTTCAGGCTTTTGATTAATTTTTTTTTTTATGTATTAGGTCATGAGTGAAAGCCACACACAAATCACTTGGCCATCAAAATTGAAAATAGGAGCCAAATCAAAGAAAGGTAAGTTCTGATATGAGTTATAATATTAGTTATACAGTAAAAACTGTCCAATCTGACACCTGTGCAACCCGACACACTGTGAATTTTGATGGATTGTTTCTTTATCACTTTACCCTTTCACATGGTTTAACACTCTGCAATCCAACACCTTGTCTATTTTGACACAAAATTTGTCTCCAATTGCATGTTGAATTATAGACACTCAGGTTTTTACTGGACAGTGTCAAATGTGCTGTAAATTTCAGGGCAGATATTTGCTATGAAATTTGCATCCTAAAATATATGGAGGATAACAACTGATATTATAGAGTTATTGAACTTATATTGGTGAATATTGGCACAAGTTGGCTGTTTAAATGCACGAGCTTGCGAGTGCATTTGAACTGCCAACAAGTGCCAATATTCACCAATTTAAGTTCAATAACTCTTTTATTATATAGCTAGAACATTTCCACATAATTTACAATAATCATTCCAACTAAAAAAAGGCAAATCAATGATTTTTTAAAATATTGTTATTCAAATTAACGTCTGTCCTGTACACGTTCAATATCGCATCATTCCCATGACCCTACCGAGCAATATGTTTTGCTTATTTAGGTTTTAATGGGTCTAATACTAAATTTTTAATAATTTTATTTTGTATGAAAAATAAACACATCTTACCTAATCCTCAAGTAGTGTAGATTCAAGTTTGTTCAAATCATTTCTTTGAAATCAATATTAAGGGGGGGGGGTTTAACATTTTCAAGTAGTCAATGCAGGTATCTTAAGGACATTGGCATTGGCAAGTCATGTTTATCTGGAGAAAAAAGGTTTATATCATGGCTTTATTCACTTATAAAACTGTAATTGATAGTGATCCCCCATGTAGAATTCTCTTTATAAAGCTATTTATAAAACGTCATTTTGAGAACCAATGAGGTTGTTAATTCTATAATTTAAGGAAACGCAGCGGTTTATAGAAAAGCGTAAACTGCCCCAAGTTATGTTATATAGTATAACATAAGTTGAAAAAAGCTTCATTCTTTATAATTTAATTTCAATGTAGACAATGAGACAATTTTTCCATTTTTTTCTTCGGAAAAAGGCTTCATATATCGCATATTTTAACAGTTAACGTCAAGCAGAGTAATACATTTTAACCTAACTCATTGTGACGTAGGCAAGTTATGTTACGGATAAAACCGTCTAACCAATCAAATCACGTGTTACAATTGAAATAAAATTATTTAGAAATATTCATCTAAACGTACTTTTCGTCATATTCATTGATTAACTGTTTGAATTGGCACTACAGTGCATTGATTTATAATTAATTGGACAATAACACTGTAAATTGATAAAACTAATTCATTTTTGACAAAATCATGTTGCTTTTGCATCTGTTAAATTGGATTCTCTAAGGAGAATCTGTTTGACATAAAGAAGTATGCTCTAATAATGCATTGTATTTTCAGTAAATTTTGAATTTTGGAATTTTTTATCTAACCTTTGCTCCAATAATTTATAAAATTATAAATGAACACATTTTTCAATTATTATTTGCCTTAATTTAAAAGTAGGGAAAAAATAATATAAAAAAAAGAATATTAATTTGATTAATGAAATAGAAGAATAAAGTACGGTATCAGCAGTAATTCGCCGAAAATAACACAATATTCTAATCTTCTTTATACAATTTTTTGATGTTATGCTTGGAAGTAAGGAAGATGCGAACTAAATTCTACAGGCACAAAAATGACGTAATTTTTAACTATGACGTCACTAATGCGCGCTAAACATTGAATGGTCGTGTAAAATCGTTAAATTATATTGAAAAATGAGTAATCTTTGCTGAAATTAGACCCTTTCACATGCAACAACCACTTTTATACTCCGCATATAAGTTCATCATTAAATATCGCATTTACACTATTAAAATAGTGTTGGTTGTCACCTGTGATCAATATGAATTTTGCAAAAGTTAACATACGGAAAAAAGATATTTTACCGACACAATATTCCTGATATCGATATTAATGACATAATTTGGCATAATTGATACAAAATGAGATTTACTGATTTTAAGTACCATCACTGGATATCGTAAACTATCAATACCTATGAATATGAATAAAATATTTGGAAAACAAAGAATAAATGGTACCTAAATATGCCGCTTGTACTTATGCTGTTTGTACATCATCTGCACAAGTGTATAGACTATATAGTGTCCGTTGGTTGTACATGTAGTATTGAACAACAGTACTTAAATATCCTAGACCTCAATTCATTCCACAAAGATAGCACAATAATATTTTTTTAAATTTATTAAAAGATTAATAAAAAAAAAATCCGAAATACCTCAATATAATTATATTTTTTTATACGAGTCTTCCTCAATGTACATGTGTATGTAGTCTTACTATTGTCATAGTGTGACCTCCGAACAATTATGACAACCATAAAAAATACAATAAAAATGTATATGCATCGAATACGATAACCTTTTAATGTAACATTGAAAGTATGGTCCAACATTAAATATGTTTTAAAGCCTTTTATTGTGAAAAATAATTATTATGATATTCATGATAATAATAAATCTGCAGTAGGTGATAGCAGTTCAACAATACAAGTAAAATGTTGCCGAACACGATATAGATGATACGCACATTATTAGTCCGAAATAGCACATACAAATACTAATGTTTATTTTATTACAGGTAATTATTTTATTTTTGGCAAATATTTCATGCAGCATCATCCAATAGATTACATGTATACACAAATTTATATTTTGAAGCCAGTGGTAGATCAGGAAGGGTGGGTTGGGGGTGGGGGGTTGGTATGGCTAAATCACAGAACGGAAAACGGAACGGAAAATTAGTGTCAAGCAAATATAGCCTACTAGATTCTAAATAAATCACACAAAAAGCAATTTTCTTGATATAAAAGTCATATATAATGAAAATTCATCTATTTTTTTAAAGCACGTTCATAAAAAGAAATATGGTTTTGAAAAAAGAGGAAGGAAAAGGGCTATTTGTGTGTGTATACATGTACATGTATCTGTAAAGACATATGTTTGACATTCAGCTCATGCATACATGTACATGTATGTAGTGAAGAATCCAGGAATCTTTTAGAAAGGGGGGCAGTTTGGGGTCGGGGCAGGGGCCCACAACCACACCCAAAATTGATTTATTAAATCTTATGTATATTTTGGACACAAAGCCCCTCCCCCCTTAAATCCGCCAGCTTTGCAGTGGCATGATATGCATATCAAGAAATTCAAATATTAATAGCTGAAACATTAAAGAAAATTCTTGCGAATTAATTCAATACATGTGATTTTTTTTCTTTAATTGAAGCGGCCTTAATATAAAATTTTAACATCATTGTTCCATTCCAGGTGTGTAGCAAAGTTATTCTGTTATGGTTGCCTCTAATCATAATCTTCAAATTTTTTTTTTAAATTTAGTTCTCTCACCATGGATCATTTAGATATCAAAATTTTGCCCCCACTTTTTTCAGACACTGTATAAGCTTTTAACTCAATAATTGTCATTGACCCCCCTCCCCTTGCCATACACATAGTTTTTGTTAATGTGATTAAAGCTGACTGGAAGTAATTGTACGTTTGATGTCACCTATAAACTTCAAAACCTATCAGTGAGGAAGGGAAAATTAAACAAACGAAATCTTCGAAGAAATGAGTATTTACTCATTTATGAATTAAAATACGGTCAATATTTGTAATCATGTAGGCTTATTGTTTCATAATAGTTTTGAGTAAACTTGTCACTTTACATGAAAGAATAGACTCTCAGAAGGTTCACATGTTGTCTGTTTCTATATATGGAATGTATAGTTTTGCTAAAAGTAAAAGAACACTTTTTAAAAAATATGTTGACTTTTCGATCCGAGTGCCAATATCTCCGAGACATCCGTGCACGGTATACGAACTTCGGGCAGCCTAAAGTTGTAAGTTGTGTAAAAAAAAAAATGTACTGAGAGAAGATAAGTTTGAACTTGATTAATCCCCCTTCCAAATCAAACCGCTTGTAAGATCTTTCAGGGTAAGTTTATTTTATATCTTACCCCGCCCCTTTCAAAAGCAAAATACTTGCGTACGTCACTGCTATGTCGGCGATTTTCGTGAATAAGAGACAGGACATAACTAAATCAACTTGTATTTAATAATGGGGGATTAAATATGCATAAGATATACCGTTTATGATAAAACGTAAATTTGTGTAATTTAAGGGATTTAATCTAGCTGAAATCATATTTTCCATTTGGCTCCGCGTTTTAGCAACACCCGGAAAGGGGGATACTAATTCGGAAAGACTTATACGTGGAATTCTGAAAATCTTACAATGGTCAGCGACATCCAGCAGCTTTTGACTTATCTGATCAAGCTAAAGGCTTCCCTGCCCTTCATCCTTGGATTTTCAGATTAGTATAGAGTCATACAGATGAAACCAAAAAAGTCTTACAAAACCCTCCAGAATCTTTGTTACGAAGGAAAGCAGATCGTCTTTGCAAGTTGTCAGCAATAAATAAGTGTTTTGGATTGATGTACACAGATACGGGTATTTCAAATCCTAAATCCAGGAATATCCGTAATGTCCAATAGCATACACAATCACATTCCTTAATTTGTGATCACGAAGTTCATGTACGTAGAAAAAGTCATATCTACTTTTTATACTTCCACTATCTTTACCAAATATTAGTACATGTTTTTATGTATGATAAAATGCCACCACTTCATAACATTATGCATTTTGTACGATAGAAACGGTATGGCGTGAACTGGGACATACAAAGGATTTACATGTACAATAAGGAAATCCAATCTACTACTTCTGAAGGAAAAGCTCGCAACTCATTTTTTTTCGATAATAAAAAGTTTCAACACTCTCAGAGAGGGAAATACAATGTACCTATTTATGGCTGGGGGAGGGGGGGGGGGGGGGGGGGGGGGATTAATGGGCCATGCAATTTATGAAAGGCCTGTACGTGCCTCCCATGAAGGGGATTGCAGATGGTTGTTTTTTTTTTTAGCTCACTATACTAGTATACGTATTACATTAATTCCTTAAAATTAAGAAAAGGTATGTTTGGGGATAAGGACTACTAAATTTTCTAAAGCATTTTTTTTTCAGTTGTGCCCAATCCCCTTCTTAAATGACTTCTCATGGACCAATACATAATTATATAACATGTTTAGTATATTCTTTAAATACAGGAAATACTCGTCTATATTGTAATGTACATCAGCCCTCCAGATTCTTTTCGTTTACTGTGAGAATCATACATACAACATGTTCAATTGTCAGAAAAATGAAGATACAAGGAAGCTGTGATCTATTTTTTAAATGCTACATTCTTTACCAAGCGAGGAATTTTTGCGAAAAATAAAAACAACAAAAAAGTGTCACCAGCAACTTAAACGTTTTAAACCTAATAAAATATGCGAACACTGTACTAAATACATATGCATGTATTTGGAATAAATATGTCATCGGCTGCTAGAAAGTGGGGATTCTCAAAAGAAAATCCAAGAGCGATTATACATGTACTTATCCGACAAAATTATCAAAAAGTATTTAATATGGAAACTTACGAGGGTTGTCCAAGAAAACGCGAACATTTTCAATATCTTTAGTTTCACTTTGACTATAAATTAAGAAAAAAATCATTAAATCATTAATCATAAATCATTATCAAGTAGTCAGCTAAATAGTAAATCAATAATAGTTTCCGAACAGGGTTTATAACTTTTTTTTAAAGCGAATTGAAAGAATACCTGCTGTTATGATATTCAGTCTGAACCGAAAGTTCGATTTACATGTATACCCCCCCCCCCATTCCAATCCCCCGTCCAAACAAAATTTCACATTTACTGATAATTCATTTTCAGTCTTATCAAATATAATTTTACAGTCCTTTTAAAACAGCTTTCTAGGCTGATACTTTTTTAAATCAAGATCGAAATTTCTCGCATTCTTCTTTATATGTTTTAATATCTTTATTAGCAAAATTGACCATTAGAAGAAGGAATTCTCCTGTATCTATGTACATTAAATAATCATAGTCTTCCACGTTATTGTTCCAATAGATATAAATAATAATTTTATTGACATTCGAGTTTTTCAACTGTTTTTCAACTGTTTGTACACCTTACTTACCATATTTTTGAAAAGTTTTTGAGATATTTTTGAGAAGTGAACTTTTTTGGTACCAAGGACAGCCCGGGACACTCCAATTTTTCTATCAGTACATAATTTTCACTAGATTTTTCTCAATTAATTTAACAGGAATAGCTGATATTATTTTTATTGACAGTGAGACCTACAATAAAATGAAAGTAAATATCCACGAGAGAGTATTTTTGAATCAAAAACTTAATTTCTTCAATATATAATAAAAACTGTGTCCTAGTGAATAAGTTGAAATTTTCAGATTACGGTTATTGTATACGTTAAATGTATGACGTCGCGTCAAAATTTTTCATAAAATCTTGACGTTTTGCTATAAAAGGTACAGTATTGAGCGTTATTTTTGCAATGCATACATTTGAGACAGGTATATAAATTATATATCATTTAATTCTACAAATCCTAAGCTTTTTAAAATGTTTTGTACCGAGCAGGTCTGACAGCCGGCATTTTTTGGCCAATACCGTACTTTGTTCTTTCTTTTTTCTCAAGGAAAACATACTTACGTGAGGTGGGAAAAACATGGATGTGGTGCCAGTGCAACCTTAATATATCAATGAGACAGCCTTAATATATACAGGTGGAACAACCTTAATATATACAGATGGGACAACCTTAATATGATTATATACAGGTGACAGACCTTAAGATATACAGGTGAGACAACCTAAATATATGCAAGTGGGAGAACCTTAATATATACAGGTGGAACAGCCTTGATATATACAGGTGAGACAACCTAAATATATACGGGTGGGACAACCCTAATTTTTACAAATGGGACAGCCTCAATATATATAGAAGGGAAAACCTTAATATATACATGTGGAACAGCCAAATATATACAGGTGGGACAGCTTTAATATATACAGAAAGAACAACCTTAATATATACAGGTGAGACAACCTTAAAAAAAACATGTGAGACAACCTTAATATATTCAGGGGGATAGCCTTAATATTTACAGAAATGACAACCTTAATTTATACAGAAGGGACAACGTAAATATATACAGGCAGGATATCCTTTATTTATACAGGCAGGATATCTTTAATATATATAGGAGAGACAACCTTGAAATATATTTCAGGTGGGACAACCTTAATATATATACAGGTTGAACAGCCTTAATATATACAGAAGGGACAGCCTTAATATAAACAGAAGAGACAACCTTAATATATACATGAGCATGATGGATGAAATTTCTCAAACAAATTAAATGAACAGATTATAACAGATAGGTGGTTCCGCTTATTCCTAGACAGGGGGCGCTGCTTACCCACTTTGTATGGTACATGCCGTCATCTGGGGATCTAAGCAACTCGAGGATGCCATGGCGGAAAAAAAGAGGTGAAGAATACCAAAAGAACTTCTGGGGAACCGGAAGTTTCGACAAGGACGTGCCATGTGCCGTCTGCTCGCCTTTAAATGGCGCTAGTTTGTTAATGATCCCCGGGAGAAATAGATGCCTGCCAGGATGGATAGAGCAGTATCATGGGTATCTTTCGGGAAGCTATATTAAGCATGCGCATACTACAACCTACGTATGTGTCGATGAAAACGTTGAGTTTTTGGATGCTAGATCAGAAAATGACGAATACAGTTTCCTGCTGTTTGGCATGCGTGCGCATTGCGGAAGTCTGAAATGCCCGCCATATGAAAACGGTAAACCAATCACATGTGTCGTTTGTTCTAAGTAAATTTATATCATGAAAGAATAAAATGAAACAATTTTTTCTATTTTTTCTCTTCAGATTCTTAAGGATACATACAAGGAACAAATTTTCGTATCTCCAATACAGAAGAATTACATTGGTAATTTTCCAATTTTTCTTTCAATGGAGATGTAACTCTAAAAAATCTATTTGAATCAAATGTTTTAGAATGTTTCTTTTTTTAATGTCCAAAGAAACCTTTCAGCCAAAAAAAAAAAACCCTTCATACATTTCATAAACTTTTCAAAATCATATTGATCAGTAATCATGTCATATGCTTCAAATCGTCAGAGGAACAATGCAAAATGATACGATAACATGCAGATTTTTAAAAGAAATTTATAATATAAATATATTTATAAAAAGGTATGAAAGAACTATGTTGAAATAGTATTACTTACACTGCATATATATTGCGCATTTCCCCATGACAGAGATGCGAGTTAAATGCGAGTTAAGGACTTAAAAGATTTTAGTTATTTATTTTCAGAAATAAACCATCCACAGGGACTTGAGACAATCTTAGCAAAAATAAAGTATATTATACAGTACTACATGTATATACCCGATTTTGCTAAGATTGTCTCAAGTCCCGGTGCAATCATCTTTCATAGACCCCCCTTCCTTATTTGATTTTTAAAATATTGTTCAATCTTTATTATTATTAATAACACCAATTCAGACACAGAGTTAATTTTTTCTGTCACAAATTTGCTAGGGCCGAGGTGTCTTTTATTTGGGTCGACGTGTCAATAATTTTGGGCCGACCTGTCAGGGCAGAGGTGTCGTTGGGCCGAGATGTCTGTCTACCACTATCTGTAACGGTTCCATGTAATTAGAATTAGCACTGGTTTTATATTTTATTGCTTTTTGTGTTTTTTTCTTCAGAAAGTCAACAATGCTTTCTGACAATCAAACATGGTATTCGCGAGGCCATTAGATGCTCTCCAACATATAAAGGCAAAGGATACCTCACGAGAGTGGGCGGGTCCTAATCAACCAATTAAAATGCTTGTTTTATAAAATGAAATCCGTGATTCAAATTGTTCAATTGTCAAATCCTACAGTGTCATCACTCAACGCAACGCTATTTCGGCCAAAGTGTAATAATACTTTCAAGCGAGATTTGCGATAATACGTCTTACACACAACCCACATCTTTGAATTTCCAAATTTTCTTTGTTGTTGTTTAATTTATATTTCTAAGCTTTTCAAATAAGTGGTACCAAAATTTCCAAAATATGAATGGTACAGGTGATTTTTCAGTAGGCTATCGAAATCAAGTGTTAGAGTGGGTGGTGTATAAGCAGACAAACACTCCTCTGTTAGGGTTCAGGTCATTTATGTAGACACAGTGAGCAGTTTAGAGTAAAAAATAATTATAGCCCCAGGGAGTTTTTTACCCTTTGAATCCAGGGGCCGGGGCCATCAACATTAGGAACTCTTTAGTGAGCAGTGTAGAGAGGGCTCTTAAGGGATTTCACAAATCATGTAGACTTTAGTACTGTTAAATGGAAAAGATGAAGGAGATTTACAAACAATAGGACCATGCTGCTGTGATTTATTTCATTGGTTGGGAGTTTTAAATCAAAACCCTGCAGAAAATGTCTATTTTTCAGTAAGGGGAATGGGAATGGATTTTGCCCCTAGCAGAATTTTGATTAGCCTTGTGGGCGATCAAATTTTAAGAGCTCACAAACAATTTTTAGCTCACCTGAGCCGAAGGCTCAAGTGAGCTTTTCTGATCACATTTTGTCCGGCGTCCGTCTGTCTGTCCGTCTGTCTGTCTGTCTGTTATGCCTTTAGTACTGAAATCGTAGAATGTTTTTGATCAAATTGCAAATTAACTGGCTCGGACAAGTGTCTAAATCCATCGGATTTATCCATCCCTATCGGGCGACCGAAATTCCTCCAACTTTTTATCATCAATCCTCGGATGTGTTTCTTGTGTCTTTTCAGCATTAATTATCAATTTTCAATTTTCACGAATAAGAATTTTCCCAGACAACAATCTGTTCACTATTACTGATCACAAGTAGCCCTTCACAAAATATTTCCTTCGAAACAGATTCCTTAGCCTAATGAATTCGAAGCGTAACCGCCATGCAAGCCAATTTACATCTTGCATCATTTTTCAAAATGTACGACGGACGGTTAGTGCAATAATCAAATTCTAAATATTGAATTGTCTATCTCAAATGTATATATAAGTAATAAATAACAAGTTTATAAACTTCAATCATATGGGAATTGAAGTGGGTCGGTACGTGATCAAATCTTCTGAGAAGGCCTTCGGCCTTTACAGGATTTGATCACGTGACCGACCCACTTCAATTCCCATTAAAGTTTATAAACTTGTTATTTATTTCTTAAATGAAAATAAATCTACGTAATCAAACTACACACGTATACGGAAATGTTGATTGATGGAGTTACATTATACTTCTCCCCTGGTATCTAACCTTTCGTGGGGATCAGTTAAAATTCATGGGGTGTATAATTCATTTATTTTGTTATTTATATGCTTTAAAATATCATGAGATTAATAATAAAATGACAATTAAGGTAGAGACCGATAGCAATCACGTGATAGAAAGAATTCGCATATTTGCACGTGCTGTTTTTCCGGAATTCCGCAACGCCGTCAAATAAAAGTCTCCATTTACACATTGTTGTCCATGCTACAAGATGGCCGACGAAGCAATCGAAAAATTTCCTCGATTTAAAAGACAAATTTGATATACATATTAAACCTTTACGGTTCTCGAAATTAAAGCATCTTCATGAGAATCAAAATAGAAGTGAGAGTGAAACCGACCATGAACATAATTTTGGTGAAACTACTCCTTGTCCATTGTCCACTGCAGCACCACGTGGGTACACCGGTATCGATCTGTGCCTGATGTTGTTTTCAATATAGACATTAAAGACCATGAGCCTACAGATGTTAACTGGTATGACGGAAGAAGTAAAATTTTAGCAGAACAGATTTTTCCATGTCAGATACATAAGGTGAATATTTACGAATTAGTATATCGATCATACTAAAGTGCTTGATTGTTTACGCACAGGTCTGGTACAACCAATATATTAAGCTCTAATTACCAATAACCTACATAGATATTTTTACCTTCCTAAAGTTGTTTTATTTAGCTAAATATTAAAACTTATTATATGACCAGACTGTAACTTTTAGAATAGAAGAACAAAACCAGACATTTCTGGTGTCAGAACATGATAAAGGACGGATTGGTAAAATTAGCTAAAATGTAAAGTAATCATACTTATCTGTGCCTAACACACGAGGTGGTGTTTAGTTACTCAGATCAAAAAATGGAAAAACATATTTTGCTTAAATTGTTCAAATGCAGAAATATGTAAACATTCTCTGCTGTGGATGACAGGTTATAACCCCTTTTACAAATGATAGTGGACATTTACTTGCGAATCTTTTGTCTTTTTGAAATAAAAAGCAACCTGTAAAAAGTTGCATTGAAAAAAAGAAACAACTTTAGATCAAGTGCCAAAATAAAAAAAAGGGTCAGTCGGGTAGCAGGAAAGAAGACCATTTTTTTTTTGCCTTATGTAATATTATTTATGTACATGTATTGTTATAAATTTATGTACAGGTACATATTTGTTGTAAGCTCAATAGAGCCTTGATTATAAACAGATATCATATTCATAGATTATAAAAGAAATATTTAATGCTACAGGTGAAGCAAGCTATGGACTAGACAGTGTATTCAGCTTTCTCTGCTGAAATAATGTGACCAAATCAAGTGTCACCTGGAAAGAGGAATGTCAAGGGTGCTTAACATTAACTCCAAGATAGCCATTGGTTTGTATTTTTTCCTTTCAATTTACACTTGCACATGTATCAGGGAAAATACAAAAATTTTTTCCAAGGGGGTGGTAAAAAGGAAGGGTTTTATAATGCATGTATTATAAATTTAAATTTATAATTTATAATGATTTTTAATCCTTATATTTTTTATTTACACACCATAATGTACATACAGTATTAATGTATACATGTAGAAGCATTTTCTAGAGTCAATAATTTCTAAAAGATCATATTAATATTTCAGAAAAGTTCAAGCCAAATCTGCTACAGCAAACTCAAACATAAAGTGGCATACTTGTGTGACAGAAAACAAGGAATATATATGTCTGGACTGAGAATCTAACGGAAAATCCATGAATCACAAGTTAGGTGCTCTATTGACTTAAATACATGTATGGTTAAATGCTTAAGGAATGAAGCTTATTTCAACTTATGTTATCCGATATAACATAACTTGGGGCAGTTTACGCTTTATAAACCACGAAGCGTTTTATAAATAAGCGTAAACTGGCCCAAGTTTTGTTATATCGGATAACATAAGTTGAAATAAGCTTCATTTCTTATAATTTAATTTCAATGTAGACAAGGAGACAATATTTTCTCCAGGAAAAGGCTTCAAAGTGAGCATTATTTTAAAAGTAACGTCAAGCGGAGTGATACGTTTTTGACGTAACTCATTGTGACGTAGGTAAGTTATGTTATACAAAATGGATAAAACCGTTAAACCAATCAAATGACGCGTTACAACTGAAATTAAATTATTTATGTATAAACATATAAAAAGACATATTGTAAATTGAATTCAAAACTGAATAACCAAAACAATTGTAAAATGTAAATATGTTTTCTACTTGAATGAAATTGTTTCAAATGAAGCACCAAAGAATTGATATGATAATGTGAAGAAGTCAGTATTGTTAAAAAACTTATAAGTGACATGCTTTTTTAACAATACTGACTTCTTTACATTATCATAGCTAAATTTGCAAATTAAATCAAAATTAATAAATTATACACAAAAATTTTAAATAGATCAAGCTATCTACTTTAGAATATTGGATTTATATCAATGAGGTAATTAGGGACAAAATTGAATTTAAAAAATGAAATAAGATGTAAAAAGAAAAGTATTTTAATTCCACATATAATAGTTATGTTGTTAAAGTTGTTTATGAATTGACGTGTCACTGACATGTACATGTAGTTTAGTTTTTTATTTCCACAAAAACATTATCCTTTGGTATTAACTCTTGAACAGTTATTGCTGAGTTTATTTCTTTCTCTTTAACCCCATGATCTTGGCCTTAGAGTGTGGCCTACATTTAGAAACTAAAATATTTTATCTTTATCCTTATATACCAAGTTTATTTAATTAAGAAGACAATTCATTAATCCAAATAATTTCCTTGGAAGCAAAAGTGCCCAGATTAATGAGGCCAACTTTATATGCACTTATTAAAAAAATTCATGACATTACATAAAAAGATATCTCAGAAGTGTCTTATATTCATATAGACATAGTCATACTATGTTTGCAGTGTAAGAAAGAAGTAAAACATGTATTTTCGCTCTTTTTGTTTTAAAATATTTTGTTCTTTTCAGAAAAAAGAACTACCAGAAGGAGACAGTAAGGAGGAACGGTCGTATCACACCATAAGACATGCTTCAATATCTGAATATACAGAATGAATTTTGCTCACTGCAGATCCTTGTGAAAGAACACCTTTGTTGTATTGACATAAACACAAAGGAATTGTCAGGATTCTTGAACATGACGCAACTGGCTGCATACGATGGCAGTTAAAAATGCATACATGTTTACATTGATCTTTGTTAGCCAATAAGACAAATAGCAAAATAGCAAGTTTATCCTATTACCATACATGTACTGAATGTATTCTCTTTATTTTGTTGAACTACATCAAGAGTTTAAAAAATTGTACACTATCATATACAGTTTATGGTGGGATTCCTCTAACTTTTATGAATCTGTTTGCAAAATCTATACTTTAAAGTTACAAATTATTACCTCTGATACATTGTATGTTTTCTTTGTAAATTATTGCAGTATTTTTGTAAGTATGAAATGATAACCGAATCACTCTCCATTTTCCCACACTTTTTACCATGTGATGCTTCATTGTATTGATATCTAACAACTGATGACCAGGCAGTCTTCATTTAACAGTGTAATATATAACACATTTTTATCTACATATTTTCAAAACAAGGATAACATGCCATGGATTGATTCTGCATACAAAACTTCATAATCACTTGGTTTTCTTATTCATGTTGTACATGTATTTGGAATAAAAAAGGAATTGTTAAAAGAAAAGTGAATTAAATTCTATTGTTGTCAAAGGAAGATAATAAGACCAGTTTATTTATTTACAGAATTGGTCAAGATATTGTCATTGATAATTCATCCAAGAATCATTTGTATAATAAATCTACAAAGTCAATTTGAACGATATAAAGGAAAGTTCTTATCTTTTTTAATGCAAGTGCAAAAAGGTCAACCAGGTCACCATGTGTCCAGATGTACATTTATAAATTGTTTTTGTGATATAAAATGTAATTTAGAAGAATATTACAAAGAATTTACCTATTTTGTTTAAAATATTTTGATTAATTCTATCGATCAAAGTCACATTGAATGATATAAGGGAAAGTTCTTATCTTTTTCAATGTAAGTGCAAAAAGGTCAACCAGGGCAACATGTGTCTAGGTGTACATGTATAAATTGAATTTGTGACATAAAATGTAATTTAGAAGAATATTACAAAGAATTTACTCATTTTCTGTGAAATATTTTGATAAATACTTGATAATCTCTCTTAGTCACCATATTCTTCAAAAGTGCATCCTTCTAAAGGAAGGGGGTAGGGTAGGGTGCGAGATAATAAACTTGTTCCAGTATGAATTTAAACCCCATTATGTAGTATGATTTTTTTCTGAAATTTAAGACACTTATAGACTAACTATAATATGCAATAAAAAAAGAAATTTGATGGGTAATTTTTCCACAGTGGAAGCAGAAGTGGGAGACTTTGTGCAATGAATAGGCAATATTTTAACCTAATTTGACCATGCATCTTGGTAAATGTAATTCTCTTTTTCGCTTACAATGCTTGATAAATTTAAGATTGATGTCAAATATTAATCCATATAGACAGATGTTTGAATTCATATAAGACAAATGATAATTGATATAACAATAAAAAATTTACAGCCCTTTTCATAT